>OZ024741.1:86045731-86048231 GCA_964016885.1 Eledone cirrhosa | reverse complement strand
AGAAGTCACGGTCGTGTGTCATTGACTTTGAGAGGTGTAGTTGGGTAAGGTCGGCTTTTATCACCTCATCCCAAGTCATCTTGGGTCTCCCCACTCCGCGGTTTCCATCAACTTCTAGTGCTCTGCACCTTTTTATGCAGCTGTCATCCTTCATACGCATCACATGTCCATACCAGCGTAACCGCCTCTCCTGCACGCAGCATTTGATTCCTCTTATGCTCAGTCTCTCTCTCAATTCCTTTATGCTTTGTCGTTCACGTATATTACTGTTACACATCCATCGGAGCATGCAGGCTTCGTTTCTCTCTAATCTACGTAAGTCTTCCACCTTCAGCGCCCAGGTCTCACTACCATGCAACATCGCTGTTCGGATACACGCATCATACAGTCTGCCTTTCATTCTGAGGGAGAAGCCTTTTGCAGCTAGCAGTGGTAGTAGTTCCCTAAACTTCTTCCATCCCGTTCTTACCCTAGTTATTGTACTTTCTGAGCACCCACCTCCGTTGCTAATTCGGTCACCTAGGTAGCAGAAGCTGTCTACTGTTTCTACAGGGCCCTCCCAGAGATTGGTGGTACTTGTTTCCTGTGGCTGTTTGCTTGCTGTTTCAGCACAGCTGCTGCATGTGAATCCTACATTCTTAATTAAGCTTCCTGAGATCCCGCTACATCTCTTGTGTACCCATTGTTTGCATTTGGGGCAGAGAATGGAGTTTCTACCTACACCTTTCCTACATACTGAGCAAGGCCATTTCCCTGAGGGGATCTGGGTTCTGTTTTCTCGTCTACTTACAAGGACCTTAGTCTTTGTCATGTTGACTTTGAGGCCCTTTCTCTCTAGTCCCTGCTTCCAGGTTTGGAATTTATTCTCTAGTTCTACCATAGATTCAGCTATGAGTGCGAGGTCATCAGCATACAGGAGTTCCCATGGGCATCCGGTCTTAAACTCCTCCGTTATTGCCTGCAGGACTATGATGAACAGGAGAGGGCTAAGAACAGAGCCCTGGTGGACCCCAACCTGTACGCTAAATTCCTCGCTATACTCATTGCCAATCCTAACTTTGCTTACTGCTCCCCTATACATGGCTTGTACCGCTTTCACAAGCCATTCATCTACTCCTAGTTTTCTAAGAGCCCACCAGATTACTGCACGTGGAACTCTGTCAAAGGCTTTCTCAAGGTCGACAAATGCCAAGTAGAGTGGCTTACTTTTAGCTAGGTACTTTTCCTGTAATTGCCTCACAAGGAAGAGGGCATCAGTGGTGCCTCTTCCTGGTACAAACCCAAATTGCATCTCGTCTATATTCACCCGGTCCCTAATCAGCTGTGCTATAACTCTTTCTGTTACTTTCATGACCTGGTCCATCAACTTTATACCTCTATAGTTTCCTCTATCTAGTGCATCGCCTTTACCTTTGTAGCAGTTGACAATGATGCTACTGCACCAATCTTTTGGTATGGCCCCCTCTAGTATTACCTGGTTAACGATACGTGTGGTTATAGTGTGACCTACAGACCCAGATGCCTTCAGCATCTCGGCAGCTATACCCGATGGACCGGTTGCCTTCCCTATCTTCATATCTCTGATTGCCTTACTTACTACGCTGCCGCTGACTTGTACTGCTGGTCCCTCTATAGGGTCTACGTGGGGTAGGGTCTCTTCTTCCCATGCATTCTCCTCATTTAGTAATCTATCATAATGACTCTTCCATGCATCTTTCTTCTCAGCACTTGTGAGGGCAAGCTCACCTTTATCATTCCGGATACACTTCTCTCCAATGACATCACAACTATCTCTGACACACTGCCTCGCAATCTTGAATACCTCCTGTTTCTGGTCCTCACGTTGTAAAACATGCTTGAATTTTCTATCCTCTGCTTCCCTCCTAGCTAAGTATACTTGTCGCCTAGCTTCCCTCTTGGTCTCTATGTAATGTACCCTGCTCCCCCCGTTCTTCCATTCTTTCCATGCCTGTCTCTTGGCCTTGACTGCTTCATCTACCTTATTGTTCCACCACCAAGTCACTCTCCTCCTGCTTGAGGTCTTACTCCAGCCACAAACCTCATCCGTCGCCTCTAGTAAGTTATTTTTTAGGAACTCCCAGTTCTCTTCTACGTTAAATGTCTCTATCTGTTCTTCTTTACTGTCGTAGGCGTTGAGTAAAATATCTTTAAATCTGTTACTGGTTGAGGGGACTTTCAGCTTCCAGATCTTTCTTCTCCAGGTTGGCCTCTGTTTCAGGGCTCGTCTAGTTCTGACCGTGAGGTCGCTGACAACTAAGCTATGTTGGGATGTACATTCCTCACTAGGGAAGGCTTTTGTGTTTACGACCGTCCATCTGTCACGTCCTCTGATGAGGATAAAATCTAACTGACTAGAGTGCTCCCCTGATCTATAGGTGATCAGGTGGTTGTCGGATTTTTTAAAGTTTGTGTTACATATCGACATGTCATTGGCGTCGCAGAATTCTAGAAGTCTGAATCCTTCCTCATTCCTTGTGCC
>OZ024741.1:85928231-86035731 GCA_964016885.1 Eledone cirrhosa | reverse complement strand
AGCAATGTTGCATGGCAGTGAGACCTGGGCATTGTGTGCAGAGGATATACGCAGACTAGAGAGGAACGAAGCTTGCATGCTCCGCTGGATGTGTCACAGTAATATACGTGAACGGCAAAGCATAAACGAACTAAGGAAAAAATTAGAAATAAGAGGGATCAGATGTTTACTCGAGAGAAGGCTACGTTGGTATGGACACGTGATGCGCATGAAAGTCGATAGCTGTATAACAAAGTGCAGGGCAATAAAGATAGACGGTAGCCACGGAATAGGCAGACCTAGAAAAACCTGGGACGAGCTGATAAACTCCGACCTCACACACTTACACCTCTCCAAGACAATGTCACTGGACCGAGACCCTTGGCGGTACTCAGTAACAGAGAAGACCCGCCTTACCTAAATACATAGTAAAACCTACTACAGCCAGTAGGCATCTCTAACAAAATACACCCCGTCCCACCACCCCATCTACACCACCCCGTTCTATGTAAAGTTATGTTGGTGCCGCGCCATCCAGGCCGAAACAAATGAGATCGTGTAGGTGTCACGACAAAAAAACACACAGTCCACGCTGTAATGTGGCCGTGTAGGCAACACGGTAAAAACCTCCCAGACCCACACTCACACTGTAAATGTGGTTGGTGTTAGGAAGGGCATCCAACTGTAGAAAACCTGCCAGACAGTCCTATGCGAGCAAGACAATCACTCTTGCCTCAAGTGGGACTACCCCCGTCCAAACCCATGCAAGTGTGGAACACGGACGTTAAACGTTGATGATGATGATGATATATGTGTATATATATATATATATATATATATATGTATATATATATATATATGTGTATATATATATGTATATATATATATATGTGTATATATATATGTATATGTATATATATATGTATATATATATATATATATATATATATATATATATATGTTATGCAACTTAAGCATGATAACGTTGGATATTCGACGTCTTGGAATATAGTCTCAAGAGGGATTCCTTTTAATTCATCCTCTGAGACATGTGACCTCTGCGCGGAGGAGATATTCTTTATACTAAAATCTAAAAATTCCCTTAATTTACGGACAAATTTATTCAGTTGCTGCAGACATAGATTGAACTCAACTTTTAAATATAAATATAAATTTAAAATGTAGTATATTTACTTTGATTTATAATTATTTATGAAACTCGCCGATAAATCTTTCGATTTCTCTTTTTTTTAAACATTCTTCATGAATAATTAAACTACCCTAAAAGCTGATGCTCCAAATATATCGAATAAATTTTACACTAGATAAACTTCTATAATAAATATAAGACCATCTGTAGATCAAATGGGTATCCTAAACTTTTGGAATGATTTCTGCTAGACAGGATTTGGTAAATAATTTTGGTTTTGTTTGCTTTTGATTCTGATGCTTATAATGAACTTGGCAATATATTGTCAATTAATTTTGAAGGGTTGATCTCTGTGGTTGATTTGCGGGGCATACTGTGTTTTATTTTTAATATTTTTTAATTTTTTGATATTTTTAATGATATATTGATATCTGTTGTCTATTTATGCTTGAACGATAATCATGTAGAGTAAAGACAAGAATAGTATTGTTAAAATTAATGTAGATTCTATATATATTTGTGTGTATGTACACATATATGTATACTAGAATTTTTATAGCACAATGAGAATGTTTTCATGTGAAATAGGAATTTGCAGAGTTGATCACGTAAATTCACATGGAAGTCTATAGTATCGAATCTGGGATAACCTTCTATTTTCTTTTTCTTTTTCTTTTTTCTTTTTTTCTTTTTTCTTTTTTTCTTTTTTCATGAAAGTGCATATATACTTATGTATTTCAATTTTTTTGAAGTTTTTTATCTCAGTTTTTTTTATCTCAGTTTTTATCTCAGTTTTTTTTTTATCTCAGTTTTTATCTCAGTTTTTTTTATCTCAGTTTTTTAACTCAACTCTGATATAAACCTAGGAATTTTAAACTAGACATATGATCATTATTTTTCACACATTATTGATACGTGTCTCATTCATGAATACTGATATTTACATTATAATACCTAATTCATACGAATTGATATTTTTACATTGATGAAACATAATGTTTTAAATCTGCCTCGTTTATGTCTGGATATTTTTCTTTTCTCTCTATGTAACGGCTGTTTCCTCTCCTAACCACATATATCTCTCTCTACCTTAATACTAGAACTAAATAAATAAATAAATAAATATATCATTGATACGTCATTCAACTGGTGCCCAACTACCTATTTTCTTTCTCTCTATCTCTATCTATATCTATCTCTCTCTATTTTTTCTCTCTCTCTCTTCTCTCTCTCTCTCTCTATCTATCTCCCTCTGTGGTTTTTCTCTCTCTATCTATCTCTCTCTGTTTCTTTACATGAATTTCTTCTCTCTATCTATCTCTCTATATCTATCTCTCTCTATTTAGTTGCATGCATTTCTTCTTTTTCTTCGCTTTTTTTCTTTCTTTTTTTTCTTTCTTTCTTTTTATAACTGTCCCTAACATTTTTCACTACCAAATCAACTTTTTAAATGGAAATTGAAGTTGTAAGGTATGTCAAATCTATCTATTTATAAGACTGTTTATATTGTATTTTGTCTGAAGAAGGCATACCATATTTTTTAATATGATATCCCTGAAATATATATAGTGAAATAAATATGGTTTTATAAATATAGTTTCCATTTATTTAATATCGTATATATATATATATATTTATATATCAGCAGATGATTGGTCTAAGTAAAGCCATTGTAGATTGTAAAAAGACAATCTTAGTAATCTCTCTCTCTCCTTCCACTTGGCTGGTTGGTGTTGAGAGATTGTTGAAATAATTCTCATGTAAACCAGCTTCCTTTATGATCTGTGGGGTAGTGATAGTGGGGTTTGGGTTGTTAGAGGTTAATATGCTGTTGTTGTTGTTATGTTGAGAAATTGCTGAAATAATTTTCTTGTAATCCAGCTTCCTTTATCATTTGTGGTGGTAATGGTGATGGTGGTGATGGTGATGGTGGTGATGGTGATGGTGGTCGTGGCATTGTAGCATAGGGAGGAGGAGGAGAAAAATATGTTGTTGATGTTTTTGTTATGCTGGTGGTGGGTTTGGGTATTGTTGTTATGAATTATTGCTCTTGTGGCTAGCAGATTGGAGGAATTGTGAGTGTCAGACATGATGTCTTGCTGTATTTGTTCTGGCTCTTTAAATTCAAATCCTGCTATGGCCTACTAGCATGATGGACTTAAACCTCCCTCCTGTTTAACATTATTACCTGGTCCTTGGGTGCTTTTAGTGGAGTCCACTTTGTTGCAAGAATTCAAGCCAACACTCTGGTTTAAGGATACTTCTACTTCCCTCGCACAAGTCTCAAATGCCCAAAAGTGTTATAGGTACTATCCCTCCTTCCTATTAGTCTTGGAGGTCCTGAAAAAGGTCATGAGCACTGCTCTTCGTTTGTACCAGTCTTGGAGGCCCTGAAAAGAGTCATGGGTACTGCCTTTCCTTCCCACCAGTCTTTGAAGCCCAGAAAAGAGTCACAAGAATGGCCCTTTCTTCCCTCACAAAATAGTAAAATTAAAAAATTAAAAGGCTGTTATTTCTAGCAGGTTGGTCATAGTGCTTTCTCTGTTATTAAAATTGTTAAGGGTTACTAAGTGGTGAAGGGCAATGCTCATGTACTTTTGCAGGTCATCCATAGCTGTTGTGTTACAGAGAGAAAAAAAAACACCTACAACTCATGAGTTGATACAGTAGAAAGCATATTCATATATACATATGCATACACATACCATACATTTTAAGGTAATTTTCCCTGCTAATGTAGTGTTAGTCTTGTTGGTTCTGTGATAGGATTCATACCCATCATAGGGTACTCTTTTATACAATGGTTTTCTGATGGATGCTCCTCCTAATATAAAATGCAAGGATACAGTGTATTTTTCTAAACTGAACACATACAGTACTAAACCATATATACAGTACTAAATCATATTGGCACAGTACTAAACAAACACATACACAGTACTAAACCAAATATACACATTACTAAACCATACATTCACATTACTAAACCAGATATACACAGTACTAAACCAGATATAAACCAGATATACAATACTAACCCAAATATACTGTACAAAGTCATATATACACAGTACTAAACCAGATATATACAATACTAAGTCAGATATACAATTATAACAAGTGATTTTGGTGGGCTCTTAGAAAACTAGGAGTAGATGAATGGCTTGTGAAAGCGGTACAAGCCATGTATAGGGGAGCAGTCAGCAAAGTTAGGATTGGCAATGAGTATAGCGAGGAATTTAGCGTACAGGTTGGGGTCCACCAGGGCTCTGTTCTTAGCCCTCTCCTGTTCATCATAGTCCTGCAGGCAATAACGGAGGAGTTTAAGACCGGATGCCCATGGGAACTCCTGTATGCTGATGACCTCGCACTCATAACTGAATCTATGGTAGAACTAGAGAATAAATTCCAAACCTGGAAGCAGGGACTAGAGAGAAAGGGCCTCAAAGTCAACATGACAAAGACTAAGGTCCTTGTAAGTAGACGAGAAAACAGAACCCAGATCCCCTCAGGGAAATGGCCTTGCTCAGTATGTAGGAAAGGTGTAGGTAGGAACTCCATTCTCTGCCCCAAATGCAAACAATGGGTACACAAGAGATGTAGCGGGATCTCAGGAAGCTTAATTAAGAATGTAGGATTCACATGCAGCAGCTGTGCTGAAACAGCAAGCAAACAGCCACAGGAAACAAGTACCACCAATCTCTGGGAGGGCCCTGTAGAAACAGTAGACAGCTTCTGCTACCTAGGTGACCGAATTAGCAACGGAGGTGGGTGCTCAGAAAGTACAATAACTAGGGTAAGAACGGGATGGAAGAAGTTTAGGGAACTACTACCACTGCTAGCTGCAAAAGGCTTCTCCCTCAGAATGAAAGGCAGACTGTATGATGCGTGTATCCGAACAGCGATGTTGCATGGTAGCGAGACCTGGGCGCTGAAGGTGGAAGACTTACGTAGATTAGAGAGAAACGAAGCCTGCATGCTCCGATGGATGTGTAACAGTAATATACGTGAACGACAAAGCATAAAGGAATTGAGAGAGAGACTGAGCATAAGAGGAATCAAATGCTGCGTGCAGGAGAGGCGGTTACGCTGGTATGGACATGTGATGCGTATGAAGGATGACAGCTGCATAAAAAGGTGCAGAGCACTAGAAGTTGATGGAAACCGCGGAGTGGGGAGACCCAAGATGACTTGGGATGAGGTGATAAAAGCCGACCTTACCCAACTACACCTCTCAAAGTCAATGACACACGACCGTGACTTCTGGCGTCACGCAGTAATACAGGGTACCCGACCTCCCATGGGTACATGCTGAAGCATATAAACAATATGCCCCCCCCCCCCCCCCCCCCCCACCGCAAGGTGGCCGTGGAGGTGCCACGGCAAAAAAGCACCCAGCCCACACTGTAAAGTGGACGTGTAGGCGCCACGAAAAAGCACCCAGCACTCACTGTAAATGAGGTTGGTGTTAGGAAGGGCATCCAGCTGTAGAAATCAAGCCAGATCAGTTCCTGTATGAGCAAGGCATGGTCAGCCGACCAGACACTGCCCACAACAGGACAACCTGTCTAACCCATGCTAGCGTGGAAGAACGGACGTAAAACGGTGATGATGATGATGATGATGATATATACAGATCTAAGCCTTATGTATATATATATATATATATATATATATATATATACAGGTTACTAAACTAGATATATATACAGTACTAAACCAGATATATGCAGTAGTGAATCAGACACATACAATACTAAATTGGATATACATAGTACTAAACCAGATATACACAGTACTGAATCAGACATACACAGTACTGAATCAGATATACACAGTACTAAATCAGATATACACAGTACTGAATCAGATATACACGGTACTAAATCAGATATACACAGTACTGAATCAGATATACACAGTACTAAATCAGATATACAGTACTGAATCAGATATACACAGTACTGAATCAGATATGCACAGTACTAAATCAGATATACACAGTACTAAATCAGATATACACAGTACTAAATCAGATATACACAGTACTAAATCAGATATACACAGTACTAAATCAGATATACACAGTACTAAATCAGATATACACAGTACTAAATCAGATATACAGTACTGAATCAGATATAAACAGTACTAAATCAGATATACACAGTAATGAATCAGATATACACAGTACTAAATCACATATACACAGTACTAAATCAGATATACACAGTGCTATATCAGATATACACAGTACTGAATCAGATATACATAGTACTAAATCAGATATACACAGTACTGAATCAGATATACAGTACTAAATCAGATATACACAGTACTGAATCAGATATACACAGTACTGAATCAGATATACACAGTACTAAATCAGATATACAGTACTGAATCAGATATACACAGTACTGAATCAGATATACACAGTACTGAATCAGATATACAGTACTAAATCAGATATACAGTACTGAATCAGATATACACAGTACTGAATCAGATATACACAGTACTGAATCAGATATAAACAGTACTAAATCAGATATACACAGTACTGAATCAGATATAAACAGTACTAAATCAGATATACACAGTGCTGAATCAGATATACACAGTACTAAATCAAATATACACAGTACTGAATCAGATATACACAGTACTAAATCAGATATACACAGTACTGAATCAGATATACACAGTACTGAATCAGATATACACAGTACTGAATCAGATATACACAGTACTGAATCAGATATACACAGTACTGAATCAGATATACACAGTACTGAATCAGATATACACAGTACTAAATCAGATATACACAGTACTGAATTAGATATACACAGTACTGAATCAGATATACACAGTACTGAATCAGATATACACAGTACTGAATCAGATATACACAGTACTGAATCAGATATACACAGTACTGAATCAGATATACACAGTACTGAATCAGATATACACAGTACTAAATCAGATATACACAGTACTGAATCAGATATACACAGTACTGAATCAGATATACAGTACTGAATCAGATATACACAGTACTGAATCAGATATACACAGTACTGAATCAGATATACAGTACTAAATCAGATATACACAGTACTAAATCAGATATACAGTACTAAATCAGATATACAGTACTAAATCAGATATACAGTACTGAATCAGATATACACAGTACTGAATCAGATATACATAGTACTGAATAAGATATACAGTACTAAATCAGATATACACAGTACTAAATCAGATATACACAGTACTAAATCAGATATACAGTACTAAATCAGATATACACAGTACTGAATCAGATATACACAGTACTAAATCAGATATACAGTACTAAATCAGATATACAGTACTAAATCAGATATACACAGTACTGAATCAGATATACACAGTACTAAATCAGATATACACAGTACTGAATCAGATATACACAGTACTAAATCAGATATACAGTACTAAATCAGATATACACAGTACTAAATCAGATGTACACAGTACTGAATCAGATATACACAGTACTAAATCAGATATACACAGTACTAAATCAGATCTACACAGTACTAAATCAGATATACACAGTACTGAATCAGATATACACAGTACTGAATCAGATATACACAGTACTGAATCAGATATACACAGTACTGAATCAGATATACACAGTACTGAATCAGATATACAGTACTGAATCAGATATACACAGTACTGAATCAGATATAAACAGTACTAAATCAGATATACACAGTACTGAATCAGATATACACAGTAGTAAATCAGATATACACAGTACTAAATCAGATCTACACAGTACTAAATCAGATATACACAGTACTAAATCAGATATACACAGTACTGAATCAGATATACACAGTACTGAATCAGATATACACTACTGAATCAGATATACACAGTACTGAATCAGATATACACAGTACTAAATCAGATATACACAGTACTGAATCAGATATAAACAGTACTGAATCAGATATAAACAGTACTAAATCAGATTTACACAGTACTAAATAAGATATACACAGTACTGAATCAGATATACACAGTACTGAATCAGATATACACAGTACTGAATCAGATATACACAGTACTGAATCAGATATACACAGTACTGAATCAGATATACACAGTACTGAATCAGATATACACAGTACTAAATCAGATATACACAGTACTGAATCAGATATACACAGTACTGAATTAGATATACAGTACTGAATCAGATATACACAGTACTGAATCAGATATACACAGTACTAAATCAGATATACACAGTACTAAATCAGATATACACAGTACTAAATCAGATATACAGTACTAAATCAGATATACACAGTACTGAATCAGATATACACAGTACTAAATCAGATATACAGTACTAAATCAGATATACAGTACTAAATCAGATATACAGCACTAAATCAGATATACACAGTACTAAATCAGATATACACAGTACTGAATCAGATATACACAGTACTGAATCAGATATACACAGTACTAAATCAGATATACACAGTACTAAATCAGATGTACACAGTACTGAATCAGATATACACAGTACTAAATCAGATATACACAGTACTAAATCAGATCTACACAGTACTAAATCAGATATACACAGTACTGAATCAGATATACACAGTACTAAATCAGATATACACAGTACTGAATCAGATATAAACAGTACTGAATCAGATATACACAGTACTGAATCAGATATACACAGTACTGAATCAGATATACACAGTACTGAATCAGATATACACAGTACTGAATCAGATATACACAGTACTGAATCAGATATACAGTACTGAATCAGATATACACAGTACTGAATCAGATATAAACAGTACTAAATCAGATATACACAGTACTGAATCAGATATACACAGTAGTAAATCAGATATACACAGTACTAAATCAGATCTACACAGTACTAAATCAGATATACACAGTACTAAATCAGATATACACAGTACTGAATCAGATATACACAGTACTGAATCAGATATACACAGTACTGAATCAGATATACACAGTACTGAATCAGATATACACAGTACTAAATCAGATATACACAGTACTGAATCAGATATAAACAGTACTGAATCAGATATAAACAGTACTAAATCAGATTTACACAGTACTAAATAAGATATACACAGTACTGAATCAGATATACACAGTACTGAATCAGATATACACAGTACTAAATCAGATATACAGTACTAAACCAGATATACACAGTACTAAATCAGATATACACAGTACTGAATCAGATATACACAGTACTAAATCAGATATACAGTACTGAATCAGATATACATAGTACTAAACCAGATATACACAGTACTGAATCAGATATACACAGTACTGAATCAGATATACACAGTACTGAATCAGATATACAGTATTAAATCAGATATACAGTACTAAATCAGATATACAGTACTAAATCAGATATACAGTACTAAATCAGATATACACAGTACTAAATCAGATATACAGTACTAAATCAGATATACAGTACTAAATCAGATATACAGTACTAAATCAGATATACAGTACTAAATCAGATATACAGTACTGAATCAGATATACAGTATTAAATCAGATATACAGTACTAAATCAGATATACAGTACTAAATCAGATATACAGTACTAAATCAGATATACAGTACTAAATCAGATATATAGTACTAAATCAGATATACAGTACTAAATTAGATATACAGTACTAAATCAGATATACACAGTACTAAATCAGATATACACAGTACTAAATCAGATATACACAGTGCTGAATCAGATATACACAGTACTGAATCAGATATACACAGTACTGAATCAGATATACACAGTACTAAATCAGATATACACAGTACTGAATCAGATATACACAGTACTGAATCAGATATACACAGTACTGAATCAGATATACACAGTACTGAATCAGATATAGACAGTACTAAATCAGATATACACAGTACTAAATTAGATATACACAGTACTGAATCAGATATACACAGTACTAAATCAGATATACACAGTACTGAATCAGATATACACAGTACTGAATCAGATATACACAGTACTAAATCAGATATACACAGTACTGAATCAGATATACACGGTACTGAATCAGATATACACAGTACTGAATCAGATATACACAGTACTAAATCAGATATACAGTACTGAATCAGATATACACAGTACTGAATCAGATATACATAGTACTAAATCAGATATACAGTACTGAATCAGATATACACAGTACTGAATTAGATATAAACAGTACTAAATCAGATATACACAGTACTGAATCAGATATACACAGTACTAAATCAGATATACACAGTACTGAATCAGATATACACAGTACTAAATCAGATATACACAGTGCTGAATCAGATATACACAGTACTAAATCAGATATACACAGTACTGAATCAGATATACACAGTACTAAATCAGATATACACAGTACTGAATCAGATATACACAGTACTGAATCAGATATACAGTACTAAATCAGATATACAGTACTAAATCAGATATACACAGTACTAAATCAGATATACAGTACTGAATCAGATATACACAGTACTGAATCAGATATAAACAGTACTAAATCAGATATACACAGTACTGAATCAGATATACACAGTACTAAATCAGATATACACAGTACTGAATCAGATATACACAGTACTAAATCAGATATACACAGTGCTGAATCAGATATACACAGTACTAAATCAGATATACACAGTACTGAATCAGATATACACAGTACTAAATCAGATATACACAGTACTGAATCAGATATACACAGTACTGAATCAGATATACACAGTACTGAATCAGATATACAGTACTGAATCAGATATGCACAGTACTGAATCAGATATACACAGTACTGAATCAGATATACAGTACTTAATCAGATATACACAGTACTGAATCAGATATACACAGTACTGAATCAGATATACACAGTACTGAATCAGATATACAGTACTGAATCAGATATACAGTACTGAATCAGATATACACAGTACTGAATCAGATATACAGTACTGAATCAGATATACACAGTACTGAATCAGATATACAGTACAGAATCAGATATACAGTACTGAATCAGATATACACAGTACTGAATCAGATATACAGTACTAAATCAGATATACACAGTACTGAATCAGATATATACAGTACTAAATCAGATATAAACAGTACTGAATCAGATATACAGTACTGAATCAGATATACACAGTACTGAATCAGATATACACAGTACTGAATCAAATATACACAGTACTAAATCAGATATACACAGTACTGAATCAGATATACACAGTACTGAATCAGATATACACAGTACTAAATCAGATATACACAGTACTAAATCAGATATACATAGTACTGAATCAGATATACACAGTACTGAATCAGATATACACAGTACTGAATCAGATATACACAGTACTAAATCAGATATACACAGTACTGAATCAGATATACACAATACCGAATCAGATATAAACAGTACTAAATCAGATCTACACAGTACTAAATCAGATATACACAGTACTGAATCAGATATACACAGTACTGAATCAGATATACACAGTACTGAATCAGATATACAGTACTGAATCAGATATACAGTACTGAATCAGATATACACAGTACTGAATCAGATATACACAGTACTGAATCAGATATACACAGTACTGAATCAGATATCCACAGTACTAAATCAGATATACAGTACTGAATCAGATATACACAGTACTGAATCAGATATACACAGTACTGAATCAGATATACAGTACTGAATCAGATATACAGTACTGAATCAGATATACACAGTACTGAATCAGATATACAGTGCTGAATCAGATATACACAGTACTGAATCAGATATACACAGTACTGAATCAGATATACACAGTACTGAATCAGATATACACAGTACTGAATCACATATACAGTACTGAATCAGATATACACAGTACTGAATCAGATATACACAGTACTGAATCAGATATACACAGTACTGAATCAGATATACAGTACTGAATCAGATATACACAGTACTGAATCAGATATACACAGTACTGAATCAGATATACAGTACTGAATCAGATATACACAGTGCTGAATCAGATATACACAGTACTGAATTAGATATACACAGTACTGAATCAGATATTCACAGTACTAAATCAGATATACAGTACTGAATCAGATATACACAGTACTCAATCAGATATACACAGTACTAAATCATATATACAGTACTAAATCAGATATACACAGTACTAAATCAGATATACAGTACTGAATCAGATATACACAGTACTGAATCAGATATACAGTACTAAATCAGATATACACAGTACTGAATCAGATATACACAGTACTAAATCAGATATACAGTACTAAATCAGATATATAGTACTGAATCAGATATACACAGTACTGAATCAGATATACAGTACTGAATCAGATATACAGTACTAAATCAGATATACAGTACTAAATCAGATATATACAGTACTGAATCAGATATACACAGTACTGAATCAGATATACAGTACTAAATCAGATATACAGTACTAAATCAGATATATAGTACTGAATCAGATATACACAGTACTGAATCAGATATACACAGTACTGAATCAGATATACACAGTACTGAATCAGATATACACAGTACTGAATCAGATATACAGTACTAAATCAGATATACAATACTAAATCAGATATATAGTACTGAATCAGATATACACAGTACTGAATCAGATATACACAGTACTGAATCAGATATACAGTACTAAATCAGATATACACAGTACTAAATCAGATATACACAGTACTAAATCAGAGATACACAGTACTGAATCAGATATACACAGTACTAAATCAGATATACAGTACTGAATCAGGTATACACAGTACTAAATCAGATATACAGTACTAAATCAGATATACAGTACTGAATCAGATATACACAGTGCTGAATCAGATATACACAGTACTAAATCAGATATACACAGTACTGAATCAGATATACACAGTACTGAATCAGATATACACAGTACTAAATCAGATATACACAATACTGAATCAGATATACACAGTACTGAATCAGATATACACAGTACTGAATCAGATATACACAGTACTAAATCAGATATACACAGTACTGAATCAGATATACACAGTACTGAATCAGATATACACAGTACTAAATCAGATATACACAGTACTAAATCAGATATACACAGTACTGAATCAGATATACACAGTACTGAATCAGATATACACAGTACTGAATCAGATATACACAGTACTAAATCAGATATACACAGTACTAAATCAGATATACACATGTACTGAATCAGATATACACAGTACTAAATCAGATATACACAGTACTAAATCAGATATACACAGTACTAAATCAGATCTACACGGTACTAAATCAGATATACACAGTACTAAATCAGATATACACAGTACTAAATCAGATATACACAGTACTGAATCAGATATACACAGTAATGAATCAGATATACACAGTAATGAATCAGATATACACAGTACTGAATCAGATATACACAGTACTGAATCAGATATACACAGTACTGAATCAGATATACACAGTACTGAATCAGATATACACAGTACTGAATCAGATATACACAGTACTAAATCATATACACAGTACTGAATCAGATATACACAGTACTGAATCAGATATACAGTATTAAATCAGATATACAGTACTAAATCAGATATACAGTACTAAATCAGATATACACAGTACTAAATCAGATATACAGTACTAAATCAGATATACAGTACTAAATCAGATATACACAGTACTAAATCAGATATACTGTACTAAATCAGATATACACAGTACTAAATCAGATATACAGTACTAAATCAGATATACACAGTACTAAATCAGATATACAGTACTAAATCAGATATACAGTACTAAATCAGATATACAGTACTAAATCAGATATACACAGTACTAAATCAGATATACAGTACTAAATCAGATATACACAGTACTAAATCAGATATACAGTACTAAATCAGATATACACAGTACTTAATCAGATATACAGTACTAAATCAGATATACAGTACTAAATCAGATATACACAGTACTAAATCAGATATACACAGTACTAAATCAGATATACACAGTACTAAATCAGATATACAGTACTAAATCAGATATACAGTACTGAATCAGATATACACAGTACTGAATCAGATATACACAGTACTGAATCAGATATACACAGTACTGAATCAGATATACACAGTACTAAATCAGATATACACATGTACTGAATCAGATATACACAGTACTAAATCAGATATACACAGTACTAAATCAGATATACACAGTACTAAATCAGATCTACACGGTACTAAATCAGATATACACAGTACTAAATCAGATATACACAGTACTAAATCAGATATACACAGTACTGAATCAGATATACACAGTACTGAATCAGATATACACAGTACTAAATCAGATATACACAGTACTGAATCAGATATACACAGTACTGAATCAAATATACACAGTACTAAATCAGATATACACAGTACTGAATCAGATATACACAGTACTGAATCAGATATACACAGTACTGAATCAGATATACACAGTACTAAATCACATATACACAGTACTAAATCAGATATACACAGTACTGAATCAGATATACACAGTACTGAATCAGATATACACAGTACTGAATCAGATATACACAGTACTGAATCAGATATACACAGTACTAAATCAGATATACACAGTACTGAATCAGATATACACAGTACTGAATCAGATATAAACAGTACTAAATCAGATCTACACAGTACTAAATCAGATATACACAGTACTGAATCAGATATACACAGTACTGAATCAGATATACACAGTACTGAATCAGATATACAGTACTGAATCAGATATACAGTACTGAATCAGATATACACAGTACTGAATCAGATATACACAGTACTGAATCAGATATACACAGTACTGAATCAGATATACACAGTACTGAATCAGATATACACAGTACTGAATCAGATATACACAGTACTAAATCAGATATACACATGTACTGAATCAGATATACACAGTACTAAATCAGATATACACAGTACTAAATCAGATATACACAGTACTAAATCAGATCTACACGGTACTAAATCAGATATACACAGTACTAAATCAGATATACACAGTACTAAATCAGATATACACAGTACTGAATCAGATATACACAGTACTGAATCAGATATACACAGTACTAAATCAGATATACACAGTACTGAATCAGATATACACAGTACTGAATCAAATATACACAGTACTAAATCAGATATACACAGTACTGAATCAGATATACACAGTACTGAATCAGATATACACAGTACTGAATCAGATATACACAGTACTAAATCACATATACACAGTACTAAATCAGATATACACAGTACTGAATCAGATATACACAGTACTGAATCAGATATACACAGTACTGAATCAGATATACACAGTACTGAATCAGATATACACAGTACTAAATCAGATATACACAGTACTGAATCAGATATACACAGTACTGAATCAGATATAAACAGTACTAAATCAGATCTACACAGTACTAAATCAGATATACACAGTACTGAATCAGATATACACAGTACTGAATCAGATATACACAGTACTGAATCAGATATACAGTACTGAATCAGATATACAGTACTGAATCAGATATACACAGTACTGAATCAGATATACACAGTACTGAATCAGATATACACAGTACTGAATCAGATATACACAGTACTAAATCAGATATACAGTACTGAATCAGATATACACAGTACTGAATCAGGTATACACAGTACTAAATCAGATATACAGTACTAAATCAGATATATAGTACTTAATCAGATATACACAGTACTGAATCAGATATACACAGTACTGAATCAGATATACACAGTACTGAATCAGATATACACAGTACTGAATCAGATATACAGTACTAAATCAGATATACAATACTAAATCAGATATATAGTACTGAATCAGATATACACAGTACTGAATCAGATATACACATTACTGAATCAGATATACAGTACTAAATCAGATATACACAGTACTAAATCAGATATACACAGTACTAAATCAGAGATACACAGTACTGAATCAGATATACACAGTACTAAATCAGATATACAGTACTGAATCAGGTATACATAGTACTAAATCAGATATACAGTACTAAATCAGATATACAGTACTGAATCAGATATACACAGTACTGAATCAGATATACACAGTACTGAATCAGATATACAGTACTGAATCAGATATACAGTACTGAATCAGATATACACAGTACTGAATCAGATATACAGTACTGAATCAGATATACACAGTGCTGAATCAGATATACACAGTACTGAATCAGATATACACAGTACTGAATCAGATATACACAGTACTGAATCAGATATACACAGTACTGAATCACATATACAGTACTGAATCAGATATACACAGTACTGAATCAGATATACACAGTACTGAATCAGATATACACAGTACTGAATCAGATATACAGTACTGAATCAGATATACAGTACTGAATCAGATATACACAGTACTGAATCAGATATACACAGTACTGAATCAGATATACAGTACTGAATCAGATATACACAGTGCTGAATCAGATATACACAGTTCTGAATTAGATATACACAGTACTGAATCAGATATACACAGTACTAAATCAGATATACAGTACTGAATCAGATATACACAGTACTCAATCAGATATACACAGTACTAAATCATATATACAGTACTAAATCAGATATACACAGTACTAAATCAGATATACAGTACTGAATCAGATATACACAGTACTGAATCAGATATACAGTACTAAATCAGATATACACAGTACTGAATCAGATATACACAGTACTAAATCAGATATACAATTCTAAATCAGATATATAGTACTGAATCAGATATACACAGTACTGAATCAGATATACAGTACTGAATCAGATATACAGTACTAAATCAGATATACAGTACTAAATCAGATATATACAGTACTGAATCAGATATACACAGTACTGAATCAGATATACAGTACTAAATCAGATATACAGTACTAAATCAGATATATAGTACTGAATCAGATATACACAGTTCTGAATCAGATATACACAGTACTGAATCAGATATACACAGTACTGAATCAGATATACAGTACTAAATCAGATATACAATACTAAATCAGATATATAGTACTGAATCAGATATACACAGTACTGAATCAGATATACACAGTACTGAATCAGATATACAGTACTAAATCAGATATACACAGTACTGAATCAGATATACACAGTACTAAATCAGAGATACACAGTACTGAATCAGATATACACAGTACTAAATCAGATATACAGTACTGAATCAGGTATACACAGTACTAAATCAGATATACAGTACTAAATCAGATATACAGTACTGAATCAGATATACACAGTGCTGAATCAGATATACACAGTACTAAATCAGATATACACAGTACTGAATCAGATATACACAGTACTGAATCAAATATACACAGTACTAAATCAGATATACACAGTACTGAATCAGATATACACAGTACTGAATCAGATATACACAGTACTGAATCAGATATACACAGTACTAAATCAGATATACACAGTACTGAATCAGATATACACAGTACTGAATCAGATATACACAGTACTAAATCAGATATACACAGTACTGAATCAGATATACACAGTACTGAATCAGATATACACAGTACTGAATCAGATATACACAGTACTAAATCAGATATACACAGTACTGAATCAGATATACACAGTACTGAATCAGATATACACAGTACTGAATCAGATATACACAGTACTAAATCATATACACAGTACTGAATCAGATATACACAGTACTGAATCAGATATACAGTATTAAATCAGATATACAGTACTAAATCAGATATACTGTACTAAATCAGATATACAGTACTAAATCAGATATACACAGTACTAAATCAGATATACACAGTACTAAATCAGATATACAGTACTAAATCAGATATACAGTACTAAATCAGATATACACAGTACTAAATCAGATATACAGTACTAAATCAGATATACAGTACTAAATCAGATATACACAGTACTAAATCAGATATACAGTACTAAATCAGATATACACAGTACTAAATCAGATATACAGTACTAAATCAGATATACACAGTACTAAATCAGATATACAGTACTAAATCAGATATACACAGTACTAAATCAGATATACAGTACTAAATCAGATATACAGTACTAAATCAGATATACAGTACTAAATCAGATATACACAGTACTAAATCAGATATACACAGTACTAAATCAGATATACACAGTACTAAATCAGATATACACAGTACTGAATCAGATATACACAGTACTGAATCAGATATACAGTACTGAATCAGATATACACAGTACTGAATCAGATATACAGTACTAAATCAGATATACACAGTACTAAATCAGATATACAGTACTAAATCAGATATACAGTACTAAATCAGATATACAGTACTGAATCAGATATACACAGTACTGAATCAGATATACATAGTACTGAATAAGATATACAGTACTAAATCAGATATACACAGTACTAAATCAGATATACACAGTACTAAATCAGATATACAGTACTAAATCAGATATACACAGTACTGAATCAGATATACACAGTACTAAATCAGATATACAGTACTAAATCAGATATACAGTACTAAATCAGATATACACAGTACTGAATCAGATATACACAGTACTAAATCAGATATACACAGTACTGAATCAGATATACACAGTACTAAATCAGATATACAGTACTAAATCAGATATACACAGTACTAAATCAGATGTACACAGTACTGAATCAGATATACACAGTACTAAATCAGATATACACAGTACTAAATCAGATCTACACAGTACTAAATCAGATATACACAGTACTGAATCAGATATACACAGTACTGAATCAGATATACACAGTACTGAATCAGATATACACAGTACTGAATCAGATATACACAGTACTGAATCAGATATACAGTACTGAATCAGATATACACAGTACTGAATCAGATATAAACAGTACTAAATCAGATATACACAGTACTGAATCAGATATACACAGTAGTAAATCAGATATACACAGTACTAAATCAGATCTACACAGTACTAAATCAGATATACACAGTACTAAATCAGATATACACAGTACTGAATCAGATATACACAGTACTGAATCAGATATACACTACTGAATCAGATATACACAGTACTGAATCAGATATACACAGTACTAAATCAGATATACACAGTACTGAATCAGATATAAACAGTACTGAATCAGATATAAACAGTACTAAATCAGATTTACACAGTACTAAATAAGATATACACAGTACTGAATCAGATATACACAGTACTGAATCAGATATACACAGTACTGAATCAGATATACACAGTACTGAATCAGATATACACAGTACTGAATCAGATATACACAGTACTGAATCAGATATACACAGTACTAAATCAGATATACACAGTACTGAATCAGATATACACAGTACTGAATTAGATATACAGTACTGAATCAGATATACACAGTACTGAATCAGATATACACAGTACTAAATCAGATATACACAGTACTAAATCAGATATACACAGTACTAAATCAGATATACAGTACTAAATCAGATATACACAGTACTGAATCAGATATACACAGTACTAAATCAGATATACAGTACTAAATCAGATATACAGTACTAAATCAAATATACACAGTACTAAATCAGATATACAGTACTAAATCAGATATACAGTACTAAATCAGATATACAGTACTAAATCAGATATACACAGTACTGAATCAGATATACACAGTACTAAATCAGATATACACAGTACTGAATCAGATATACACAGTAGTAAATCAGATATACACAGTACTGAATCAGATATACACAGTACTAAATCAGATATACAGTACTAAATCAGATATACAGTACTAAATCAAATATACACAGTACTAAATCAGATATACAGTACTAAATCAGATATACAGCACTAAATCAGATATACACAGTACTAAATCAGATATACACAGTACTGAATCAGATCTACACAGTACTAAATCAGATATACACAGTACTAAATCAGATATACACAGTACTGAATCAGATATACACAGTACTGAATCAGATATACACAGTACTGAATCAGATATACACAGTACTGAATCAGATATACACAGTACTAAATCAGATATACACAGTACTGAATCAGATATAAACAGTACTGAATCAGATATAAACAGTACTAAATCAGATTTACACAGTACTAAATAAGATATACACAGTACTGAATCAGATATACACAGTACTGAATCAGATATACACAGTACTAAATCAGATATACAGTACTAAACCAGATATACACAGTACTAAATCAGATATACACAGTACTGAATCAGATATACACAGTACTAAATCAGATATACAGTACTGAATCAGATATACATAGTACTAAACCAGATATACACAGTACTGAATCAGATATACACAGTACTGAATCAGATATACACAGTACTGAATCAGATATACAGTATTAAATCAGATATACAGTACTAAATCAGATATACAGTACTAAATCAGATATACAGTACTAAATCAGATATACACAGTACTAAATCAGATATACAGTACTAAATCAGATATACAGTACTAAATCAGATATACAGTACTAAATCAGATATACAGTACTAAATCAGATATACAGTACTGAATCAGATATACAGTATTAAATCAGATATACAGTACTAAATCAGATATACAGTACTAAATCAGATATACAGTACTAAATCAGATATACAGTACTAAATCAGATATATAGTACTAAATCAGATATACAGTACTAAATTAGATATACAGTACTAAATCAGATATACACAGTACTAAATCAGATATACACAGTACTAAATCAGATATACACAGTGCTGAATCAGATATACACAGTACTGAATCAGATATACACAGTACTGAATCAGATATACACAGTACTAAATCAGATATACACAGTACTGAATCAGATATACACAGTACTGAATCAGATATACACAGTACTGAATCAGATATACACAGTACTGAATCAGATATAGACAGTACTAAATCAGATATACACAGTACTAAATTAGATATACACAGTACTGAATCAGATATACACAGTACTAAATCAGATATACACAGTACTGAATCAGATATACACAGTACTGAATCAGATATACACAGTACTAAATCAGATATACACAGTACTGAATCAGATATACACGGTACTGAATCAGATATACACAGTACTGAATCAGATATACACAGTACTAAATCAGATATACAGTACTGAATCAGATATACACAGTACTGAATCAGATATACATAGTACTAAATCAGATATACAGTACTGAATCAGATATACACAGTACTGAATTAGATATAAACAGTACTAAATCAGATATACACAGTACTGAATCAGATATACACAGTACTAAATCAGATATACACAGTACTGAATCAGATATACACAGTACTAAATCAGATATACACAGTGCTGAATCAGATATACACAGTACTAAATCAGATATACACAGTACTGAATCAGATATACACAGTACTAAATCAGATATACACAGTACTGAATCAGATATACACAGTACTGAATCAGATATACAGTACTAAATCAGATATACAGTACTAAATCAGATATACACAGTACTAAATCAGATATACAGTACTGAATCAGATATACACAGTACTGAATCAGATATAAACAGTACTAAATCAGATATACACAGTACTGAATCAGATATACACAGTACTAAATCAGATATACACAGTACTGAATCAGATATACACAGTACTAAATCAGATATACACAGTGCTGAATCAGATATACACAGTACTAAATCAGATATACACAGTACTGAATCAGATATACACAGTACTAAATCAGATATACACAGTACTGAATCAGATATACACAGTACTGAATCAGATATACACAGTACTGAATCAGATATACAGTACTGAATCAGATATGCACAGTACTGAATCAGATATACACAGTACTGAATCAGATATACAGTACTTAATCAGATATACACAGTACTGAATCAGATATACACAGTACTGAATCAGATATACACAGTACTGAATCAGATATACAGTACTGAATCAGATATACAGTACTGAATCAGATATACACAGTACTGAATCAGATATACAGTACTGAATCAGATATACACAGTACTGAATCAGATATACAGTACAGAATCAGATATACAGTACTGAATCAGATATACACAGTACTGAATCAGATATACAGTACTAAATCAGATATACACAGTACTGAATCAGATATATACAGTACTAAATCAGATATAAACAGTACTGAATCAGATATACAGTACTGAATCAGATATACACAGTACTGAATCAGATATACACAGTACTGAATCAAATATACACAGTACTAAATCAGATATACACAGTACTGAATCAGATATACACAGTACTGAATCAGATATACACAGTACTAAATCAGATATACACAGTACTAAATCAGATATACATAGTACTGAATCAGATATACACAGTACTGAATCAGATATACACAGTACTGAATCAGATATACACAGTACTAAATCAGATATACACAGTACTGAATCAGATATACACAATACCGAATCAGATATAAACAGTACTAAATCAGATCTACACAGTACTAAATCAGATATACACAGTACTGAATCAGATATACACAGTACTGAATCAGATATACACAGTACTGAATCAGATATACAGTACTGAATCAGATATACAGTACTGAATCAGATATACACAGTACTGAATCAGATATACACAGTACTGAATCAGATATACACAGTACTGAATCAGATATCCACAGTACTAAATCAGATATACAGTACTGAATCAGATATACACAGTACTGAATCAGATATACACAGTACTGAATCAGATATACAGTACTGAATCAGATATACAGTACTGAATCAGATATACACAGTACTGAATCAGATATACAGTGCTGAATCAGATATACACAGTACTGAATCAGATATACACAGTACTGAATCAGATATACACAGTACTGAATCAGATATACACAGTACTGAATCACATATACAGTACTGAATCAGATATACACAGTACTGAATCAGATATACACAGTACTGAATCAGATATACACAGTACTGAATCAGATATACAGTACTGAATCAGATATACACAGTACTGAATCAGATATACACAGTACTGAATCAGATATACAGTACTGAATCAGATATACACAGTGCTGAATCAGATATACACAGTACTGAATTAGATATACACAGTACTGAATCAGATATTCACAGTACTAAATCAGATATACAGTACTGAATCAGATATACACAGTACTCAATCAGATATACACAGTACTAAATCATATATACAGTACTAAATCAGATATACACAGTACTAAATCAGATATACAGTACTGAATCAGATATACACAGTACTGAATCAGATATACAGTACTAAATCAGATATACACAGTACTGAATCAGATATACACAGTACTAAATCAGATATACAGTACTAAATCAGATATATAGTACTGAATCAGATATACACAGTACTGAATCAGATATACAGTACTGAATCAGATATACAGTACTAAATCAGATATACAGTACTAAATCAGATATATACAGTACTGAATCAGATATACACAGTACTGAATCAGATATACAGTACTAAATCAGATATACAGTACTAAATCAGATATATAGTACTGAATCAGATATACACAGTACTGAATCAGATATACACAGTACTGAATCAGATATACACAGTACTGAATCAGATATACACAGTACTGAATCAGATATACAGTACTAAATCAGATATACAATACTAAATCAGATATATAGTACTGAATCAGATATACACAGTACTGAATCAGATATACACAGTACTGAATCAGATATACAGTACTAAATCAGATATACACAGTACTAAATCAGATATACACAGTACTAAATCAGAGATACACAGTACTGAATCAGATATACACAGTACTAAATCAGATATACAGTACTGAATCAGGTATACACAGTACTAAATCAGATATACAGTACTAAATCAGATATACAGTACTGAATCAGATATACACAGTGCTGAATCAGATATACACAGTACTAAATCAGATATACACAGTACTGAATCAGATATACACAGTACTGAATCAGATATACACAGTACTAAATCAGATATACACAATACTGAATCAGATATACACAGTACTGAATCAGATATACACAGTACTGAATCAGATATACACAGTACTAAATCAGATATACACAGTACTGAATCAGATATACACAGTACTGAATCAGATATACACAGTACTAAATCAGATATACACAGTACTAAATCAGATATACACAGTACTGAATCAGATATACACAGTACTGAATCAGATATACACAGTACTGAATCAGATATACACAGTACTAAATCAGATATACACAGTACTAAATCAGATATACACATGTACTGAATCAGATATACACAGTACTAAATCAGATATACACAGTACTAAATCAGATATACACAGTACTAAATCAGATCTACACGGTACTAAATCAGATATACACAGTACTAAATCAGATATACACAGTACTAAATCAGATATACACAGTACTGAATCAGATATACACAGTAATGAATCAGATATACACAGTAATGAATCAGATATACACAGTACTGAATCAGATATACACAGTACTGAATCAGATATACACAGTACTGAATCAGATATACACAGTACTGAATCAGATATACACAGTACTGAATCAGATATACACAGTACTAAATCATATACACAGTACTGAATCAGATATACACAGTACTGAATCAGATATACAGTATTAAATCAGATATACAGTACTAAATCAGATATACAGTACTAAATCAGATATACACAGTACTAAATCAGATATACAGTACTAAATCAGATATACAGTACTAAATCAGATATACACAGTACTAAATCAGATATACTGTACTAAATCAGATATACACAGTACTAAATCAGATATACAGTACTAAATCAGATATACACAGTACTAAATCAGATATACAGTACTAAATCAGATATACAGTACTAAATCAGATATACAGTACTAAATCAGATATACACAGTACTAAATCAGATATACAGTACTAAATCAGATATACACAGTACTAAATCAGATATACAGTACTAAATCAGATATACACAGTACTTAATCAGATATACAGTACTAAATCAGATATACAGTACTAAATCAGATATACACAGTACTAAATCAGATATACACAGTACTAAATCAGATATACACAGTACTAAATCAGATATACAGTACTAAATCAGATATACAGTACTGAATCAGATATACACAGTACTGAATCAGATATACACAGTACTGAATCAGATATACACAGTACTGAATCAGATATACACAGTACTAAATCAGATATACACATGTACTGAATCAGATATACACAGTACTAAATCAGATATACACAGTACTAAATCAGATATACACAGTACTAAATCAGATCTACACGGTACTAAATCAGATATACACAGTACTAAATCAGATATACACAGTACTAAATCAGATATACACAGTACTGAATCAGATATACACAGTACTGAATCAGATATACACAGTACTAAATCAGATATACACAGTACTGAATCAGATATACACAGTACTGAATCAAATATACACAGTACTAAATCAGATATACACAGTACTGAATCAGATATACACAGTACTGAATCAGATATACACAGTACTGAATCAGATATACACAGTACTAAATCACATATACACAGTACTAAATCAGATATACACAGTACTGAATCAGATATACACAGTACTGAATCAGATATACACAGTACTGAATCAGATATACACAGTACTGAATCAGATATACACAGTACTAAATCAGATATACACAGTACTGAATCAGATATACACAGTACTGAATCAGATATAAACAGTACTAAATCAGATCTACACAGTACTAAATCAGATATACACAGTACTGAATCAGATATACACAGTACTGAATCAGATATACACAGTACTGAATCAGATATACAGTACTGAATCAGATATACAGTACTGAATCAGATATACACAGTACTGAATCAGATATACACAGTACTGAATCAGATATACACAGTACTGAATCAGATATACACAGTACTGAATCAGATATACACAGTACTGAATCAGATATACACAGTACTAAATCAGATATACACATGTACTGAATCAGATATACACAGTACTAAATCAGATATACACAGTACTAAATCAGATATACACAGTACTAAATCAGATCTACACGGTACTAAATCAGATATACACAGTACTAAATCAGATATACACAGTACTAAATCAGATATACACAGTACTGAATCAGATATACACAGTACTGAATCAGATATACACAGTACTAAATCAGATATACACAGTACTGAATCAGATATACACAGTACTGAATCAAATATACACAGTACTAAATCAGATATACACAGTACTGAATCAGATATACACAGTACTGAATCAGATATACACAGTACTGAATCAGATATACACAGTACTAAATCACATATACACAGTACTAAATCAGATATACACAGTACTGAATCAGATATACACAGTACTGAATCAGATATACACAGTACTGAATCAGATATACACAGTACTGAATCAGATATACACAGTACTAAATCAGATATACACAGTACTGAATCAGATATACACAGTACTGAATCAGATATAAACAGTACTAAATCAGATCTACACAGTACTAAATCAGATATACACAGTACTGAATCAGATATACACAGTACTGAATCAGATATACACAGTACTGAATCAGATATACAGTACTGAATCAGATATACAGTACTGAATCAGATATACACAGTACTGAATCAGATATACACAGTACTGAATCAGATATACACAGTACTGAATCAGATATACACAGTACTAAATCAGATATACAGTACTGAATCAGATATACACAGTACTGAATCAGGTATACACAGTACTAAATCAGATATACAGTACTAAATCAGATATATAGTACTTAATCAGATATACACAGTACTGAATCAGATATACACAGTACTGAATCAGATATACACAGTACTGAATCAGATATACACAGTACTGAATCAGATATACAGTACTAAATCAGATATACAATACTAAATCAGATATATAGTACTGAATCAGATATACACAGTACTGAATCAGATATACACATTACTGAATCAGATATACAGTACTAAATCAGATATACACAGTACTAAATCAGATATACACAGTACTAAATCAGAGATACACAGTACTGAATCAGATATACACAGTACTAAATCAGATATACAGTACTGAATCAGGTATACATAGTACTAAATCAGATATACAGTACTAAATCAGATATACAGTACTGAATCAGATATACACAGTACTGAATCAGATATACACAGTACTGAATCAGATATACAGTACTGAATCAGATATACAGTACTGAATCAGATATACACAGTACTGAATCAGATATACAGTACTGAATCAGATATACACAGTGCTGAATCAGATATACACAGTACTGAATCAGATATACACAGTACTGAATCAGATATACACAGTACTGAATCAGATATACACAGTACTGAATCACATATACAGTACTGAATCAGATATACACAGTACTGAATCAGATATACACAGTACTGAATCAGATATACACAGTACTGAATCAGATATACAGTACTGAATCAGATATACAGTACTGAATCAGATATACACAGTACTGAATCAGATATACACAGTACTGAATCAGATATACAGTACTGAATCAGATATACACAGTGCTGAATCAGATATACACAGTTCTGAATTAGATATACACAGTACTGAATCAGATATACACAGTACTAAATCAGATATACAGTACTGAATCAGATATACACAGTACTCAATCAGATATACACAGTACTAAATCATATATACAGTACTAAATCAGATATACACAGTACTAAATCAGATATACAGTACTGAATCAGATATACACAGTACTGAATCAGATATACAGTACTAAATCAGATATACACAGTACTGAATCAGATATACACAGTACTAAATCAGATATACAATTCTAAATCAGATATATAGTACTGAATCAGATATACACAGTACTGAATCAGATATACAGTACTGAATCAGATATACAGTACTAAATCAGATATACAGTACTAAATCAGATATATACAGTACTGAATCAGATATACACAGTACTGAATCAGATATACAGTACTAAATCAGATATACAGTACTAAATCAGATATATAGTACTGAATCAGATATACACAGTTCTGAATCAGATATACACAGTACTGAATCAGATATACACAGTACTGAATCAGATATACAGTACTAAATCAGATATACAATACTAAATCAGATATATAGTACTGAATCAGATATACACAGTACTGAATCAGATATACACAGTACTGAATCAGATATACAGTACTAAATCAGATATACACAGTACTGAATCAGATATACACAGTACTAAATCAGAGATACACAGTACTGAATCAGATATACACAGTACTAAATCAGATATACAGTACTGAATCAGGTATACACAGTACTAAATCAGATATACAGTACTAAATCAGATATACAGTACTGAATCAGATATACACAGTGCTGAATCAGATATACACAGTACTAAATCAGATATACACAGTACTGAATCAGATATACACAGTACTGAATCAAATATACACAGTACTAAATCAGATATACACAGTACTGAATCAGATATACACAGTACTGAATCAGATATACACAGTACTGAATCAGATATACACAGTACTAAATCAGATATACACAGTACTGAATCAGATATACACAGTACTGAATCAGATATACACAGTACTAAATCAGATATACACAGTACTGAATCAGATATACACAGTACTGAATCAGATATACACAGTACTGAATCAGATATACACAGTACTAAATCAGATATACACAGTACTGAATCAGATATACACAGTACTGAATCAGATATACACAGTACTGAATCAGATATACACAGTACTAAATCATATACACAGTACTGAATCAGATATACACAGTACTGAATCAGATATACAGTATTAAATCAGATATACAGTACTAAATCAGATATACTGTACTAAATCAGATATACAGTACTAAATCAGATATACACAGTACTAAATCAGATATACACAGTACTAAATCAGATATACAGTACTAAATCAGATATACAGTACTAAATCAGATATACACAGTACTAAATCAGATATACAGTACTAAATCAGATATACAGTACTAAATCAGATATACACAGTACTAAATCAGATATACAGTACTAAATCAGATATACACAGTACTAAATCAGATATACAGTACTAAATCAGATATACACAGTACTAAATCAGATATACAGTACTAAATCAGATATACACAGTACTAAATCAGATATACAGTACTAAATCAGATATACAGTACTAAATCAGATATACAGTACTAAATCAGATATACACAGTACTAAATCAGATATACACAGTACTAAATCAGATATACAGTACTAAATCAGATATACACAGTACTAAATCAGATATACAGTACTAAATCAGATATACACAGTACTTAATCAGATATACAGTACTAAATCAGATATACAGTACTAAATCAGATATACACAGTACTAAATCAGATATACACAGTACTAAATCAGATATACACAGTACTAAATCAGATATACAGTACTAAATCAGATATACAGTACTGAATCAGATATACAGTACTAAATCAGATATACACAGTACTAAATCAGATATACACAGTACTAAATCAGATATACAGTACTAAATCAGATATACACAGTACTAAATCAGATATACACAGTACTAAATCAGATATACACAGTACTAAATCAGATATACACAGTACTAAATCAAATATACACAGTACTAAATCAGATATACACAGTACTGAATCAGATATACAGTACTAAATCAGATATACACAGTACTGAATCAGATATACAGTACTAAATCAGATATACACAGTACTAAATCAGATATACACAGTACTGAATCAGATATACAGTACTAAATCAGATATACACAGTACTAAATCAGATATACAGTACTAAATCAGATATACACAGTACTAAATCAGATATACAGTACTAAATCAGATATACAGTACTGAATCAGATATACAGTACTAAATCAGATATACACAGTACTAAATCAGATATACACAGTACTAAATCAGATATACAGTACTAAATCAGATATACACAGTACTAAATCAGATATACACAGTACTAAATCAGATATACAGTACTAAATCAGATATACAGTACTAAATCAGATATACACAGTACTAAATCAGATATACACAGTACTAAATCAGATATACACAGTACTAAATCAGATATACAGTACTAAATCAGATATACAGTACTAAATCAGATATACAGTACTAAATCAGATATACAGTACTAAATCAGATATACACAGTACTAAATCAGATATACACAGTACTAAATCAGATATACACAGTACTAAATCAGATATACACAGTACTAAATCAGATATACACAGTACTGAATCAGATATACAGTACTAAATCAGACATACACAGTACTGAATCAGATATACAGTACTAAATCAGATATACACAGTACTGAATCAGATATACAGTACTAAATCAGATATACACAGTACTAAATCAGATATACACAGTACTAAATCAGATATACACAGTACTAAATCAGATATACACAGTACTAAATTAGATATACACAGTACTAAATTAGATATATACAGTACTAAACCAGATTATACAGTACTAAACCAGATTATACAGTACTAAACCAGATTATACAGTACTAAACCAGATTATACAGTACTAAATTAGATATACAGTACTAAATTAGATATTCACTGTACTAAATCAGGTATACACATTACAAAACTAGATATTCACTGTACTAAACCAGATATACAGATCTATACCAGATATACACAGTACTAAATCTTACAGCAGTCAACACTGCTGCTGTTAATGATGATGATAATGATGTTAAAGATAGTGATATTTGATGCTAGTGATGATGATGATAAAAATGATGACAATCATGATGATGATGGTGATAATGATAGTAAAAATAGTGGTGATGATAATGAGGTGGTGATGGTAGAAATAGTGAAAAAGATGAGACGAAAATAATAGTATTGATGAGGATGCTGGTGATGATAATGATGGTAATAACAACGAGAGTGGAAATAGTGATGGTAATGGTAATGAGGATGGCAATGGTAATTGGGATTATGGAGGTGGTGGGGGCGTTTTAGTAATGGTGATGGTGGTGGCAGGGAATCTAAGAGCAGCAATATCTGCACAACAACGACCACCACCACCACTACTACAACAAACAGCATCACCACCACTACTACCACCACCACCAACAACAACAACAAGAACTGTTAAATTTTTATTGCTTTATAATCTTCAGCAAAACCTTTCTATTTTATATCAGTTGTTGTCATTATTGCTGTGGTTGTTGGCACCAGATAAGAGGAGTAAAATAAGCTGGTGTGCATATACCTCTCTCTACACATATTGATGCACATACACAAATATACATGGTTTATATACATATACATATATAAAAACACACATATTCATGCTCAAATAAATAAATAAAATGTTGTTGTTGGTGGTGGTATAGTGGATAGTGTTGCTGGTGGAGTTATAGTGGATAGTGTTGCTAGTGGATAGTGTTGTTGTTGGTGGTATAGTGGATAGTGTTGTTGCTGGTGGGGTATAGTGGATAGTGTTGCTGGTGGGGTATAGTGGATAGTGTTGTTGGTGGTGGTATAGTGGATAGTGTTGTTGTTGGTGGTATAGTGGATAGTGTTGCTGGTGGGGTATAGTGGATAGTGTTGCTGGTGGGGTATAGTGGATAGTGTTGTTGGTGGTGGTATAGTGGATAGTGTTGTTGTTGGTGGTATAGTGGATAGTGTTGCTGGTGGGGTATAGTGGATAGTGTTGTTGTTGGTGGTATAGTGGATAGTGTTGTTGTTGGTGGTATAGTGGATAGTGTTGCTGGTGGGGTATAGTGGATAGTGTTGCTGGTGGGGTATAGTGGATAGTGTTGTTGGTGGTGGTATAGTGGATAGTGTTGTTGTTGGTGGTATAGTGGATAGTGTTGCTGGTGGGGTATAGTGGATAGTGTTGCTGGTGGGGTATAGTGGATAGTGTTGTTGGTGGTGGTATAGTGGATAGTGTTGTTGTTGGTGGTATAGTGGATAGTGTTGTTGTTGGTGGTATAGTGGATAGTGTTGTTGTTGGTGGTATAGTGCATAGTGTTGTTGTTGGTGGTATAGTGGATAGTGTTGTTGTTGGTGGTATAGTGGATAGTGTTGTTGTTGGTGGTATAGTGGATAGTGTTGCTGGTGGTGGTATAGTGGATAGTGTTGTTGGTGGTATAGTGGATAGTGTTGTTGTTGGTGGTATAGTGGATAGTGTTGTTGTTGGTGGTATAGTGGATAGTGTTGTTGTTGGTGGTATAGTGCATAGTGTTGTTGTTGGTGGTATAGTGGATAGTGTTGTTGTTGGTATAGTGGATAGTGTTGTTGTTGGAGGTATAGTGCATAGTGTTGTTGTTGGAGGTATAGTGGATAGTGTTGTTGTTGGTGGTATAGTGCATAGTGTTGTTGTTGGTGTTATAGTGGATAGTGTTGCTGGTGGTGGTATAGTGGATAGTGTTGTTGTTGGTGGTATAGTGGATAGTGTTGTTGTTGGTGGTATAGTGGATAGTGTTGTTGTTGGTGGTATAGTGGATAGTGTTGTTGTTGGTGGTATAGTGGATAGTGTTGTTGTTGGTGGTATAGTGGATAGTGTTGTTGTTGGTGGTATAGTGGATAGTGTTGCTGGTGGGGTATAGTGGATAGTGTTGTTGGTGGTGGTATAGTGGATAGTGTTGTTGTTGGTGGTATAGTGGATAGTGTTGCTGGTGGGGTATAGTGGATAGTGTTGCTGGTGGGGTATAGTGGATAGTGTTGTTGGTGGTGGTATAGTGGATAGTGTTGTTGTTGGTGGTATAGTGGATAGTGTTGCTGGTGGGGTATAGTGGATAGTGTTGCTGGTGGGGTATAGTGGATAGTGTTGTTGGTGGTGGTATAGTGGATAGTGTTGTTGTTGGTGGTATAGTGGATAGTGTTGCTGGTGGGGTATAGTGGATAGTGTTGCTGGTGGGGTATAGTGGATAGTGTTGTTGGTGGTGGTATAGTGGATAGTGTTGTTGTTGGTGGTATAGTGGATAGTGTTGCTGGTGGGGTATAGTGGATAGTGTTGCTGGTGGGGTATAGTGGATAGTGTTGTTGTTGGTGGTATAGTGGATAGTGTTGTTGTTGGTGGTATAGTGGATAGTGTTGCTGGTGGGGTATAGTGGATAGTGTTGCTGGTGGGGTATAGTGGATAGTGTTGTTGGTGGTGGTATAGTGGATAGTGTTGTTGTTGGTGGTATAGTGGATAGTGTTGCTGGTGGGGTATAGTGGATAGTGTTGCTGGTGGGGTATAGTGGATAGTGTTGTTGGTGGTGGTATAGTGGATAGTGTTGTTGTTGGTGGTATAGTGGATAGTGTTGTTGTTGGTGGTATAGTGGATAGTGTTGTTGTTGGTGGTATAGTGCATAGTGTTGTTGTTGGTGGTATAGTGGATAGTGTTGTTGTTGGTGGTATAGTGGATAGTGTTGTTGTTGGTGGTATAGTGGATAGTGTTGCTGGTGGTGGTATAGTGGATAGTGTTGTTGTTGGTGGTATAGTGGATAGTGTTGTTGTTGGTGGTATAGTGGATAGTGTTGTTGTTGGTGGTATAGTGGATAGTGTTGTTGTTGGTGGTATAGTGCATAGTGTTGTTGTTGGTGGTATAGTGGATAGTGTTGTTGTTGGTATAGTGGATAGTGTTGTTGTTGGAGGTATAGTGCATAGTGTTGTTGTTGGAGGTATAGTGGATAGTGTTGTTGTTGGTGGTATAGTGCATAGTGTTGTTGTTGGTGTTATAGTGGATAGTGTTGCTGGTGGTGGTATAGTGGATAGTGTTGTTGTTGGTGGTATAGTGGATAGTGTTGTTGTTGGTGGTATAGTGGATAGTGTTGTTGTTGGTGGTATAGTGGATAGTGTTGTTGTTGGTGGTATAGTGGATAGTGTTGTTGTTGGTGGTATAGTGGATAGTGTTGCTGGTGGTGGTATAGTGGATAGTGTTGCTGGTGGTGGTATAGTGGATAGTGTTGTTGTTGGTGGTATAGTGGATAGTGTTGTTGTTGGAGGTATAGTGGATAGTGTTGTTGGTGGGGTTATAGTGGATAGTGTTGTTGTTGGTGGTATAGTGGATAGTGTTGCTGGTGGGGGTATAGTGGATAGTGTTGTTGTTGGTGGTATAGTGGATAGTGTTGTTGTTGGTGGTATAGTGTTGTTGGTGGTGGTATAGTGGATAGTGTTGTTGTTGGTGGTATAGTGGATAGTGTTGCTGGTGGTGGTATAGTGGATAGTGTTGCTGGTGGTGGTATAGTGGATAGTGTTGTTGTTGGTGGTATAGTGGATAGTGTTGTTGGTGGTGGTATAGTGGATAGTGTTGTTGGTGGTGGTATAGTGGATAGTGTTGTTGGTGGTGGTATAGTGGATAGTGTTGTTGTTGGTGGTATAGTGGATAGTGTTGTTGGTGGTATAGTGGATAGTGTTGTTGTTGGTGGTATAGTGGATAGTGTTGCTGGTGGTGGTATAGTGGATAGTGTTGCTGGTGGTGGTATAGTGGATAGTGTTGTTGTTGGTGGTATAGTGGATAGTGTTGTTGGTGGTGGTATAGTGGATAGTGTTGTTGGTGGTGGTATAGTGGATAGTGTTGTTGGTGGTGGTATAGTGGATAGTGTTGTTGGTGGGGGTATAGTGGATAGTGTTGCTGGTGGGGGTATAGTGGATAGTGTTGTTGGTGGTGGTATAGTGGATAGTGTTGTTGTTGGTGGTATAGTGGATAGTGTTGCTGGTGGGGGTATAGTGGATAGTGTTGCTGGTGGGGGTATAGTGGATAGTGTTGCTGGTGGTGGTATAGTGGATAGTGTTGTTGTTGGTGGTATAGTGGATAGTGTTGTTGTTGCAGGTATAGTGGATAGTGTTGTTGTTGGTGGTGGTATAGTGGATAGTGTTGCTGGTGGGGGTATAGTGGATAGTGTTGTTGGTGGGGGTATAGTGCATAGTGTTGTTGGTGGTGGTATAGTGGATAGTGTTGTTGGTGGTGGTATAGTGGATAGTGTTGTTGGTGGGGGTATAGTGCATAGTGTTGTTGGTGGTGGTATAGTGGATAGTGTTGTTGTTGGTGGTATAGTGGATAGTGTTGCTGGTGGTGGTATAGTGTTGCTGGTGGTGGTATAGTGGATAGTGTTGTTGTTGGTGGTATAGTGGATAGTGTTGCTGGTGGGGGTATAGTGGATAGTGTTGTTGTTGGGGTTATAGTGGATAGTGTTGTTGGTGGTATAGTGGATAGTGTTGTTGGTGGTGGTATAGTGGATAGTGTTGTTGGTGGAGGTATAGTGCATAGTGTTGTTGGTGGTGGTATAGTGGATAGTGTTGTTGGTGGTGGTATAGTGGATAGTGTTGTTGGTGGTGGTATAGTGGATAGTGTTGTTGTTGGTGGTATAGTGGATAGTGTTGTTGTTGGTGGTATAGTGGATAGTGTTGTTGGTGGTATAGTGGATAGTGTTGTTGGTGGTGGTATAGTGGATAGTGTTGTTGGTGGAGGTATAGTGCATAGTGTTGTTGGTGGTGGTATAGTGGATAGTGTTGTTGGTGGTGGTATAGTGGATAGTGTTGTTGGTGGTGGTATAGTGGATAGTGTTGTTGTTGGTGGTATAGTGGATAGTGTTGTTGTTGGTGGTATAGTGGATAGTGTTGTTGTTGGGGGTATAGTGGATAGTGTTGCTGGTGGAGGTATAGTGGATAGTGTTGTTGTTGGTGGTATAGTGGATAGTGTTGCTGGTGGTGGTATAGTGGATAGTGTTGCTGGTGGGGGTATAGTGGATAGTGTTGCTGGTGGGGGTATAGTGGATAGTGTTGTTGTTGGTGGGGGTATAGTGGATAGTGTTGCTGGTGGGGGTATAGTGGATAGTGTTGTTGTTGGTGGTATAGTGGATAGTGTCGCTGGTGGTGGTATAGTGGATAGTGTTGTTGTTGGTGGTATAGTGGATAGTGTTGTTGTTGGTGGTATAGTGGATAGTGTTGCTGGTGGGGGTATAGTGGATAGTGTTGTTGTTGGTGGTATAGTGGATAGTGTTGCTGGTGGGGGTATAGTGGATAGTGTTGTTGTTGGTGGTATAGTGGATAGTGTTGCTGGTGGGGGTATAGTGGATAGTGTTGTTGTTGGTGGTGGTATAGTGGATAGTGTTGCTGGTGGGGGTATAGTGGATAGTGTTGTTGTTGGTGGTATAGTGGATAGTGTTGTTGTTGGAGGTATAGTGGATAGTGTTGTTGTTGGTGGGGGTATAGTGGATAGTGTTGCTGGTGGGGGTATAGTGGATAGTGTTGTTGTTGGTGGTATAGTGGATAGTGTTGCTGGTGGGGGTATAGTGGATAGTGTTGTTGTTGGTGGTGGTATAGTGGATAGTGTTGCTGGTGGGGGTATAGTGGATAGTGTTGTTGTTGGTGGTATAGTGGATAGTGTTGCTGGTGGGGGTATAGTGGATAGTGTTGTTGTTGGTGGTGGTATAGTGGATAGTGTTGCTGGTGGGGGTATAGTGGATAGTGTTGTTGTTGGTGGTATAGTGGATAGTGTTGTTGTTGGTGGTATAGTGGATAGTGTTGTTGTTGGTGGTATAGTGGATAGTGTTGCTGGTGGGGGTATAGTGGATAGTGTTGCTGGTGGTGGTATAGTGGATAGTGTTGCTGGTGGGGGTATAGTGGATAGTGTTGTTGTTGGTGGTGGTATAGTGGATAGTGTTGCTGGTGGGGGTATAGTGGATAGTGTTGTTGTTGGTGGTATAGTGGATAGTGTTGTTGTTGGTGGTATAGTGGATAGTGTTGTTGTTGGTGGTATAGTGGATAGTGTTGCTGGTGGGGGTATAGTGGATAGTGATGTTGTTGGTGGGGGTATAGTGGATAGTGTTGCTGGTGGGGGTATAGTGGATAGTGTTGTTGTTGGTGGTATAGTGGATAGTGTTGTTGTTGGTGGTATAGTGGATAGTGTTGTTGCTGGTGGTATAGTGGATAGTGATGTTGTTGGTGGGGGTATAGTGGATAGTGTTGCTGGTGGGGGTATAGTGGATAGTGTTGTTGTTGGTGGTATAGTGGATAGTGTTGCTGGTGGGGGTATAGTGGATAGTGTTGTTGTTGGTGGGGGTATAGTGGATAGTGTTGTTGTTGGTGGTATAGTGGATAGTGTTGCTGGTGGGGGTATAGTGGATAGTGTTGTTGTTGGTGGGGGTATAGTGGATAGTGTTGTTGTTGGTGGTATAGTGGATAGTGATGTTGTTGGTGGGGGTATAGTGGATAGTGTTGCTGGTGGGGGTATAGTGGATAGTGTTGTTGGTGGTGGTATAGTGGATAGTGTTGTTGTTGGTGGTATAGTGGATAGTGTTGTTGTTGGTGGTATAGTGGATAGTGTTGTTGTTGGTGGTATAGTGGATAGTGTTGTTGTTGGTGGTATAGTGGATAGTGTTGCTGGTGGGGGTATAGTGGATAGTGTTGCTGGTGGGGGTATAGTGGATAGTGTTGTTGGTGGGGTTATAGTGGATAGTGTTGTTGTTGGTGGTATAGTGCATAGTGTTGTTGGTGGTGGTATAGTGGATAGTGTTGTTGTTGGTGGTGGTATAGTGGATAGTGTTGCTGGTGGGGGTATAGTGGATAGTGTTGTTGGTGGGGGTATAGTGCATAGTGTTGTTGGTGGTGGTATAGTGGATAGTGTTGTTGGTGGTGGTATAGTGGATAGTGTTGTTGGTGGGGGTATAGTGCATAGTGTTGTTGGTGGTGGTATAGTGGATAGTGTTGTTGGTGGTGGTATAGTGGATAGTGTTGTTGTTGGGGTTATAGTGGATAGTGTTGTTGGTGGTATAGTGGATAGTGTTGTTGGTGGTGGTATAGTGGATAGTGTTGTTGGTGGAGGTATAGTGCATAGTGTTGTTGGTGGTGGTATAGTGGATAGTGTTGTTGGTGGTGGTATAGTGGATAGTGTTGTTGGTGGTGGTATAGTGGATAGTGTTGTTGTTGGTGGTATAGTGGATAGTGTTGTTGTTGGTGGTATAGTGGATAGTGTTGTTGTTGGGGGTATAGTGGATAGTGTTGCTGGTGGAGGTATAGTGGATAGTGTTGTTGTTGGTGGTATAGTGGATAGTGTTGCTGGTGGTGGTATAGTGGATAGTGTTGCTGGTGGGGGTATAGTGGATAGTGTTGCTGGTGGGGGCATAGTGGATAGTGTTGTTGTTGGTGGTATAGTGGATAGTGTTGTTGGTGGGGGTATAGTGGATAGTGTTGTTGTTGGTGGTATAGTGGATAGTGTTGTTGTTGGTGGTATAGTGGATAGTGTTGTTGGTGGGGGTATAGTGGATAGTGTTGCTGGTGGGGGTATAGTGGATAGTGTTGTTGTTGGTGGTATAGTGGATAGTGTTGCTGGTGGGGGTATAGTGGATAGTGTTGTTGTTGGTGGGGGTATAGTGGATAGTGTTGCTGGTGGGGGTATAGTGGATAGTGTTGTTGTTGGTGGTATAGTGGATAGTGTTGTTGTTGGTGGTATAGGGGATAGTGTTGCTGGTGGGGGTATAGTGGATAGTGTTGTTGTTGGTGGTATAGTGGATAGTGTTGTTGTTGGTGGTATAGTGGATAGTGTTGCTGGTGGGGGTATAGTGGATAGTGTTGTTGTTGGTGGTATAGTGGATAGTGTTGCTGGTGGGGGTATAGTGGATAGTGTTGTTGTTGGTGGTATAGTGGATAGTGTTGTTGTTGGTGGTATAGTGGATAGTGTTGTTGTTGGTGGTATAGTGGATAGTGTTGTTGTTGGTGGTATAGTGGATAGTGTTGTTGTTGGTGGTATAGTGGATAGTGTTGTTGGTGGTGGTATAGTGGATAGTGTTGCTGGTGGGGGTATAGTGGATAGTGTTGTTGTTGGTGGTATAGTGGATAGTGTTGTTGTTGGTGGTATAGTGGATAGTGTTGTTGTTGGTGGTATAGTGGATAGTGTTGTTGGTGGTATAGTGGATAGTGTTGTTGGTGGTATAGTGGATAGTGTTGTTGGTGGTGGTATAGTGGATAGTGTTGTTGTTGGTGGTATAGTAGATAGTGTTGTTGGTGGTATAGTGGATAGTGTTGTTGTTGGTGGTATAGTGGATAGTGTTGCTGGTGGTATAGTGGATAGTGTTGTTGCTGGTGGTATAGTGGATAGTGTTGCTGGTGGTATAGTGGATAGTGTTGTTGTTGGTGGTATAGTGGATAGTGTTGTTGTTGGTGGTATAGTAGATAGTGTTGTTGGTGGTATAGTGGATAGTGTTGTTGGTGGTATAGTGGATAGTGTTGTTGTTGGTGGTATAGTGGATAGTGTTGCTGGTGGTATAGTGGATAGTGTTGTTGTTGGTGGTATAGTGGATAGTGTTGCTGGTGGTATAGTGGATAGTGTTGTTGCTGGTGGTATAGTGGATAGTGTTGCTGGTGGTATAGTGGATAGTGTTGTTGTTGGTGGTATAGTGGATAGTGTTGTTGTTGGTGGTATAGTAGATAGTGTTGTTGGTGGTATAGTGGATAGTGTTGTTGGTGGTATAGTGGATAGTGTTGTTGTTGGTGGTATAGTGGATAGTGTTGCTGGTGGTATAGTGGATAGTGTTGTTGTTGGTGGTATAGTGGATAGTGTTGCTGGTGGTATAGTGGATAGTGTTGTTGTTGGTGGTATAGTGGATAGTGTTGTTGTTGGTGGTATAGTAGATAGTGTTGTTGTTGGTGGTATAGTGGATAGTGTTGCTGGTGGATAGTGGATAGTGTTGTTGGCGGTATAGTGGATAGTGTTGTTGTTGGTGGTATAGTGGATAGTGTTGCTGGTGGTATAGTGGATAGTGTTGTTGTTGGTGGTATAGTGGATAGTGTTGCTGGTGGTATAGTGGATAGTGTTGTTGCTGGTGGTATAGTGGATAGTGTTGCTGGTGGTATAGTGGATAGTGTTGTTGTTGGTGGTATAGTGGATAGTGTTGTTGTTGGTGGTATAGTAGATAGTGTTGTTGGTGGTATAGTGGATAGTGTTGTTGGTGGTATAGTGGATAGTGTTGTTGTTGGTGGTATAGTGGATAGTGTTGCTGGTGGCATAGTGGATAGTGTTGTTGGTGGTATAGTGGATAGCGTTGTTGTTGGTGGTATAGTGGATAGTGTTGCTGGTGGTATAGTGGATAGTGTTGTTGCTGGTGGTATAGTGGATAGTGTTGTTGTTGGTGGTATAGTGGATAGTGTTGCTGGTGGTATAGTGGATAGTGTTGTTGCTGGTGGTATAGTGGATAGTGTTGCTGGTGGTATAGTGGATAGTGTTGTTGTTGGTGGTATAGTGGATAGTGTTGTTGTTGGTGGTATAGTAGATAGTGTTGTTGGTGGTATAGTGGATAGTGTTGTTGGTGGTATAGTGGATAGTGTTGTTGTTGGTGGTATAGTGGATAGTGTTGCTGGTGGTATAGTGGATAGTGTTGTTGTTGGTGGTATAGTGGATAGTGTTGCTGGTGGTATAGTGGATAGTGTTGTTGCTGGTGGTATAGTGGATAGTGTTGCTGGTGGTATAGTGGATAGTGTTGTTGTTGGTGGTATAGTGGATAGTGTTGTTGTTGGTGGTATAGTAGATAGTGTTGTTGGTGGTATAGTGGATAGTGTTGTTGGTGGTATAGTGGATAGTGTTGTTGTTGGTGGTATAGTGGATAGTGTTGCTGGTGGTATAGTGGATAGTGTTGTTGTTGGTGGTATAGTGGATAGTGTTGCTGGTGGTATAGTGGATAGTGTTGTTGTTGGTGGTATAGTGGATAGTGTTGTTGTTGGTGGTATAGTAGATAGTGTTGTTGTTGGTGGTATAGTGGATAGTGTTGCTGGTGGATAGTGGATAGTGTTGTTGGTGGTATAGTGGATAGTGTTGTTGTTGGTGGTATAGTGGATAGTGTTGTTGGTGGTATAGTGGATAGTGTTGTTGTTGGTGGTATAGTGGATAGTGTTGTTGTTGGTGGTATAGTAGATAGTGTTGTTGTTGGTGGTATAGTGGATAGTGTTGCTGGTGGTATAGTGGATAGTGTTGTTGTTGGTGGTATAGTGGATAGTGTTGTTGGTGGTATAGTGGATAGTGTTGTTGTTGGTGGTATAGTAGATAGTGTTGTTGTTGGTGGTATAGTGGATAGTGTTGCTGGTGGTATAGTGGATAGTGTTGTTGTTGGTGGTATAATGGATAGTGTTGTTGTTGGTGGTATAGTAGATAGTGTTGTTGTTGGTGGTATAGTGGATAGTGTTGCTGGTGGATAGTGGATAGTGTTGTTGGTGGTATAGTGGATAGTGTTGTTGTTGGTGGTATAGTGGATAGTGTTGTTGGTGGTATAGTGGATAGTGTTGTTGTTAGTGGTATAGTGGATAGTGTTGTTGTTGGTGGTATAGTAGATAGTGTTGTTGGTGGTGGTATAGTGGATAGTGTTGTTGTTAGTGGTATAGTGGATAGTGTTGTTGTTGGTGGTATAGTAGATAGTGTTGTTGTTGGTGGTATAGTGGATAGTGTTGCTGGTGGTATAGTGGATAGTGTTGTTGTTGGTGGTATAGTGGATAGTGTTGTTGTTGGTGGTATAGTGGATAGTGTTGTTGGTGGTGGTATAGTGGATAGTGTTGTTGTTGGAGGTATAGTGGATAGTGTTGTTGGTGGGGGTATAGTGGATAGTGTTGTTGTTGGAGGTATAGTGGATAGTGTTGTTGTTGGTGGTATAGTGGATAGTGTTGTTGGTGGTGGTATAGTGGATAGTGTTGTTGGAGGTATAGTGGATAGTGTTGTTGGTGGTGGTATAGTGGATAGTGTTGCTGGTGGTGGTATAGTGGATAGTGTTGCTGGTGGTGGTATAGTGGATAGTGTTGCTGGTGGTGGTATAGTGGATAGTGTTGTTGTTGGTGGTATAGTGGATAGTGTTGTTGTTGGTGGTATAGTGGATAGTGTTGTTGGTGGTGGTATAGTGGATAGTGTTGTTGTTGGAGGTATAGTGGATAGTGTTGTTGGTGGGGGTATAGTGGATAGTGTTGTTGTTGGAGGTATAGTGGATAGTGTTGTTGTTGGTGGTATAGTGGATAGTGTTGTTGGTGGTGGTATAGTGGATAGTGTTGTTGTTGGTGGTATAGTGGATAGTGTTGTTGTTGGGGGTATAGTGGATAGTGTTGTTGTTGGTGGTATAGTGGATAGTGTTGTTGTTGGGGGTATAGTGGATAGTGTTGTTGTTGGTGGTATAGTGGATAGTGTTGTTATTGGTGGTATAGTGGATAGTGTTGCTGGTGGGGGTATAGTGGATAGTGTTGTTGGTGGTATAGTGGATAGTGTTGTTGTTGGTGGTATAGTGGATAGTGTTGTTGGTGGTGGTATAGTGGATAGTGTTGCTGGTGGATAGTGGATAGTGTTGTTGTTGGTGGTATAGTGGATAGTGTTGTTGGTGGTGGTATAGTGGATAGTGTTGCTGGTGGGGGTATAGTGGATAGTGTTGTTGGTGGTATAGTGGATAGTGTTGTTGTTGGTGGTATAGTGGATAGTGTTGTTGGTGGTGGTATAGTGGATAGTGTTGTTGGTGGTGGTATAGTGGATAGTGTTGCTGGTGGGGGTATAGTGGATAGTGTTGTTGGTGGTATAGTGGATAGTGTTGTTGTTGGTGGTATAGTGGATAGTGTTGTTGGTGGTATAGTGGATAGTGTTGTTGGTGGTATAGTGGATAGTGTTGTTGGTGGTGGTATAGTGGATAGTGTTGTTGGTGGTGGTATAGTGGATAGTGTTGCTGGTGGGGGTATAGTGGATAGTGTTGTTGGTGGTATAGTGGATAGTGTTGTTGTTGGTGGTATAGTGGATAGTGTTGTTGGTGGTATAGTGGATAGTGTTGTTGGTGGTATAGTGGATAGTGTTGTTGTTGGTATAGTGGATAGTGTTGTTGTTGGTGGTATAGTGGATAGTGTTGTTGTTGGTGGTATAGTGGATAGTGTTGTTGTTGGTGGTATAGTGTATAGTGTTGTTGTTGGTGGTATAGTGGATAGTGTTGCTGGTGGGGGTATAGTGGATAGTGTTGTTGGTGGGGGTATAGTGGTTAGTGTTGTTGTTGGTGGTATAGTGGATAGTGTGCTGCTGGGGGTATAGTGGATAGTGTTGTTGGTGGTTGTATAGTGGATAGTGTTGTTGTTGGTGGTATAGTGGATAGTGTTGTTGTTGGTGGTATAGTGGATAGTGTTGTTGTTGGTGGTATAGTGGATAGTGTGCTGCTGGGGGTATAGTGGATAGTGTTGTTGTTGGTGGTATAGTGGATAGTGTTGTTGTTGGTGGTATAGTGGATAGTGTTGTTGGTGGGGGTATAGTGGATAGTGTTGTTGTTGGTGGTATAGTGGATAGTGTTGCTGGTGGGGGTATAGTGGATAGTGTTGTTGTTGGTGGTATAGTGGATAGTGTTGTTGTTGGTGGTATAGTGTATAGTGTTGTTGGTGGGGGTATAGTGGATAGTGTTGTTGTTGGTGGTATAGTGGATAGTGTTGCTGTTGGGGGTATAGTGGATAGTGTTGTTGTTGGTGGTATAGTGGATAGTGTTGTTGTTGGTGGTATAGTGGATAGTGTTGTTGGTGGGGGTATAGTGGTTAGTGTTGTTGTTGGTGGTATAGTGGATAGTGTTGTTGTTGGTGGTATAGTGGATAGTGTTGTTGGTGGGGGTATAGTGGTTAGTGTTGTTGTTGGTGGTATAGTGGATAGTGTGCTGCTGGGGGTATAGTGGATAGTGTTGTTGTTGGTGGTATAGTGGATAGTGTTGTTGTTGGTGGTTTAGTGGATAGTGTTGTTGTTGGTGGTATAGTGGATAGTGTTGTTGGTGGTGGTATAGTGGATAGTGTTGTTGTTGGTGGTATAGTGGATAGTGTTGTTGTTGGTGGTATAGTGGATAGTGTTGTTGGTGGGGGTATAGTGGATAGTGTTGTTGTTGGTGGTATAGTGGATAGTGTTGCTGGTGGGGGTATAGTGGATAGTGTTGTTGGTGGGGGTATAGTGGTTAGTGTTGTTGGTGGTGGTATAGTGGATAGTGTTGTTGTTGGTGGTATAGTGGATAGTGTTGTTGGTGGGGGTATAGTGGTTAGTGTTGTTGGTGGTGGTATAGTGGATAGTGTGCTGCTGGTGGTATAGTGGATAGTGTTGCTGGTGGGGGTATAGTGGATAGTGTTGTTGGTGGTGGTATAGTGGATAGTGTTGTTGTTGGTGGTATAGTAGATAGTGTTGTTGGTGGTATAGTGGATAGTGTTGTTGGTGGTATAGTGGATAGTGTTGTTGTTGGTGGTATAGTGGATAGTGTTGCTGGTGGTATAGTGGATAGTGTTGTTGTTGGTGGTATAGTGGATAGTGTTGCTGGTGGTATAGTGGATAGTGTTGTTGTTGGTGGTATAGTGGATAGTGTTGTTGTTGGTGGTATAGTAGATAGTGTTGTTGTTGGTGGTATAGTGGATAGTGTTGCTGGTGGATAGTGGATAGTGTTGTTGGCGGTATAGTGGATAGTGTTGTTGTTGGTGGTATAGTGGATAGTGTTGCTGGTGGTATAGTGGATAGTGTTGTTGTTGGTGGTATAGTGGATAGTGTTGCTGGTGGTATAGTGGATAGTGTTGTTGCTGGTGGTATAGTGGATAGTGTTGCTGGTGGTATAGTGGATAGTGTTGTTGTTGGTGGTATAGTGGATAGTGTTGTTGTTGGTGGTATAGTAGATAGTGTTGTTGGTGGTATAGTGGATAGTGTTGTTGGTGGTATAGTGGATAGTGTTGTTGTTGGTGGTATAGTGGATAGTGTTGCTGGTGGCATAGTGGATAGTGTTGTTGGTGGTATAGTGGATAGTGTTGTTGTTGGTGGTATAGTGGATAGTGTTGCTGGTGGTATAGTGGATAGTGTTGTTGCTGGTGGTATAGTGGATAGTGTTGTTGTTGGTGGTATAGTGGATAGTGTTGCTGGTGGTATAGTGGATAGTGTTGTTGCTGGTGGTATAGTGGATAGTGTTGCTGGTGGTATAGTGGATAGTGTTGTTGTTGGTGGTATAGTGGATAGTGTTGTTGTTGGTGGTATAGTAGATAGTGTTGTTGGTGGTATAGTGGATAGTGTTGTTGGTGGTATAGTGGATAGTGTTGTTGTTGGTGGTATAGTGGATAGTGTTGCTGGTGGTATAGTGGATAGTGTTGTTGTTGGTGGTATAGTGGATAGTGTTGCTGGTGGTATAGTGGATAGTGTTGTTGCTGGTGGTATAGTGGATAGTGTTGCTGGTGGTATAGTGGATAGTGTTGTTGTTGGTGGTATAGTGGATAGTGTTGTTGTTGGTGGTATAGTAGATAGTGTTGTTGGTGGTATAGTGGATAGTGTTGTTGGTGGTATAGTGGATAGTGTTGTTGTTGGTGGTATAGTGGATAGTGTTGCTGGTGGTATAGTGGATAGTGTTGTTGTTGGTGGTATAGTGGATAGTGTTGCTGGTGGTATAGTGGATAGTGTTGTTGTTGGTGGTATAGTGGATAGTGTTGTTGTTGGTGGTATAGTAGATAGTGTTGTTGTTGGTGGTATAGTGGATAGTGTTGCTGGTGGATAGTGGATAGTGTTGTTGGTGGTATAGTGGATAGTGTTGTTGTTGGTGGTATAGTGGATAGTGTTGTTGGTGGTATAGTGGATAGTGTTGTTGTTAGTGGTATAGTGGATAGTGTTGTTGTTGGTGGTATAGTAGATAGTGTTGTTGGTGGTGGTATAGTGGATAGTGTTGTTGTTAGTGGTATAGTGGATAGTGTTGTTGTTGGTGGTATAGTAGATAGTGTTGTTGTTGGTGGTATAGTGGATAGTGTTGCTGGTGGTATAGTGGATAGTGTTGTTGTTGGTGGTATAGTGGATAGTGTTGTTGTTGGTGGTATAGTGGATAGTGTTGTTGGTGGTGGTATAGTGGATAGTGTTGTTGTTGGAGGTATAGTGGATAGTGTTGTTGGTGGGGGTATAGTGGATAGTGTTGTTGTTGGAGGTATAGTGGATAGTGTTGTTGTTGGTGGTATAGTGGATAGTGTTGTTGGTGGTGGTATAGTGGATAGTGTTGTTGTTGGAGGTATAGTGGATAGTGTTGTTGGTGGTGGTATAGTGGATAGTGTTGCTGGTGGTGGTATAGTGGATAGTGTTGCTGGTGGTGGTATAGTGGATAGTGTTGCTGGTGGTGGTATAGTGGATAGTGTTGTTGTTGGTGGTATAGTGGATAGTGTTGTTGTTGGTGGTATAGTGGATAGTGTTGTTGGTGGTGGTATAGTGGATAGTGTTGTTGTTGGAGGTATAGTGGATAGTGTTGTTGGTGGGGGTATAGTGGATAGTGTTGTTGTTGGAGGTATAGTGGATAGTGTTGTTGTTGGTGGTATAGTGGATAGTGTTGTTGGTGGTGGTATAGTGGATAGTGTTGTTGTTGGTGGTATAGTGGATAGTGTTGTTGTTGGGGGTATAGTGGATAGTGTTGTTGTTGGTGGTATAGTGGATAGTGTTGTTGTTGGTGGTATAGTGGATAGTGTTGTTGTTGGGGGTATAGTGGATAGTGTTGTTGTTGGTGGTATAGTGGATAGTGTTGTTATTGGTGGTATAGTGGATAGTGTTGCTGGTGGGGGTATAGTGGATAGTGTTGTTGGTGGTATAGTGGATAGTGTTGTTGTTGGTGGTATAGTGGATAGTGTTGTTGGTGGTGGTATAGTGGATAGTGTTGCTGGTGGATAGTGGATAGTGTTGTTGTTGGTGGTATAGTGGATAGTGTTGTTGGTGGTGGTATAGTGGATAGTGTTGCTGGTGGGGGTATAGTGGATAGTGTTGTTGGTGGTATAGTGGATAGTGTTGTTGTTGGTGGTATAGTGGATAGTGTTGTTGGTGGTGGTATAGTGGATAGTGTTGTTGGTGGTGGTATAGTGGATAGTGTTGCTGGTGGGGGTATAGTGGATAGTGTTGTTGGTGGTATAGTGGATAGTGTTGTTGTTGGTGGTATAGTGGATAGTGTTGTTGGTGGTATAGTGGATAGTGTTGTTGGTGGTATAGTGGATAGTGTTGTTGGTGGTGGTATAGTGGATAGTGTTGTTGGTGGTGGTATAGTGGATAGTGTTGCTGGTGGGGGTATAGTGGATAGTGTTGTTGGTGGTATAGTGGATAGTGTTGTTGTTGGTGGTATAGTGGATAGTGTTGTTGGTGGTATAGTGGATAGTGTTGTTGGTGGTATAGTGGATAGTGTTGTTGTTGGTATAGTGGATAGTGTTGTTGTTGGTGGTATAGTGGATAGTGTTGTTGTTGGTGGTATAGTGGATAGTGTTGTTGTTGGTGGTATAGTGGATAGTGTTGTTGTTGGTGGTATAGTGGATAGTGTTGCTGGTGGGGGTATAGTGGATAGTGTTGTTGGTGGGGGTATAGTGGTTAGTGTTGTTGTTGGTGGTATAGTGGATAGTGTGCTGCTGGGGGTATAGTGGATAGTGTTGTTGGTGGTTGTATAGTGGATAGTGTTGTTGTTGGTGGTATAGTGGATAGTGTTGTTGTTGGTGGTATAGTGGATAGTGTTGTTGTTGGTGGTATAGTGGATAGTGTGCTGCTGGGGGTATAGTGGATAGTGTTGTTGTTGGTGGTATAGTGGATAGTGTTGTTGTTGGTGGTATAGTGGATAGTGTTGTTGGTGGGGGTATAGTGGATAGTGTTGTTGTTGGTGGTATAGTGGATAGTGTTGCTGGTGGGGGTATAGTGGATAGTGTTGTTGTTGGTGGTATAGTGGATAGTGTTGTTGTTGGTGGTATAGTGTATAGTGTTGTTGGTGGGGGTATAGTGGATAGTGTTGTTGTTGGTGGTATAGTGGATAGTGTTGCTGTTGGGGGTATAGTGGATAGTGTTGTTGTTGGTGGTATAGTGGATAGTGTTGTTGTTGGTGGTATAGTGGATAGTGTTGTTGGTGGGGGTATAGTGGTTAGTGTTGTTGTTGGTGGTATAGTGGATAGTGTTGTTGTTGGTGGTATAGTGGATAGTGTTGTTGGTGGGGGTATAGTGGTTAGTGTTGTTGTTGGTGGTATAGTGGATAGTGTGCTGCTGGGGGTATAGTGGATAGTGTTGTTGTTGGTGGTATAGTGGATAGTGTTGTTGTTGGTGGTATAGTGGATAGTGTTGTTGTTGGTGGTATAGTGGATAGTGTTGTTGGTGGTGGTATAGTGGATAGTGTTGTTGTTGGTGGTATAGTGGATAGTGTTGTTGTTGGTGGTATAGTGGATAGTGTTGTTGGTGGGGGTATAGTGGATAGTGTTGTTGTTGGTGGTATAGTGGATAGTGTTGCTGGTGGGGGTATAGTGGATAGTGTTGTTGGTGGGGGTATAGTGGTTAGTGTTGTTGGTGGTGGTATAGTGGATAGTGTTGTTGTTGGTGGTATAGTGGATAGTGTTGTTGGTGGGGGTATAGTGGTTAGTGTTGTTGGTGGTGGTATAGTGGATAGTGTGCTGCTGGTGGTATAGTGGATAGTGTTGCTGGTGGGGGTATAGTGGATAGTGTTGTTGGTGGTGGTATAGTGGATAGTGTTGTTGTTGGTGGTATAGTGGATAGTGTTGCTGGTGGGGGTATAGTTGATAGTGTTGTTGGTGGTGGTATAGTGGATAGTGTTGTTGTTGGTGGTATAGTGGATAGTGTTGCTGGTGGGGGTATAGTGGTTAGTGTTGTTGTTGGTGGTATAGTGGATAGTGTGCTGCTGGGGGTATAGTGGATAGTGTTGTTGTTGGAGGTATAGTGGATAGTGTTGTTGTTGGAGGTATAGTGGATAGTGTTGTTGGTGGTGGTATAGTGCATAGTGTTGTTGTTGGTTGTATAGTGGATAGTGTTGTTGGTGGTGGTATAGTGGATAGTGTTTTGTTGGTGGTATAGTGGATAGTGTTGTTGTTGGTGGTATAGTGGATAGTGTTGTTGTTGGTGGTATAGTGGATAGTGTTGTTGTTGGTGGTATAGTGGATAGTGTTGCTGGTGGGGGTATAGTGGATAGTGTTGCTGGTGGGGGTATAGTGGATAGTGTTCTTGTTGGTGGTATAGTGGATAGTGTTGCTGGCGGGGGTATAGTGGATAGTGTTGTTGTTGGTGGTATACTGGATAGTGTTGTTGTTGGTGGTATAGTGGATAGTGTTGTTGTTGGTGGTATAGTGGATAGTGTTGTTGTTGGTGGTATAGTGGATAGTGTTGCTGGTGGGGGTATAGTGGTTAGTGTTGTTGTTGGTGGTATAGTGGATAGTGTTGTTGTTGGTGGTATAGTGGATAGTGTTGTTGGTGGGGGTATAGTGGTTAGTGTTGTTGTTGGTGGTATAGTGGATAGTGTGCTGCTGGGGGTATAGTGGATAGTGTTGTTGGTGGTATAGTGGATAGTGTTGTTGTTGGTGGTATAGTGGATAGTGTTGCTGGTGGATAGTGGATAGTGTTGTTGGTGGTATAGTGGATAGTGTTGTTGTTGGTGGTATAGTGGATAGTGTTGTTGGTGGTATAGTGGATAGTGTTGTTGTTGGTGGTATAGTGGATAGTGTTGTTGTTGGTGGTATAGTAGATAGTGTTGTTGTTGGTGGTATAGTGGATAGTGTTGCTGGTGGTATAGTGGATAGTGTTGTTGTTGGTGGTATAGTGGATAGTGTTGTTGGTGGTATAGTGGATAGTGTTGTTGTTGGTGGTATAGTAGATAGTGTTGTTGTTGGTGGTATAGTGGATAGTGTTGCTGGTGGTATAGTGGATAGTGTTGTTGTTGGTGGTATAATGGATAGTGTTGTTGTTGGTGGTATAGTAGATAGTGTTGTTGTTGGTGGTATAGTGGATAGTGTTGCTGGTGGATAGTGGATAGTGTTGTTGGTGGTATAGTGGATAGTGTTGTTGTTGGTGGTATAGTGGATAGTGTTGTTGGTGGTATAGTGGATAGTGTTGTTGTTAGTGGTATAGTGGATAGTGTTGTTGTTGGTGGTATAGTAGATAGTGTTGTTGGTGGTGGTATAGTGGATAGTGTTGTTGTTAGTGGTATAGTGGATAGTGTTGTTGTTGGTGGTATAGTAGATAGTGTTGTTGTTGGTGGTATAGTGGATAGTGTTGCTGGTGGTATAGTGGATAGTGTTGTTGTTGGTGGTATAGTGGATAGTGTTGTTGTTGGTGGTATAGTGGATAGTGTTGTTGGTGGTGGTATAGTGGATAGTGTTGTTGTTGGAGGTATAGTGGATAGTGTTGTTGGTGGGGGTATAGTGGATAGTGTTGTTGTTGGAGGTATAGTGGATAGTGTTGTTGTTGGTGGTATAGTGGATAGTGTTGTTGGTGGTGGTATAGTGGATAGTGTTGTTGTTGGAGGTATAGTGGATAGTGTTGTTGGTGGTGGTATAGTGGATAGTGTTGCTGGTGGTGGTATAGTGGATAGTGTTGCTGGTGGTGGTATAGTGGATAGTGTTGCTGGTGGTGGTATAGTGGATAGTGTTGTTGTTGGTGGTATAGTGGATAGTGTTGTTGTTGGTGGTATAGTGGATAGTGTTGTTGGTGGTGGTATAGTGGATAGTGTTGTTGTTGGAGGTATAGTGGATAGTGTTGTTGGTGGGGGTATAGTGGATAGTGTTGTTGTTGGAGGTATAGTGGATAGTGTTGTTGTTGGTGGTATAGTGGATAGTGTTGTTGGTGGTGGTATAGTGGATAGTGTTGTTGTTGGTGGTATAGTGGATAGTGTTGTTGTTGGGGGTATAGTGGATAGTGTTGTTGTTGGTGGTATAGTGGATAGTGTTGTTGTTGGTGGTATAGTGGATAGTGTTGTTGTTGGGGGTATAGTGGATAGTGTTGTTGTTGGTGGTATAGTGGATAGTGTTGTTATTGGTGGTATAGTGGATAGTGTTGCTGGTGGGGGTATAGTGGATAGTGTTGTTGGTGGTATAGTGGATAGTGTTGTTGTTGGTGGTATAGTGGATAGTGTTGTTGGTGGTGGTATAGTGGATAGTGTTGCTGGTGGATAGTGGATAGTGTTGTTGTTGGTGGTATAGTGGATAGTGTTGTTGGTGGTGGTATAGTGGATAGTGTTGCTGGTGGGGGTATAGTGGATAGTGTTGTTGGTGGTATAGTGGATAGTGTTGTTGTTGGTGGTATAGTGGATAGTGTTGTTGGTGGTGGTATAGTGGATAGTGTTGTTGGTGGTGGTATAGTGGATAGTGTTGCTGGTGGGGGTATAGTGGATAGTGTTGTTGGTGGTATAGTGGATAGTGTTGTTGTTGGTGGTATAGTGGATAGTGTTGTTGGTGGTATAGTGGATAGTGTTGTTGGTGGTATAGTGGATAGTGTTGTTGGTGGTGGTATAGTGGATAGTGTTGTTGGTGGTGGTATAGTGGATAGTGTTGCTGGTGGGGGTATAGTGGATAGTGTTGTTGGTGGTATAGTGGATAGTGTTGTTGTTGGTGGTATAGTGGATAGTGTTGTTGGTGGTATAGTGGATAGTGTTGTTGGTGGTATAGTGGATAGTGTTGTTGTTGGTATAGTGGATAGTGTTGTTGTTGGTGGTATAGTGGATAGTGTTGTTGTTGGTGGTATAGTGGATAGTGTTGTTGTTGGTGGTATAGTGGATAGTGTTGTTGTTGGTGGTATAGTGGATAGTGTTGCTGGTGGGGGTATAGTGGATAGTGTTGTTGGTGGGGGTATAGTGGTTAGTGTTGTTGTTGGTGGTATAGTGGATAGTGTGCTGCTGGGGGTATAGTGGATAGTGTTGTTGGTGGTTGTATAGTGGATAGTGTTGTTGTTGGTGGTATAGTGGATAGTGTTGTTGTTGGTGGTATAGTGGATAGTGTTGTTGTTGGTGGTATAGTGGATAGTGTGCTGCTGGGGGTATAGTGGATAGTGTTGTTGTTGGTGGTATAGTGGATAGTGTTGTTGTTGGTGGTATAGTGGATAGTGTTGTTGGTGGGGGTATAGTGGATAGTGTTGTTGTTGGTGGTATAGTGGATAGTGTTGCTGGTGGGGGTATAGTGGATAGTGTTGTTGTTGGTGGTATAGTGGATAGTGTTGTTGTTGGTGGTATAGTGTATAGTGTTGTTGGTGGGGGTATAGTGGATAGTGTTGTTGTTGGTGGTATAGTGGATAGTGTTGCTGTTGGGGGTATAGTGGATAGTGTTGTTGTTGGTGGTATAGTGGATAGTGTTGTTGTTGGTGGTATAGTGGATAGTGTTGTTGGTGGGGGTATAGTGGTTAGTGTTGTTGTTGGTGGTATAGTGGATAGTGTTGTTGTTGGTGGTATAGTGGATAGTGTTGTTGGTGGGGGTATAGTGGTTAGTGTTGTTGTTGGTGGTATAGTGGATAGTGTGCTGCTGGGGGTATAGTGGATAGTGTTGTTGGTGGTATAGTGGATAGTGTTGTTGTTGGTGGTATAGTGGATAGTGTTGTTGGTGGTATAGTGGATAGTGTTGTTGGTGGTGGTATAGTGGATAGTGTTGTTGTTGGTGGTATAGTGGATAGTGTTGTTGTTGGTGGTATAGTGGATAGTGTTGTTGGTGGGGGTATAGTGAATAGTGTTGTTGTTGGTGGTATAGTGGATAGTGTTGCTGGTGGGGGTATAGTGGATAGTGTTGTTGGTGGGGGTATAGTGGTTAGTGTTGTTGGTGGTGGTATAGTGGATAGTGTTGTTGGTGGTGGTATAGTGGATAGTGTTGTTGGTGGGGGTATAGTGGTTAGTGTTGTTGGTGGTGGTATAGTGGATAGTGTGCTGCTGGTGGTATAGTGGATAGTGTTGCTGGTGGGGGTATAGTGGATAGTGTTGTTGGTGGTGGTATAGTGGATAGTGTTGTTGTTGGTGGTATAGTGGATAGTGTTGCTGGTGGGGGTATAGTTGATAGTGTTGTTGGTGGTGGTATAGTGGATAGTGTTGTTGTTGGTGGTATAGTGGATAGTGTTGCTGGTGGGGGTATAGTGGTTAGTGTTGTTGTTGGTGGTATAGTGGATAGTGTGCTGCTGGGGGTATAGTGGATAGTGTTGTTGTTGGAGGTATAGTGGATAGTGTTGTTGTTGGAGGTATAGTGGATAGTGTTGTTGGTGGTGGTATAGTGCATAGTGTTGTTGTTGGTGGTATAGTGGATAGTGTTGTTGGTGGTGGTATAGTGGATAGTGTTTTGTTGGTGGTATAGTGGATAGTGTTGTTGTTGGTGGTATAGTGGATAGTGTTGTTGTTGGTGGTATAGTGGATAGTGTTGTTGTTGGTGGTATAGTGGATAGTGTTGCTGGTGGGGGTATAGTGGATAGTGTTGCTGGTGGGGGTATAGTGGATAGTGTTCTTGTTGGTGGTATAGTGGATAGTGTTGCTGGCGGGGGTATAGTGGATAGTGTTGTTGTTGGTGGTATACTGGATAGTGTTGTTGTTGGTGGTATAGTGGATAGTGTTGTTGTTGGTGGTATAGTGGATAGTGTTGTTGTTGGTGGTATAGTGGATAGTGTTGCTGGTGGGGGTATAGTGGTTAGTGTTGTTGTTGGTGGTATAGTGGATAGTGTTGTTGTTGGTGGTATAGTGGATAGTGTTGTTGGTGGGGGTATAGTGGTTAGTGTTGTTGTTGGTGGTATAGTGGATAGTGTGCTGCTGGGGGTATAGTGGATAGTGTTGTTGGTGGTATAGTGGATAGTGTTGTTGTTGGTGGTATAGTGGATAGCGTGCTGCTGGGGGTATAGTGGATAGTGTTGTTGTTGGTGGTATAGTGGATAGTGTTGTTGGTGGGGGTATAGTGGTTAGTGTTGTTGTTGGTGGTATACTGGATAGTGTGCTGCTGGGGGTATAGTGGATAGTGTTGTTGGTGGTATAGTGGATAGTGTTGTTGTTGGTGGTATAGTGGATAGTGTGCTGCTGGGGGTATAGTGGATAGTGTTGTTGTTGGTGGTATAGTGGATAGTGTTGCTGGTGGGGGTATAGTGGATAGTGTTGCTGGTGGGGGTATAGTGGATAGTGTTGTTGTTGGTGGTATAGTGGATAGTGTTGCTGGCGGGGGTATAGTGGATAGTGTTGTTGTTGGTGGTATACTGGATAGTGTTGTTGTTGGTGGCATAGTGGATAGTGTTGTTGTTGGTGGTATAGTGGATAGTGTTGTTGTTGGTGGTATAGTGGATAGTGTTGTTGTTGGTGGTATAGTGGATAGTGTTGTTGTTGGTGGTATAGTGGATAGTGTTGTTGGTGGGGTTATAGTGGATAGTGTTGTTGGTGGTATAGTGGATAGTGTTGTTGTAGGTGGTATACTGGATAGTGTTGTTGGTGGTGGTATAGTGGATAGTGTTGTTGTTGGTGGTATAGTGGATAGTGTTGTTGGTGGTGGTATAGTGGATAGTGTTGTTGTTGGTGGTATAGTGGATAGTGTTGTTGTTGGTGGTATAGTGGATAGTGTTGTTGTTGGTGGTATAGTGGATAGTGTTGTTGTTGGTGGTATAGTGGATAGTGTTGCTGGTGGGGGTATAGTGCATAGTGTTGTTGTTGGTGGTATAGTTGATAGTGTTGTTGGTGGTGTTATAGTGGTTAGTGTTGCTGGTGGTGGTAGAGTGGATAGTGTTGTTGGTGGGGGTATAGTGGATAGTGTTGTTGTTGGTGGTATAGTGGATAGTGTTGCTGGTGGAGGTATAGTGCATAGTGTTGTTGTTGGTGGTATAGTGGATAGTGTTGTTGGTGGGGTTATAGTGGATAGCGTTGTTGTTGGTGGTATAGTGGATAGTGTTGTTGGTGGGGGTATAGTGGATAGTGTTGTTGTTGGTGGTATAGTGCATAGTGTTGTTGTTGGTGGTATAGTGCATAGTGTTGTTGTTGGTGGTATAGTTGATAGTGTTGTTGGTGGGGGTATAGTGGATAGTGTTGCTGGTGGGGGTATAGTGGATAGTGTTGTTGTTGGTGGTATAGTGGATAGTGTTGTTGTTGGTGGTATAGTGGATAGTGTTGTTGTTGGTGGTATAGTGGATAGTGTTGTTGTTGGTGGTATAGTGGATAGTGTTGTTGTTGGTGGTATAGTGGATAGTGTTGTTGTTGGTGGTATAGTGGATAGTGTTGCTGGTGGGGGTATAGTGCATAGTGTTGTTGTTGGTGGTATAGTTGATAGTGTTGTTGGTGGTGTTATAGTGGTTAGTGTTGCTGGTGGTGGTAGAGTGGATAGTGTTGTTGGTGGGGGTATAGTGGATAGTGTTGTTGTTGGTGGTATAGTGGATAGTGTTGCTGGTGGAGGTATAGTGCATAGTGTTGTTGTTGGTGGTATAGTGGATAGTGTTGTTGGTGGGGTTATAGTGGATAGTGTTGTTGTTGGTGGTATAGTGGATAGTGTTGTTGTTGGTGGTATAGTGGATAGTGTTGTTGTTGGTGGTATAGTGGATAGTGTTGTTGTTGGTGGTATAGTGGATAGTGTTGTTGGTGGGGTTATAGTGGATAGTGTTGTTGTTGGTGGTATAGTGGATAGTGTTGTTGTTGGTGGTATAGTGGATAGTGTTGTTGTTGGTGGTATAGTAGATAGTGTTGTTGTTGTTGGTGGTATAGTGGATAGTGTTGTTGTTGGTGGTATAGTGGATAGTGTTGTTGTTGGAGGTATAGTGGATAGTGTTGTTGGTGGGGGTATAGTAGATAGTGTTGTTGGTGGGGGTATAGTAGATAGTGTTGTTGTTGGAGGTATAGTGGATAGTGTTGTTGTTGGTGGTATAGTAGATAGTGTTGCTGGTGGGGGTATAGTGGATAGTGTTGTTGTTGGTGGTATAGTGGATAGTGTTGCTGGTGGGGGTATAGTGGATAGTGTTGTTGTTGGTATAGTGGATAGTGTTGTTGTTGGTGGTATAGTGGATAGTGTTGTTGTTGTTGGTGGTATAGTGGATAGTGTTGTTGGTGGGGGTATAGTGGATAGTGTTGTTGTTGTTGGTGGTATAGTGGATAGTGTTGCTGGTGGGGGTATAGTAGATAGTGTTGTTGTTGGAGGTATAGTGGATAGTGTTGTTGTTGGTGGTATAGTGGATAGTGTTGCTGGTGGGGGTATAGTAGATAGTGTTGTTGTTGGAGGTATAGTGGATAGTGTTGTTGTTGGTGGTATAGTGGATAGTGTTGCTGGTGGGGGTATAGTGGATAGTGTTGTTGGTGGTATAGTGGATAGTGTTGTTGTTGGTGGTATAGTAGATAGTGTTGTTGTTGGTGGTATAGTGGATAGTGTTGTTGTTGGTGGTATAGTGGATAGTGTTGTTGTTGGAGGTATAGTGGATAGTGTTGTTGGTGGGGGTATAGTAGATAGTGTTGTTGTTGGAGGTATAGTGGATAGTGTTGTTGTTGGTGGTATAGTAGATAGTGTTGCTGGTGGGGGTATAGTGGATAGTGTTGTTGTTGGTGGTATAGTGGATAGTGTTGCTGGTGGGGGTATAGTGGATAGTGTTGTTGTTGGTATAGTGGATAGTGTTGTTGTTGTTGGTGGTATAGTGGATAGTGTTGTTGGTGGGGGTATAGTGGATAGTGTTGTTGTTGTTGGTGGTATAGTGGATAGTGTTGCTGGTGGGGGTATAGTGGATAGTGTTGTTGGTGGTATAGTGGATAGTGTTGTTGTTGGTGGTATAGTAGATAGTGTTGTTGTTGGTGGTATAGTGGATAGTGTTGTTGTTGGTGGTATAGTGGATAGTGTTGTTGTTGGAGGTATAGTGGATAGTGTTGTTGGTGGGGGTATAGTAGATAGTGTTGTTGTTGGAGGTATAGTGGATAGTGTTGTTGTTGGTGGTATAGTAGATAGTGTTGCTGGTGGGGGTATAGTGGATAGTGTTGTTGTTGGTGGTATAGTGGATAGTGTTGCTGGTGGGGGTATAGTGGATAGTGTTGTTGTTGGTATAGTGGATAGTGTTGTTGTTGGTGGTATAGTGGATAGTGTTGTTGTTGTTGGTGGTATAGTGGATAGTGTTGTTGGTGGGGGTATAGTGGATAGTGTTGTTGTTGTTGGTGGTATAGTGGATAGTGTTGCTGGTGGGGGTATAGTGGATAGTGTTGTTGGTGGTATAGTGGATAGTGTTGTTGTTGGTGGTATAGTGGATAGTGTTGTTGGTGGTGGTATAGTGGATAGTGTTGTTGTTGGTGGTATAGTGGATAGTGTTGTTGTTGTTGGTGGTATAGTGGATAGTGTTGTTGGTGGGGGTATAGTGGATAGTGTTGTTGGTGGTGGTATAGTGGATAGTGTTGTTGTTGGTGGTATAGTGGATAGTGTTGTTGTTGTTGGTGGTATAGTGGATAGTGATGTTGTTGGTGGTATAGTGGATAGTGATGTTGGTGGGGGTATAGTGGATAGTGTTGTTGGTGGAGGTATAGTGGATAGTGTTGTTGTTGGTGGTATAGTGCATAGTGTTGCTGGTGGGGGTATAGTGGATAGTGTTGTTGTTGGTGGTATAGTGCATAGTGTTGCTGGTGGGGGTATAGTGGATAGTGTTGTTGTTGGTGGTATAGTGCATAGTGTTGCTGGTGGGGGTATAGTGGATAGTGTTGTTGTTGGTGGTATAGTGCATAGTGTTGCTGGTGGAGGTATAGTGGATAGTGTTGTTGTTGGTGGTATAGTGCATAGTGTTGCTGGTGGGGGTATAGTGGATAGTGTTGTTGTTGGTGGTATAGTGCATAGTGTTGCTGGTGGAGGTATAGTGGATAGTGTTGTTGTTGGTGGTATAGTGCATAGTGTTGCTGGTGGGGGTATAGTGGATAGTGTTGTTGTTGGTGGTATAGTGCATAGTGTTGCTGGTGGAGGTATAGTGGATAGTGTTGTTGTTGGTGGTATAGTGCATAGTGTTGCTGGTGGGGGTATAGTGGATAGTGTTGTTGTTGGTGGTATACTGGATAGTGTTGCTGGTGGCGGTATAGTGGTTAGTGTTGTTGTTGGTGGTATAGTGGATAGTGTTGCTGGTGGTGGTATAGTGGATAGTGTTGTTGGTGGTGGTATAGTGGATAGTGTTGCTGGTGGAGGTATAGTGGATAGTGTTGCTGGTGGGGGTATAGTGGATAGTGTTGTTGTTGGTGGTATAGTGGATAGTGTTGCTGGTGGTGGTATAGTGGATAGTGTTGCTGGTGGAGGTATAGTGGATAGTGTTGCTGGTGGGGGTATAGTGGATAGTGTTGTTGTTGGTGGTATAGTGGATAGTGTTGCTGGTGGGGGTATAGTGGATAGTGTTGTTGTTGGTGGTATAGTGGATAGTGTTGCTGGTGGGGGTATAGTAGATAGTGTTGTTGTTGGTGGTATAGTGGATAGTGTTGTTGGTGGTATAGTGGATAGTGTTGTTGGTGGTGGTATAGTGGATAGTGTTGTTGTTGGTGGTATAGTGGATAGTGTTGTTGTTGGGGGTATAGTGGATAGTGTTGCTGGTGGTGGTATAGTGGATAGTGTTGCTGGTGGTGGTATAGTGGATAGTGTTGCTGGTGGGGTTATAGTGGATAGTGTTGTTGTTGGAGGTATAGTGGATAGTGTTGTTGTTGGGGTTATAGTGGATAGTGTTGTTGTTGGAGGTATAGTGGATAGTGTTGTTGTTGGTGGTATAGTGGATAGTGTTGTTGGTGGTGGTATAGTGGATAGTGTTGTTGTTGGTGGTATAGTGGATAGTGTTGTTGTTGGTGGTATAGTGGATAGTGTTGCTGGTGGTGGTATAGTGGATAGTGTTGTTGGTGGTGGTATAGTGGATAGTGTTGCTGGTGGGGTTATAGTGGATAGTGTTGTTGGTGGTGGTATAGTGGATAGTGTTGCTGGTGGGGTTATAGTGGATAGTGTTGTTGTTGGTGGTATAGTGGATAGTGTTGTTGTTGGAGGTATAGTGGATAGTGTTGTTGTTGGTGGTATAGTGGATAGTGTTGTTGTTGGTGGTATAGTGGATAGTGTTGTTGTTGGTGGTATAGTGGATAGTGTTGCTGGTGGTGGTATAGTGGATAGTGTTGTTGGTGGTGGTATAGTGGATAGTGTTGTTGTTGGTGGTATAGTGGATAGTGTTGTTGTTGGTGGTATAGTGGATAGTGTTGTTGTTGGTGGTATAGTGGATAGTGTTGTTGTTGGTGGTATAGTGCATAGTGTTGTTGTTGGGGTTATAGTGGATAGTGTTGTTGTTGGTGGTATAGTGGATAGTGTTGTTGTTGGTGGTATAGTGGATAGTGTTGTTGTTGGTGGTATAGTGGATAGTGTTGTTAGTGGTGGTATAGTGGATAGTGTTGTTGTTGGTGGTATAGTGGATAGTGTTGTTGTTGGGTTATAGTGGATAGTGTTGTTGTTGGAGGTATAGTGGATAGTGTTGTTGTTGGTGGTATACTGGATAGTGTTGCTGGTGGGGGTATAGTGGATAGTGTTGTTGTTGGTGGTATAGTGGATAGTGTTGTTGTTGGTGGTATAGTGGATAGTGTTGTTGTTGGTGGTATAGTGGATAGTGTTGTTGTTGGGGTTATAGTGGATAGTGTTGTTGTTGGTGGTATAGTGGATAGTGTTGTTGTTGGTGGTATAGTGGATAGTGTTGTTGTTGGTGGTATAGTGGATAGTGTTGCTGGTGGTGGTATAGTGGATAGTGTTGCTGGTGGTGGTATAGTGGATAGTGTTGCTGGTGGGGGTACAGTGGATAGTGTTGTTGTTGGTGGTATAGTGGATAGTGTTGCTGGTGGTGGTATAGTGGATAGTGTTGCTGGTGGGGGTATAGTGGATAGTGTTGTTGTTGGTGGTATAGTGGATAGTGTTGCTGGTGGTGGTATAGTGGATAGTGTTGCTGGTGGGGGTATAGTGGATAGTGTTGTTGTTGGTGGTATAGTGGATAGTGTTGTTGTTGGTGGTATAGTGGTTAGTGTTGTTGGTGGTGGTATAGTGGATAGTGTTGCTGGTGGGGGTATACTGGATAGTGTTGTTGTTGGTGGTATAGTGGATAGTGTTGTTGTTGGAGGTATAGTGGTTAGTGTTGTTGGTGGTGGTATAGTGGATAGTGTTGCTGGTGGGGGTATAGTGGATAGTGTTGTTGTTGGAGGTATAGTGGATAGTGTTGTTGTTGGTGGTATAGTGCATAGTGTTGTTGGTGGTGGTATAGTGGATAGTGTTGCTGGTGGTGGTATAGTGCATAGTGTTGTTGTTGGTGGTATAGTGGATAGTGTTGTTGTTGGAGGTATAGTGGATAGTGTTGTTGTTGGTGGTATAGTGCATAGTGTTGTTGGTGGTGGTATAGTGGATAGTGTTGCTGGTGGGGGTATAGTGGATAGTGTTGTTGTTGGTGGTATAGTGCATAGTGTTGTTGGTGGTGGTATAGTGGATAGTGTTGTTGTTGGTGGTATAGTGGATAGTGTTGTTGGTGGTGGTATAGTGGATAGTGTTGTTGGAGGTATAGTGGATAGTGTTGTTGTTGGTGGTATAGTGCATAGTGTTGTTGGTGGGGGTATAGTGGATAGTGTTGTTGTTGGTGGTATAGTGCATAGTGTTGCTGGTGGAGGTATAGTGGATAGTGTTGTTGTTGGTGGTATAGTGGACAGTGTTGTTGTTGGTGGTATAGTGGATAGTGTTGTTGTTGGTGGTATAGTGCATAGTGTTGCTGGTGGTGGTATAGTGGATAGTGTTGTTGGTGGTGGTATAGTGGATAGTGTTGTTGGTGGGGTTATAGTGGATAGTGTTGTTGTTGGTGGTATAGTGCATAGTGTTGCTGGTGGAGGTATAGTGGATAGTGTTGTTGTTGGTGGTATAGTGGACAGTGTTGTTGTTGGTGGTATAGTGGATAGTGTTGTTGTTGGTGGTATAGTGCATAGTGTTGCTGGTGGTGGTATAGTGGATAGTGTTGTTGTTGGTGGTATAGTGGATAGTGTTGTTGTTGGTGGTATAGTGGATAGTGTTGCTGGTGGTGGTATAGTGGATAGTGTTGCTGGTGGGGGTATAGTGGATAGTGTTGCTGGTGGGGGTATAGTGGATAGTGTTGTTGTTGGTGGTATAGTGGATAGTGTTGCTGGTGGTGGTATAGTGGATAGTGTTGCTGGTGGGGGTATAGTGGATAGTGTTGTTGTTGGTGGTATAGTGGATAGTGTGCTGCTGGGGGTATAGTGGATAGTGTTGTTGGTGGTGGTATAGTGGATAGTGTTGCTGGTGGTGGTATAGTGGATAGTGTTGTTGTTGGTGGTATAGTGGATAGTGTTGTTGTTGGTGGTATAGTGGATAGTGTTGTTGTTGGTGGTATAGTGGATAGTGTTGTTGTTGGTGGTATAGTGGATAGTGTTGTTGTTGGTGGTATAGTGGATAGTGTTGCTGGTGGGGGTATAGTGGATAGTGTTGTTGGTGGTGGTATAGTGGATAGTGTTGCTGGTGGTGGTATAGTGGATAGTGTTGTTGTTGGTGGTATAGTGGATAGTGTGCTGCTGGGGGTATAGTGGATAGTGTTGTTGGTGGTGGTATAGTGGATAGTGTTGCTGGTGGTGGTATAGTGGATAGTGTTGTTGTTGGTGGTATAGTGGATAGTGTTGTTGTTGGTGGTATAGTGGATAGTGTTGCTGGTGGGGGTATAGTGGATAGTGTTGCTGGTGGGGGTATAGTGGATAGTGTTGTTGTTGGTGGTATAGTGGATAGTGTTGCTGGTGGTGGTATAGTGGATAGTGTTGTTGTTGGTGGTATAGTAGATAGTGTTGCTGGTGGGGGTATAGTGGATAGTGTTGCTGGTGGGGGTATAGTGGATAGTGTTGTTGTTGGTGGTATAGTGGATAGTGTTGTTGTTGGTGGTTTAGTGGATAGTGTGTTGCTGGGGGTATAGTGGATAGTGTTGTTGGTGGTGGTATAGTGGATAGTGTTGCTGGTGGTGGTATAGTGGATAGTGTTGTTGTTGGTGGTATAGTGGATAGTGTTGCTGGTGGGGGTATAGTGGATAGTGTTGCTGGTGGGGGTATAGTGGATAGTGTTTTTGTTGGTGGTATAGTGGATAGTGTGCTGCTGGGGGTATAGTGGATAGTGTTGTTGGTGGTGGTATAGTGGATAGTGTTGCTGGTGGTGGTATAGTGGATAGTGTTGTTGTTGGTGGTATAGTGGATAGTGTTGTTGTTGGTGGTATAGTGGATAGTGTTGTTGTTGGTGGTATAGTGGATAGTGTTGTTGTTGGTGGTATAGTGGATAGTGTTGTTGTTGGTGGTATAGTGGATAGTGTTGCTGGTGGGGGTATAGTGGATAGTGTTGTTGTTGGGGTTATAGTGGATAGTGTTGTTGTTGGTGGTATAGTGGATAGTGTTGCTGGTGGGGGTATAGTGGATAGTGTTGTTGTTGGTGGTATAGTTGATAGTGATGTTGTTATTGCTGGTGGTATAGTTGATAGTGTTGTTGTTGGTGGTATAGTAGATAGTGTTGTTGCTGGTGGTATAGTGGATAGTGTTGTTTTTTGTGGTATATTTAATAGTGTTGTTGTTGGTGGTATAGTTAATAGTGTTTTTGGTAAAATTGATAGTGTTGTTGTTATTACTGATGGTATAGTTGATAGTGTTGTTGGTGGTACAGTTTGATAGAGTTGTTGTTGGAGGTGGTATAGTTGATAGTGATGTTGTTGTTAGCGGTGGTATAGTCAAATGTATTGATGTTATTGATAATAGTGATGGAGGTGGTATATGATGGTATAATGTGAAGTACTGCAGGTTACACTCTCACAAAACCCATGTTAAAAATAGAACAAAATCAATAAAGATATGTAATGATGGACTTTCTAACCTACCTCTCCTAACCATCACTCCAACCCTCAGCATCACCCAAACTCCTCATCTTTCGCACCTCTCACCATCATCCTCACCCTCTCCTTAAACTTCTTAATCTCATCTGTCTTTCTCTGCTTCAATTATTTTTTCTTCCTTCATGCTTTTATTGTTAGTTTGTTTTGTTTTTGAAAGTTTTTCCTTCGTAATCAATGCGTATTGTATTCTATTATATTCAATATTCTATATCATAATATATCCGACATCATATCTTAATATATCATACATCATATCTTAATATGACAGACATGGCTGTGTGGTTAAAGAGTTCACTTTGTAACCACGTGATTCTGGATTCAGTCTCACTGTGTGGCACATAGGCCAAGTGTCTTCTACTGTAGCCTTGGTTTATCCAGTATCTTGTAAGTGGAATTTTGTAGATGAAAACTGCTGAAGCCTGTCGTATATATATATATATATGGTGTGGGTATGGTGGGTTGTGTAGACGATGTAGTTTAGTTGTGCGTAGTCCCTGGTAGTGTTATGTAAGTGAGGATTGAGGGGTAAACTAGACATGGGGTGAGTGAGTTATAGGGAGCTGGATGGAAGAAAGAAGAAGCAACCAAGGGAGAGCATCTTAACTGCACTGTTTCTGGTTTTTTAAGTGTCTTCAGAGGTGCTAACTCCGCTTGGATGCTATGAAAAAACAGCTAAAAGCCTATAGTATTTATGCTTATGGACATTGGCTGATGAAGCTCATTTGCATACAGAGCAAAAGCTGGCAGGCTCTAATTAATGAGAGGTAGTAATGTTCTGACATAGAGTGACCTCCCAAGAGACAGTAAGCTCCACCAACTTCATCAGCTTCTTTTCTTTCCGCTACATGATGAGGTTTGGTCTCTTGATAGTAATAAGGAGAAATAAATAGAAAGATAGCGGAAAGTGGGGAGTTGCAGGAATGAATAAGAATTTCCTATAGAAAAACAGGTCTATTTAAGTTGCCATCTCTTGAAAAACAGTTGATTCTGGCTTTGTTGTATAAGTTGATTTTGTTTTAAAAGGCGGCGATCAAACGTGTCTAGCTGAAAAGGAAAAAAAAATCATTTTGTATATAGAGCATGTATGCATGAGTGTACATGTATATGTGTGTCTGTTATTTGTCTCTACAAAGCTAAGAGGATATGTGTGTGTATATATAAGTTCAAGAGAGTGTGTGTGTGTGTTAGTTGGTCTGTACAGAGTTGTGAGGGTAAGTGCAGAGGTGTGTGTGCATTGTTATTGGTCTGTGCAAGCTGTAAGAGTGTGTGTTTCTGACCATAATAGAGCCAGAGGAAGGAACATAGGGTGTGAATGTGTGCATGCATGTGTGAAAGAAGATGAGGTAGGGGTGACAGTGACTAGAGGTATAGAAGTAAGCACGAGCATGTGTGTGCAAGATTAAAAGAAATTAGTGAGGGGATTTGAGTCTATAAGGGACACTGGATCCAAGACAGAAAATCAGTCTCTGCTTAGACCTGATGCGCAAGGCCAGCAATCCATGATGTAAAAGGGCACCAAGGAATGAGACATATAAAGAGAAGTGGCCTTGGGAATGGAAATGTCGAGTGAGGAGGGAATCGATGCTGAGTTGTATGTTCCTCAGTGTTCAGCGAAATGGTCCGCCAGGCAGTGGTCTGTTTGTGTGATGTGTATGGACCTGCAAAGGGTACACCAGAGGACATAAATTACGTGGGTGGATGTGCAGATGAAGGAGTGGCAGATACGGAAAGAACCGTTAGTGCCTATAAGAGTGGTGAGGTTAGAAATGAATGTTCAGGTGTTACAGCGGAGAAAAGAACAGGGACGGGAGCTGGGTGGAGTCCTAGGAGAGGAAGGGATGGAACTGTGTACCAGGAGGTTGCGGAGATTACAGGTGGGCTTAAAAGCACTGATGGGTGGGTTTGGAAAGAAGCAAGATGTGACTGGATTGGGTCTTGAAATTGTGATCCTGGCTACAGAGCAGATGAAGACAGAGGAATTGGAAGTAGGGTAGGGAGGATGTGAAGTTAAGGTAGGAGTGGGAATCTGAGCTTATAGAAGATGGACGTAGAGAGTGTGTGGTGAGTGTGCTTGATAGGGAGGGAGGGATGTTGAGAAATTGGACTGAAGAGTTGGAGATGGAGGTGGTGAAAAGACTGTTCATGGGAAAGAGAGGTGGCATCAATACAATCATCGATGTAGAAAAAACTATATTGCTCAGGGGTCGGACCAATGTACTGGGAAAAGTTCAAGGCCTCAACATAACCAATGAACAAGTTGCTGTAGTTAAGGCCCTTTCTGGTTCCCATGGCCACCCCAGAGACCTGTTGGTAAAACTCACCAGAAAAGGAAAAACCATTGAGATTGAGAATGAGCTCAGCAAGGTGGAGAAGAGTGCTAGGGTAGGGTGTAGGGCGTAAATCTAAAAAATGCTGGAGAGTGCAGAGGCTTTTATCATGAGAGATGACAGTGTAGAGAGTTATATATATATATATCATCATCATCACCGTTTTACATCCATTTTCCATGCTAGCATGGGTTAGATGAGTTGTCCTGTTATGGGCAATGCTAGGTCAGGTGTCCATTTCTTGCTCATACAGAACACACACACACACACACACACACACACACACACACACACACACACACACATATATATAATTGTTTCTACACTTGGCACAAGGCCAGTAATTTGAAGGGAAGGGGAAAGTCAACTACATTACCCCAGTGTATTACTGGTACTTTATTTTATCGACCCCGTAAGGATGAAAGGCAAAGTTAACCTCGGCAGTTATGTGGCAATATATGTATTACATGTACATTATATATATATATATATATATATAATGTACATGTAATACATATATTGCCACATAATTTCTGTAATGTCTTCATTGCATTATTATATATTGCTGGCCTTGTGCCAAAAGTAGAAACAATTATTATATATTGTTCAATTTCTTCTTTTTCCTCTTAAAAAAAAAGAATATTGTTATTAACATCATCATCATTATTGTTGTCTGTTTATTATCATTTTTATTATCATTTACTATTATTATTATCATCACCATCATCATTATCGTTATGTTCAGTTTTAATCAATTTTCTTCTGTCCCTGTCTGTGATCTTAATCTTATTTGATTGAGTGGTTTTAGAAAATAGAAAAAATATATCTACAAACTTTAGATGGAAAGTAAGATTTTGTCTGCAAACTAAGGAAATTGAAAATCGTTTTATGTGAGTGTGTGTGGAGGGGAGTGTGTGTGTGTGTGTGTGTGTGTGTGTGTGTGTGTGTGTGTGTGTGTGTGTGTGTGTGTGTGTGTGTGTGTGTCTCTGTATGCATATAGGTATAAATACATAGAAATAAACCTACACATTCATACAATATATATGTGTCTGTGTGTATATATATATATATATACATACACACACACATACATATACATGTATACATACATATGTATGTATGCATATGAATATACATACATACACATACAACATAAATGCATGTTGTTGGACTTCTGTCATTTCTGATAACTAATGCTCCAGTTGATTCAATCAGTGGAACTGCCCGCATGTGAAATTAATGTGAAATTCATGTGTAACGTAGTTCTCAGGGAAATTTAGTGTGACACAATGTGTGACAGGGCTGGCCTCTTGAATTACAGGTACAACACACTTTTGCCAGCTGAATAGACTGAAGCAATATGAAATAAAGTGTCTTGTTGAAGTACATTACCTTACAATCATGAGTCCAGTGTCCTAACCACTATGCCACATTACTTTACACACAACATACATACGTACATATATACACACAGACATACGTAGATTATTGGAGAGCAAGAGGAAAATCTTCTCTCTTATGGCACCAAAACTCCAAAGATGTCAAAACTTTAGATAAGAAACTTCACGAGAGAATCAGTGACATGGCATACTACTGTGATTCTGGTATGGAAGTGTTGACTTTAAGGTCATTCAGGACAACTATCAAGTGATTGACTACCATATGGTATCTCCATGGCAGCACCAATGATTGAAAAGGCTGGAAGAAAAATCAATACATTGAATGAGTGGTTTTAACTGAAGAGATCAATATATTATGATTGAATTTCTAAAATAATACTAAGGATATATTAACTACATTAACAGCAAGAGTTTTAACCCTTTTGGTACCAAACTGCCTGAAACTGCCCATAGTTCTACTATAAATGATATGGTGCTCTGTTTTTATGGTGTTAAGTAGAAGATAGAGAACTTCTCTGTTGAATCCTCTGTTCAAAAAGGCTGATCGCACATCACCTGTCAACTATCGTCCAGTCAGTCTTACTAGCTGCATCACCAAAGTGATGGAATCCTGTGTTAGAGAAACACTCTGTTAGCCGCTTACCAGCTATCTATTTAAAGCTGTATACAGCTATGATGTGCTCACACTTTGAATTTACATCACCAGTCTGGAACCCCTATTTTGCTCAGAATATTGATCTCCTGGAAACTGTTTAGAGACATGCAAGCAAACGAATACCCTCCTTCAGGCATCTACCATACTCTGAACGCCTTGCTTCTCTGGTCATGAATACATTAAAGTTCTGACATCTGGCAACTGACTTGGTAGACACCCACAAGATTATTAACTATCTTTTCAACAACAACCCTGGGCACGTTTTTGAATTCCATATGTCTAACACCTGTGGACATGCTTACAAAATCAGAAAAAGGTACAGCTCCCATGACGTTCAGAAACAATTTTTCATGCTTAGAGTTGCTGAAGCATAGAAAAACTACCTGCATCAGTTGTTAGCTGTCAGGACACTGCATCCTTCAAAACTTTCATGCTTCCCGAAATTTGCCATATACTGTTTACTTTCCTGACTTTTGTACATTTTTCTATGTACTACACATGTACCTTTGATGAGTTGTAGTGTATCTGAGCACTGTACACAATAATTTTCACTATTATCTATAGGAGACTGGTTTATAAGAGATATCAGTTCAGATAATTAATTCTGATGGCTAGTGAAACTGAGAATTCTTTTGATACCAAACCATCTGAAAACTGCCCCTCGTTCTATGATACAAGACTTTGTTATAAAGTGTTCATATTTATCTAAAATCCTTCGTAATTATATATAAGAACATTTGTTAAACACCAGCTTAATAATGAGAAAGTTATTTTGCTAAATTCTTCCAAATACTTGATTATTTTAAGATTTATTTGAAAATCATAGGATATATCAAACCACCTAAAATTACCCCTATTTCTACAATACAAAACTGTTTTAAAGTCTTTATATTTATCTAAAATATTTCCATCATAATTCTATTAAAAAACCTTTAAGTTAGTTGATTGAGTTAATATAAATTAATTTCACATATTTAACTAAATATATATTTCAAAACTTGAAAATTATATTTTGCATAATAGGAAAAATTTTCAAACACCCAGAAAAAAGTCCAGCATAAATAACATTAAGATATTTGTAATTAGCATGGCATTTCCTTCATTAAGTACAGAGAGATGAACACAACTACAAAGATATGGTCCGAACGTGGAAGAGCCAAACTCCCACTGTCATCGCCTCCATTTCTCTCGCCCTCCCTATCTCTCCGTATGGTGAGCAAATGGGGTCCCACATGCTGGCCTCCCCACATGTTCCCAAAACCCTCTTTGAGAAATTTAGTTATTTTACTAAATCCAACCAAATTTTTTTATTATTTCAAAATTATAGGAAGTGTCATTCATAAGAAATATTTAACAAATAGTTTAATAACATCCTTGAGAAGAAGAATATTGCATATAAATAACATGGTGTCAGGATAACTCATGATTGTTAGCCAGTATCAACAGGGACTGGAGCCTCTGTTATCGGGACTAACTCATGATTGTCAGCCAGTATCAACAGGGACTGGAGCCTCTCTGTTATCAGGACTAACTCATGATTGTCAGCCAGTATCAACAGGGACTGGAGCCTCTCTGTTATCAGGACTAACTCATGATTGTCAGCCAGTATCAACAGGGACTGGAGCCTCTCTGTTATCAGGACTAACTCATGATTGTCAGCCAGTATCAACAGGGACTGGAGCCTCTCTGTTATCAGGACTAACTCATGATTGTCAGCCAGTATCAACAGGGACTGGAGCCTCTCTGTTATCAGGACTAACTCATGATTGTCAGCCAGTATCAACAGGGACTGGAGCCTCTCTGTTATCAGGACTAACTCATGATTGTCAGCCAGTATCAACAGGCACTGGAGCCTCTCTGTTATCAGGACTAACTCATGATTGTCAGCCAGTATCAACAGGGACTGGAGCCTCTCTGTTATCAGGACTAATTCATGATTGTCAGCCAGTATCAACAGGGACTGGAGCCTCTCTGTTATCAGGACTAATTCATGATTGTCAGCCAGTATCAACAGAGACTGGAGCCTCTCTGTTATCAGGACTAATTCATGATTGTCAGCCAGTATCAACAGGGACTGGAGCCTCTCTGTTATCGGGACTAATTCATGATTGTCAGCCAGTATCAACAGGCACTGGAGCCTCTCTGTTATCAGGACTAATTCATGATTGTCAGCCAGTATCAACAGAGACTGGAGCCTCTCTGTTATCAGGACTAATTCATGATTGTCAGCCAGTATCAACAGGGACTGGAGCCTCTCTGTTATCGGGACTAACTCATGATTGTCAGCCAGTATCAACAGGGACTGGAGCCTCTCTGTTATCGGGACTAACTCATGATTGTCAGCCAGTATCAACAGGGACTGGAGCCTCTCTGTTATCAGGACTAACTCATGATTGTCAGCCAGTATCAACAGAGACTGGAGCCTCTCTGTTATCAGGACTAATTCATGATTGTCAGCCAGTATCAACAGGGACTGGAGCCTCTCTGTTATCAGGACTAACTCATGATTGTCAGCCAGTATCAACAGGGACTGGAGCCTCTCTGTTATCAGGACTAACTCATGATTGTCAGCCAGTATCAACAGAGACTGGAGCCTCTCTGTTATCAGGACTAATTCATGATTGTCAGCCAGTATCAACAGGGACTGGAGCCTCTCTGTTATCAGGACTAATTCATGATTGTCAGCCAGTATCAACAGGCACTGGAGCCTCTCTGTTATCGGGACTAACTTAAAATTGATTTCTAAATTACACACAACTTGTGTCACAAGGCCAGCAAATTTGAGGGAAGAGCAAAAAGTTGATTAACCCTTCAGCATTTAAACTGGTCATACCCGGCCAGAATTCCCTCACCTCTTTCTGTTCAAACCAGCTGTAACCAGCCCCTCATACTGATGTTAAGGTATTGTTCTCAAAATAAATAACATCAAAATCTCATATATTTAATATTATGTGAAGTAATTATGTGAGATAAAGTCTTTACTGTGAAAATACAATAGTAAATATAGAGTAATGTGAATGCTAAAGGGTTAAATCAACCCCAGTACTTCACTGGTGCTTTATTTTATTGACTCCGACAAGATTTGAACTCTTAATGTAAAGAACTGGAACAAATATTGCAATGGCATTTTATCCTATATTCTACCAATTTTGCCAATCCACTAACTCGAGCAATATCAACAGGGAATGAAGTTGTGGTGTCAGGACTAGCTCAATATTTCGAGGTATTTCTTTGTAAATCAAGAACAATAGAGTGTTACAAAATACCTTTTGATACCAAACCACCTGAAACTGCTCCTGGATTTATGATACAAAACTATTTATATTTATTTAAAACCTATTATAATTCTATGTAAAAACATGTTATGTTCTAAACATCAGTTTAATGATAAGAAAATTAGTTACATTACTAAATCCCTCCAATTTTTTTAGTAATTTCAAAAGGCTTAGAAATATGGTAATGAAAGGGTTAACCTTAAAATGTACAGCTATTATAGAATGTAATCTACACAATTTTTAGATGTAGAATAACATCTAGCAGATGTAAACTCAATAAAACTAATGTGTAAACTCAAGATCCTCTATATGGTCACTTGGCTTGCTAAAGATGGTAGTCATATTTATTATTCCTCCTTCATATATTGATTTTTAAAGAAGAATGAAAGAAACCATTGTTTTGTTAGTAATTTATTTGATTTGTAAGATGTCTGTTCTAATTGGCTGTTGTATTGGTGTAGTTTTCTGAATCTATGTATTCATTTAAATAGTTTGATGTATGTGCACGCGCGTGTGTGTGTATAGCATCCCAAAGCAAAAATTGGCTGTAATAATTGTTTCTATTTTTAGCACAAGGCCAGCAATTATCCCAGTGCATTACTGGTACTTCATTTTATTGACCCCATAAGGATGAAAGGCAAAGTTAACCTCAGCGGGTTTTGAACTCAGACCACAACAGGCTGTAACTCTATACTGCAAAGCATGGTGGCCGACCCTTTACCAATACTGCCAGTAGTTAATAACTATAAATAATAGTTGAGAAAATTGGCTAAATATCTCCTGAGCTGAGAAAAAGAAGATACATATATATTTATATATATACTAGCAGAGGTATTAAATACCAGTTATGTATACCATTTATGTCAATACTTCAGTGCTGCTTGGAAAACTATACTTTTACAAAATCATCGGCTTTTTCCGAAAGGGGGTTCCTGCCCCCAGGGCGTCCCCTACTCAATATGTGCCAATTCTGAGAGTTCACATTCATCTGTAGAACAAACGTAGCCCATGTGTCAAGTTTTGTGAAAATCGTTTGCGAACTCCAGAAGTTATGACGTTTTGTTGCATTGCACTGCAGTGCTTCAGTCGACTCCAAGGAAGTGGTTAAAGAGGGTTATCTGCCAGGAGGACCTATAATCAATATCTGGAAAAATGAAAGTGCCCATGACCATCCGGAGTACATAAGTAACCTATGTCTTAAGTTTGGTGAAAATACTGTAGAAATGCATAAGGTTTACACACACGCGCGCGTGTGTGCGTGTGTATTTGTGTGCGTGCGTGTGTATTTGTGTGTGCGTATGTGTTTGTGTGTGCGTATGTATATGTATGTGTATGTCCGTCGGCGCATACGTATGTACTGGCCTAAATCTTCACTATTTACTTTTACTATTTTAAGGCAAAGTTAAAATCCCGTCAAGGTTAACTTTGCCTTTCATCCTTACGGGGTCGATAAAATAAAGTACCAGTAATGTACTGGTTAATTTCTGGCCTTGTGCCAAAAGTAGAAACAACTATTTTAATAACCTCTGTCATTTTCGTTTACAATTTTATTTACATCATTCTTAAACTCCGGGGCTGGAAATCATTCGGTTATTTTAAATAGAATATTAGTTTAACGACTCCATTTACACCATAAACTTGGTCTTGTCTTTTCTTGAAATTGTTCTTCTCAGTCCACAAAACGACGTATTATCCTCGCTTTTTTTCCGTTCATTACCAGGGAACGTCTTCACGAACCAAAATATCGTCTTCCTGATTTTCTTCGGTTGCAACGTTTCCCGAAATATTTAATTCTGCGTTCACAGATTGAATTTATTAGTTTCAGAAGATCCCGTTAATGTTGAAAGCAGTGATTCTTTGCTTAAACTTTCTTTTTTTCTCAACCCCTCTGCCTTTTTTCTCATGCCCTCTCTCTCTCTCTCTCACTCGTACCCCCTCTCTCTCTCACTCATACCTCCTCTCTCTCTTCCTCCTACAGAATGGAGAACAATAAAGAACGCGCAGATCTCTCTCTCTCTCTCTTTCTCTCTGTCTTTATATATATATGTGTTTGTGTGAACCAGCGTTCGTCACCATTCTCTCTCTGTCTCTCTATCTGATTATCTTGTACCTCTCTCTGTATAACGACCTATCTCACTCTCTCTCTCTACATCTCCCTTTCTCTCTTTAGATGTATATGTATATGTGTGTGTGTGTGTGATATATATATATAGAGAGAGAGTTGCAACATGTATGTAGTTTCATAGATTCTTGAGGGTATAAACAGAGCATATAAATAAATTTACAGTAGAATAACATAGCAAATTTAAATATATACACAAACTACAATATATTTTAAATATATACACAAACTACAATATATTTTAAATATATACACAAACTACAATATTAAAGAAAATGCAAAGGAAGGGGTGAACAACGGAGCCAACACCAGAGCAAAAGTCAGTAACGTCGCGAGTACTGGGCAACCTCGGTGATTGCTTCGGATGATGGCGAGGCTGATGCGCTGAAATATTGTTTTAAAAGACTTTTTAATGGAAATGAAGCAAAATGGAAGCTTAATGTTGAAACTTCGAACTCATGAATTTTGCAGGTTAAAATTTTGCTGGCCCGAAAATTGTTCACGTATTTTTGTACGCGTAGTTTGTTCGTAACGTAAATAGATAAAGAAATAACGCCATAAAAGGGAAATAACTCGTCTCTTATCTTTATTTATACATTTGAACTGAAAAATCAATACATTACAAATTCGATTTTTGCACTTGGCGTGGGACGATTTGAAAAAGTTTATGACCGATGTCTCCGCCGGACCTTCATCTATAAGTGTAGCAATTTCACCGAAATTTGAACGTACGGTTTAAGAGGAGATGTGTGCCGACCGTTTTAGTAGACAGACAGACAGACAACCTCAGTTTTATATATATATATAGATTTATATACATAAACACACACACACACATATGTGTACTTGTGTGTATGTGTTTATGTACAGATATGTGCATGTGAGAGGGTGAGATATGTTAGGGTAGACAGACTGTTGCTGCTGCTACTACTACTACTAGTAGTAGTAGTAGTATTATATGAAAGGTTACTTCTTATTCTGTTGCCTTACCATGTCACTTTAAACTCCCCAAATCTATAAATCAATCGAGATCAATATAGGAGTAGTTCTACAGAAAAGGCTTGGGCGTTTGCATAGTTTAACAAATGGCATTATATATGTGTGTGTATGTAAACATTCATTTATATATATATATATATATATATATATATATATATATATATATATATATATATATATATATATATATATACACACATATATATATACACACACGTGTGTGTGTGCATATGCATACATACGTGTGTGTGTATGTATGTATATGAGTTCAATTGCCAGTGGTGTGGTGTGTCTTTGAGCAATACACTTTATTTCATGTTACTCTAATTCAATCAGCTGGCAAAAATTAGTTTTACTTATAGTTCAAAGGGCTAGTTTTGTTACTCACTGTATCTCCCTGAGAATTAAGTTATGGGTACATATCTTTGGGGAATGTTCAGCTTCTTGCATGTCAATTTCACAAGCAGGTTGTTCTGTTGATCGAATAACTCGAACCCTCTATGGAGTTCCATTCCATTACATATATGCAGATGTGTAGGTATGTGTGTGTATATGTATGTATGACTATATGTCTATGCAATAATATCACCACCACCACCACCACCACGTTTGTATGTATGTATGTGTGTATGAATATATGTGTATGTAATAACATCACCATCGCTGCCACCATCACCATGAACACCACTACAATAATCAATATCATCATCATCACTACCACTACCAAAAAACAACACCACCAACATCAATATAACCACAACCACCACCACTAACAACAACAGCATCACTGTAACCACCACCACCACCATCAACAACACTATCATCATCACTACCATTGCCACCACCAACAACACTACCACCATTACTACCATCACCATCAGTAACACTGCCATCACCACCAACAACAATAACAACACCATTGCCATAGCCACCACCACCACCACCACCATCACCAACAATACCTATACCCATCACCATCAATAATACCACCAACACCACTACCACCATCAATAACACTACTACCACCACCTCTAACAACAACATAGGTGAATAAACCAAAAATTGAAAACAAGTGTATTACAAAATAAACATTGAAAACAAAACAAATTGAAAACAATGTTTAAACAATTGAAACAAAATAAATTTCATTCCTCTTGAATTTTTACTGCATGTTTTGTAAAATACAAAAATAATGTTGTTATTGTTGTTATTGGCCATTCTTGTTTGTTGGTTCTACATATAGGTGGTGGAATGGCTGTGTTGTTAAGGAGTTTGCTTTGCAGTCTTGTTGATTTCAGCTTTACTTCCACTGTGACATTTTGGGTTGTCCAATGTTTTGTGAGTAAAATTTGGTAGAGGGGGAAACTGTTTGGAGGCCCATTATATATGCAAAAAGCATATACACACTGTAAATGTAGTTGGTGTTAGGAAGGGCATCCAGCATAGAAATCTAGTCAGAAACAGTTCTGTATGAGCAAGACAGTGTCACCTGATCGAACTTACCTCTAAGGGGACAACCCGTCTAACCCATGTTAGTGTGGCAAATGGACATTAAATGATGATGATGATATATATATATATGTGTGTGTCCATCCATGTCTTTGTATTTATGTTTATGGTTTGTTTATGTTCCATAATGATAAAGTAAGTAATAGACTTGAAAAAATATGTACTGAGGTTAATATGGCTAATTAAATCCTTTCAGGGTTGTGCCCCAGCATGGCCACAGTTTAATGACTGAAATTAATAAAAGACTACAACATGAATTGTCAGATAAAATGTTCTTAATATCAACTTAATAACGACAGGGTTAGTTATATAACTAAATCTTTTCAAATTCTTGATTATTTGCAAAATCTTTTGAAAATCATATGCAGTGTCTTTAATTAGAAATATGGTAACAAAAGTGTTTATCTATATATTACTAACATTCTGTGTTTGCTTGCTTGCTTGTCTGTAATGTAATACAACCAAAAAGGCACATAATGGGAAAATACTTTGAAAGGAAGTTGCCCCTGAAATAGGAATACAAATGGAATAAAACAAGTTTCGCATAAATCGGACCACAGGTTCCCGAGATATGTGGTTTTTCATAAACAGAGAGGGAGAGAGAAAGAGAGACATAGAGAGAGGAAGAGGAGACAGAGAAAGAGTATGGAAGAGACTGCTGGTAGTGTTGTGTATATGTATGTTTGTGTATATATATATATATATATATATATATATATATAATTGGAAATCAGTAAAATCGAATCTCTGGCGGTTTGCAAGTAAATTCGGCCTACTTATATGAAATGATGAGTTAGCAAAGCACTCGTTAAGATAGGTCTCAGAGTTATAACATACGTTTAAATAGCTTGACAAATCGAACATTGTGGTAGGCGAAACTAACACACAATGTATATACCAAAGGAACGATAGAACTAATCAGGTTGAGAAAAATACACCTGGACAAATCACGCGGGCATACGTTTAAAGTGTTTCTCTGAATCCGAAATCAAATATCAGACTTACTTGAATGACAAGTTCGTGGTATTGGTGACTGAACAGAGGACTCAGTTTATCAACAGGTTTTCGTTCTGCTTAGAACCAGGAGTGATAAAATGTGTTGCCGCTCGTATGGCTGCTAATCGGATCTATAGTTATCACGTGTTAATTCCGGCAAGGGAAATAACCTCCAGTTTTTGGCGGGTCAATTCAAATGCTAGTGAATGGAAATATTTTAATTTCCGCTAATCATCATGATAAGCTCTCGACTGGATGTTATAAAACTAACACAAATAATTAACCAATCAACAGAATTTTCCAATTAATTGGTTAATTATTAAATCTAGGAGATTAATATAATTGGAAATCAGTAAAATCGAATCTCTGGCGGTTTGCAAGTAAATTCGGCCTACTTATATGAAATGATGAGTTAGCAAAGCACTCGATAAGATAGGTCTCAGAGTTATAACATACGTTTAAATATATATATATATATATATATATATATATATATATATGTATGTATGTATGTATGTGTGTGTGTGTGTGTGTGTGTGTGTGTGTGTGTATAACCAGTATATATAGATCACAGACACCCACATATATAGATACACACACACATACCTATATATATATATGTATACAAACACATTTATATATATATACATACCTACACACACACATATATATGGGCCTTCCAGTTTCATTTCACATTATATACATGTCTGTGTATTTTTTAAGTGAACATGATTTAAAAAAAATATTTTGAAGTGAACCTGACCCAACAGGTCATGGGTGGTCTAGTATTTATCTAAAACCTTCAGTCATAATTTTATGTAAGAACCATTAATTTACATTCCAACACCAACTAAATAATGTCAATTTTAATTATTTGACTAAATACCTCCAAATTCTTGATTATTAACATTTTTTTGAAATCATAGGTAGTGCTTTTTTGTTACTTTCATGGGGGTTGTTTCTGGTGAATGGAAATGTGGAGTAATCAGACTTGACTTAACTTGTGGCTTCCCACCAATGTGGTGGGTATCCTAATATTTTTTTTCATGTTTTATATAATTATATCTTATTCTTATTGTGTACTGTTACTGTGTTAATGAGCACAGCCCTGTGCAAGTTGGGTATGTGCAGTGTTATTTTTATTATTATGTTATAAAGGTGGTGGATTGGCAGTATTGGCAGAGCGTCGGACAACATGCTTTGTGGCATATATTTATGGCCTCTCTCACCCAGAAATGGGCCAAGAGAAAGCTATCCTGAAAGGTCGTGTGGAGGTGGCGAATGCATACATTGCATCCGTTATCTACTATTGCCTGACCATCTTGCCTTGTCCTAAGCCTTGTCTGCACTGGAGTGTTTGCTCTTTCACTTTTCGTGGAAGCAATGCACTCCAATGGTCAGGCGGTTCATCTGCTGTCAACACCTGCTATGTGAAGGACTGGGCAGGTTGTGGCTGATGATGCACAGACATGCGCTGAGGCTATGACACTCCAGATTTTCGTCGATGGTGAACGGGTGTGGTCACCTTTTGCTAAGCACATTTTCCCCAGCTTGTTTCCTTGACAGAACTGCTGCCTGGGTCAAGCGGAGACTGAGAGGAAGCCCTTGGAAACTGGAATGTTTTCAAGCGCTCATTATCCTTTGCCAATCGTGCATTGCGATCGGTGGAAACTCCACCTTGGCATTCTATAGAGGGTTAGAGGCGGGCAAGAGTAACAATATCCTTGCGAAAACTCTGGGCATTGAAGAAAGCCAACTAGCTATTCTCTTCCGGAGGACTTTCAGTCCAAGACCAATGGATAACTTCCATAAATCCCTGGCCTGACAGTGCTACCAGGGAGCATTGCCAGATTGAAATAAACTTTACAGGCATGGAAGTGCCGTCAGCCGAGCTTGTACAAGATGCGCTGACTTGTGGGTTTATGTTGATCATCTGTTGATAGACGGATCCGGCTATCAGCTGAGTCCATCATGAAGATTGTCCTGTCACCTTCCTTTAACCAGGAAGGGCAAGCAGTTTTTATCTGCCTGGTGGCCATAGTGAAAGAGGTCATATAGTGGACGCGTCTGAAAGGGTTGAAGATGGGCACTTTCTCTTCAGCGACGCTCTCATTAACTTTTTCAAGTTTCACCTTTTAGCAGTATTAGTTATAGATGTTATCGAGATACGAGTGACATAATAATTATTTCAACAGCAGAAATTAGAGATGAAATATACGTTTATTTTTTGATGTAGCACAAACAATGGTGTTGTACAGAGGCTGGTTTCTGGCGTGTGTTCAGTCGGCTTTTCAGTGGCTGTCTGTCTTTTCTTTCTGGCGTTCTCAACCGGCGTTGTTCTATCAAGGAACGTGAGGCGTCTTACTACAGTACCTTGAGCCAGATTTTCAAATTATCGAAAATCGATGTCATTACTCACATGTGGAGTAAGATGGCGAACAATGCAACAAGGGGGAGCTATCCGCTCTAGCAAAAATTGAATCCAGAATAAGGATTTGAAAAATGTTAAAAAAAAACCGACATGCATGCATAAAAAAACAAGGCAAAGAAAAAGCAGAAACACAGAGGCAAAAAAAAGGTGCAGCTAACATAGTCTAAATATAGACGGTGCTGCAAAATTGTTTGTGCCAGTGGACCCTACGACCTGAAAGGGTCGTGGTCTTGTAACGTGGCGATGGTGGTGGTGTAGGGACAGGCGATGATGGTGGTTCAGGAATAGGCGTTCGCTCAACAGGCAAATACGAAGGGGTTCGTGGATCAGGAACCACAGCGTCCGTGTCAAGGTGCGCCTGCTTAAGCCTGTCTAATGTAACTGTCTCCCGGGACCCCTTAATATCTAACGTGAAATGCTTAGCCGAGCACGCTAAGACACGGTAAGGTCCAGTGTAAGGCTGTGTGAGCGGGGGGGGGGGGGGAGGGCTTCACCGTATCATTCCTTACAAAGACATGCGTCCACGAGGCAATATCCCTCGGGACAGCAGTCTTGACAGTTTGTTTCCTAGTGTCCATTGGCGGCAAATCCTGGAAATAGGAGCGCAAACGGGACACGTAGGAAGTGTGATCTTGGGCATCAAGATCGATAGGGGCAAGCATTTGCCCGGGCAACGTCAGAGGGGCACCGTACAGTACTTCGGCCGGTGAAAATCCAAAGTCGACCTTCACCGTTGACCGAATCCCTAGTAGCACAATAGGGAGGTACTCGCTCCAATGCGCCGAGTCCATCAGTTGGTGGTGAAAACGCTCCACCATACCATTCGAAGCGGGATGGTATGCCGTAGTTCTAATGCGTTTAGCACCAATTAATTTTGACAGCTCGAGGAAAAGGCTCGACTCGAACTGTCGTCCACGGTCGGTAGTTATTGTGGATGGAACTCCATAACGAGAGATCCATCCAGACACAAGAGCACGTGCTGTTGTCTCCGCGGTGATGTTTTTCAAGGGGATGGCCTCAGGCCATCTCGAAAAACGGTCAATGACGGTAAGTAGATAAGAAAAACCATCGCTGACAGGCCAAGGTCCCACTATGTCAATATGAATATGCGAAAAACGCGCATCTGGGTTAGCAAAGGTACCCAGGGGAGCCTTGACGTGTCGATGGACCTTTGATCTCTGGCAAGCGACGCAGGAACGGCACCAAGCAGCAATTTCACGCCTCATATTTGGCCAGAAAAATCTAGCTGATATGAGCTTTGCTGTGGCAGAAGATCCTGGATGCGAGATACAATGTAATCCCAGAAACACGGTCCGACGATGATTCTCTGGAACGAAGGGCCTAGGCACGTCCAAAGAGACGTCGCAGAGAATTTGGCCAACTGCAGTCGACAGAGGCAAGTATTTCATCTCGCAATTCGCAAACTCGGGCGATGTGACATCCAATGACTCAAGGGGAGGCTGATCCGCAGCCAAACGAGTCAGATCTATGTCAGAGGATGACGAGATCGCTGTCACGGGTAAGCGGGACAAAGCATCGGCCACTGTATTTAGTGAACCCGGAATGTGCTGGATATCACTCGTATATTGCGAGATGAAATCAAGGTGTCTCGTCTCTCTGGGCGAGTATTTATCAGCCTTCGCTCTCAAAGCAAAAGTCAATGGTTTATGGTCAGTGAGGATAGTAAATTGTCTACCCTCTAGCACATGTGAAAAATGTTTCACGGCCAAATAGATGGCTAAAAGCTCTCTTCCAAAGGTGCTGTAGCGCGTCTCAGCAGGATTTAGCTTTTTGGAAAAAAACTCCAGCGGTTGCTGGTGACCATTGATGTTTTGCTGTAGTACTGCGCCCACAGCGATATCCGATGCATCAACACAAAGCGTTAGCTTTGCACCGGGTACCGGGTGAGTCAGTAACGAAGCATTAGCCAAAACAGTTTTGGCGTGCTGAAAATCAGCAAGTTGAGTGTCTGTCAAAGAAATATCTTTGTTCTTCCTCCGACAATTTTTCAAAATTTCTGTCAGGGAGAAAAGCAATTTTGCACAATTTGGCACGAAACGCCTATAAAAGTTAACCAGACCTAAGAACTGGCGTAACTGACGTAGTGAGGTCGGTGGAGGCAAATCCTCTATGACCTTAACTCGCTCAGGCCGGGGTCGAATACCGTCAGCATTGATGACGTGACCCAAGAAAGTCAGTGACTCAGCACCAAAAACACATTTGGGTGCATTAAGCTGCACGTTATACGCCTTCAATCGGCGGAAAAGAAGATTCAAATGGTGCGTATGCTGCTCTGGAGAAGAAGTAGCAATGAGCAGATCGTCAATATAGGTATAGACGAAATCGAGGCCGCGAGTAACCTCATCCATAAACCGCTGAAAAGTACTAGCGGCATTCCTTAATCCGAACGGCATAGTCAAAAACTCGAAAGACCCAAATGGCGTAACTATAGCCGTTTTTGGAATGTCATTTTTATGGACAGGAATTTGATGGTACGCACGAATTAAACCCAGTTTGGAGAATATCTTGCATCCCTGCAACGAAGACGCAAAGTCTTGCAGATGAGGGATAGGATAACGGTCAGGTACCGTTATCGAATTCAGGCGTCGATAATCTCCAGTAGGTCTCCAATCGCCATTCGCTTTCGGTACCATGTGCAATGGGGACGCCCATGGGCTCGTGGACGGACGAATAATCCCCATTTGCAGCATATGATCAAATTCTGATCGTGCTGCTTTGAGTTTGTCCGGAGGCAAGCGACGAGGACGAGAGAAAACGGGAGCACCAGTTGTAGATATGAAGTGCTCCGTGGTATGAGTAGGTTCATCAAATCTAAAATTCCCCTGTGTCAGTTGCGGGAACGAGTTCAACAACGCATGGAAAGGATCACCGGTGTTAGCAAGAAAAAATGTCGGGCTAACCGTTGGAACTCCTGCTGCCTTGCCAACAACAGTTAATCCCGTGATGCCATCAATTAGGCGTTTACCACGAAGGTCCACCGTCAATGAAAAATGGTGAAGAAAATCCGCGCCTAGAATCGGATACGGCAAGGCAGCGACAGTAAATATCCATTTAAACTCGCGCCGCAGATTACGGAACTGCAAAGGTAACGAGATTTGTCCGAAAGTTCGAATCGGCGAACAATTTACTGCCTGCAACTCAATAGGCGTCTCAGGGGGAGTCTCCTTCATACAACACACAGGCCATACGGAACAAGCTGCACCTGTGTCAACCAGAAAAGCTCTACCTGACAGCAGGTCTTCAATGAAAAAGTGGCGGTTAGATGTTGTTTCGCAGAGCGCACTATCCGCCGTTAGTGACTCTGGTCGTCTTTTCCCTTGTAAGCACAAGGAGGCCTACAACGGGCGGCTTTTTTACCATATTTGTCATGGTAATAACAATATGTTGTTCCTGGTGTGTTGGAAGGGCTATGGTGGCGAGAAGTTGAATAACGTCGTGAGCGGCTCCTCTGCCGTCCAAAGGACTTGAATTCCGTGCACAACTCCGCCATTTGACGAGTCATGGCTTCCATAGTGGTGATTAATTTGTCATCAGACGCTGATGAGCGTGATTGAGGAAGAGAAGAGGAAGCAACGTACTTTGGCTTCGAAGTGTCTCTCTTCGTCACCTCTACAATCTTGTCAGCAGAGACAGCAATGTGATCCAGGGTATTCACCTCTAGCATATGGGCTAGGATCGTCTGTACCTCTTGAGGTAGGCGAGAGAAGAACAATTGCTTCAGGAAAGGGCTATCCTGATCTTGGGAATCGCTCAAATCCCGCAAATGCGGGAGAAAAGTGGTAGGGGTCCTGTCACCTAATCGTTCGTCCTCGATCAGTGACCAAAAACGACTCTCTACCGACTTACAATTCCTCCTCAAAATCTCGCCCTTCAAAAACTCATACGTCAAGTCAGAGGGGGGGGGGAGTCTGTAATTAGGTCTTGGACTGAATCTGCTAGATTAGGGGGAAGGCCGCTAATCAGTACAGCGAGGCGCTGGTCAGATTCGGTCTTACAGACCGTAAAATACGCCTGTAACTGGGCAAACCACATCTTAGGTTTTCCAGTAAAGGCGGGCAAATGTGGTACATTCATGTCAACTTTTAAAATTAAAACAAATATATATACCTATATATCTAAAGAGCAATTAATGTACCCTTGTACAGTAAAAAGAGAACAGCCAATATTGAGAAAAAGTTAAAGGGCAAAAAGAAACAGACATTCAAAACATAAGGAAATATGCAAAATACATAAAATACAGATATATATTTTAAAAAAAAAAAATTTTCCTTCAACGTCTGTCCCCTCGCGTTGCTTCAACGAACCAGCCAAATCAAATAAGGTAAAAAAGAGGAAGAAAAAAAATGTTTTTTTTTTTTTTTTTTTAAAAATATATCCGCGTTGGATATCAACAAAGGTAGCCAGTGGCTAAAAATCCCTTAGAAAAAAGTAAGGCATGTATATCCCCATGCAGGGCAGTTATGTTCACAAAAAAAGTTTAGTCTCTTCTCTCTTGATCAGTCATGGAACACACACGCAATTCAAAAAATGTGTCCGTTTCAAAACTGGGAAGGAACGCAACGCCACCTTGGAAAAATACACTTTTTTCTTTTTTCTTCTGTAAGTTGCGAAAAAGTTGGCAACGGAAATGAAATATTCAAGTGAATAAAAAAAAGTTGCTCTAAATTATCGACACAAATGAATCGTTTTGATATTTCCGATGTGTGGTGGTTTGCGTCGGTAAGGCTATGAAGCTGCCACTCACTATTCCCTGTTTTGGTCAGTGGTTAAACAATGTTGTCGCTGCTGCTGCTGTCGTTGTTGTTGTCGAGTGTAGCAAAAAGTTTTTTGAAATACTACTAATTTTTCGATAATTTTAAAAGGAATATTTTTTATTTTCACAAGTTGCGAAAAAAAAGGCCGGCAATGTGGCAATAAAAGTTCAACTGAATGAAAATGAAGGGCTGCGTTAAATTCTTACGTCGGTCACCACTTTAGCAGTATTAGTTATAGATGTTATCGAGATACGAGTGACATAATAATTATTTCAACAGCAGAAATTAGAGATGAAATATACGTTTATTTTTTGATGTAGCACAAACAATGGTGTTGTACAGAGGCTGGTTTCTGGCGTGTGTTCAGTCGGCTTTTCAGTGGCTGTCTGTCTTTTCTTTCTGGCGTTCTCAACCGGCGTTGTTCTATCAAGGAGCGTGAGGCGTCTTACTACAACCTGAAAAAGAAAATCAGGGTGGAGAGGGAAGTGCTGCCTTCCAACCAGTTTATTGAAAGGTGGGTGAGAGAGGAAAGAATGACCCCTATGAATGGGCCTGCCTTGAGTGGACAACTGGGAGAGGGCGCTTGCCCTAGAATTCAAGGTGACCATAGCTTTTCTGGGCTTTCTCTTGTTACATCTTTTGATATTGTTATTTTATTTCATGCAGAAACCTATATTTGTACTGTCCTTAATGTTTACCTTTATGTAAACCCTTGTTAATAAAAGATCATCATCATTATTATTATTATTATTATGGTTGTTATTTATCCTTTGCAGACATGCAACTGAAGATAATGATGTGGTCAGATCAGCTGTCTCCAGTAGGAATATGCTAAAATGCTGAGGTTACCTTTACGGAAATGTCTGAGAGGTGGCATATTACTATGCTTCCTGGCTGGTATCATTTTGGGGTTCCGTTTCATCACATGGAACCCCGAGGAGGCATACAGACTTGCTGCTGGTATCGGTGACAAAAGAAATATAAAAAAGAATGACAAAGTTGATTGGAAGTTTCAGGAAGAACAGCGACTCTTTGGTAACCAGTCGGTAACCCAGTCAAAAAGTGTCATGTTGAAGAAGATGCTTGATTTTCAAGCCAAGATGCAACGAGAAAGGATTCTGAGGGCGAAGATGCGTGCCAATCTAACGGCACACATCCACTCGACACCGGTGCCATTTGATGAGGATGGCATGAACTACAATGTCCACATTTTTTACTACATGTGGTATGGAAACCCCAGTTATGATGAAAAGTACATCCATTGGAACCACCGTTTACTGCAGAACTGGAGAGAAAAGGTGCAGCGTAAGGCTACAAGGCATCACTTCCCACCTTTGGACATTGCCTCAAATTATTACCCTGAGTTGGGCCCTTACAGTTCTTCAAATCCTGAGGTGTTGGCTGCTCATATGCAGCAGATAAAAGATGCTAAAATTGGTGAGTTTTTGTTGCTTTTCTTTTTTTTCTACAGTTTCACTCCTTTTTTTTCTTATTCTTTTATTGATTTTAGCCATTAGACTACGTCCATGTTGGGGTGCTGATATATATGAACAGTATGGAGACTGGAAAAACCACAGAATATGGTTGTACATGATGCATGTTTAAGTACAGAGTTGGTATAGAAATTAGTAAAATTCTAATGGGGACCCCACTCTGTTTTAGCTAGCCTGCAAGCTTCCTGGCTTTGATTTTTACTAGGAATAAATAGTTTAAAGTGAATAAGCTTGCAGGCCAGGTAAAGCAGAGTGGGCCCAGTGCAGTCTTATTTTATTCAGAGTAACTGCTGTCCTAGGCCCTTGTTGCACCAAGCAGTCATAATTTTATTTGGACTGACTGCTAGTTGGGCTGCCACTGTTACATCTTATTGAACCCTCATCAGCTCTCCTTAGCATAGTTACAGTTCACATATAAAAGGGGCACATTGGGAAATCATGTTACTGGATGGTGGTGGGAACAAACCTGAAGGTGGAGGTAAGCGGCGGGAGAGTGTGATATGGCGACAATTGGCCAGGTCGCCACATTGTTAGTAAACGAGAAGGAAAGTTAAGATATTAGTTATGGATATTCATAGTTGACTAAGAAAATATATAAGGAAAAAGTAGAATTTACTTCATGAGTTTTTTGATTTCCATGCAAAACAGCCAAACAAAATTAAAGAAATGAGATGAAAGTTGTTTGGAAGATGTGTATGTTTAGAGGGGAAGAGGTGGACAGATAGTGATTCTAAGAGAGAGGATGAGGTTAAGATGATGATTATGATGATGATGGGAATGGTGATGACCGATGATGATGATGGTGATGATATCTGTTTATTTTTCTCTCTATCTGTAGGCTGTCTTGCTGTTTCATGGTATCCTCAAGGACTTGCTGATGATGAAGGCCAACCTCCTGACAGACTGGTGCCAAAACTATTAAATTCTGCTATGAAATTTAATCTGAAAGTAAGTAAACAAAACTATCAAATTCTATGAAATTTAACCTGAAAGTAAATTAAATTAAAAAAAAAGGAAACTAAAAAAGAGAAAGAAGCTGACTATTTGACACTCATATGACAAGGCTTATTTTGGTAGTGAAGGAAATTTGTAAGGTTAATTGAATCAACTATAAAGTTGAGTGGCCTAGTGGTTAGAGTGTTGGACTCATGATCATAAGGTCTGGAGATAGCACATTGCTTTTCGAGATAGGACTGGGGCTCCTATAATTAAAACACCCATATCCTGTGAGATACAACCTCATAGGAGGCCAGCTAAACCTGCAAAGGTGTGAGCTTTTAATTTCATTTCATTTTCACTTGAATCAACTCAAGTGTTGGAGAAAAAGAAAAGAGGTTGACTATATTTTCATTGCTGATACTACCTGTCAGTTACAACTCTTGGCAGAAGGGTCACTACTTTTCCAGTGACAGGAAGCAGGATATGAATTTGGAACACAGAGAAATACCAAGGCAATTATTTAATCCAATGCTTTAATGACTGCCACATCATTCCAGGAGTGGTGAATTGGTGGAATTGTTAAAGAGTTATCCAGGAAGTTTTGTAGTATCTGTTCTTGATTGGTGAATTCTGTCAGGATTTACAACTGGCAACAGTGTAAGTCATCACCATCATCACCATCATCACTTAATGTCTCTGTCTTCTCTGCTAACAAGAGTTGGACAGGTATTCAAAGACCAAGATAGTACTTAAATAGAACTATTGACCTCTTAGATAGGCCAGTAGCCTACATCTCGGTTAGATATGTTCCTGTGCACTAGTGAGTGCATTTTATCATGGCACTAGAAGGTTGTTATGTCTTTGACATAGCTGAAGAGTTCTCCCGACTGAAGTAAAAATGAAATTGTTTTCTCACAAAACAAACAAATTATAAGGCAAATCATATCAGCAACATCATTGTCATTATCATCATCACCACAACCGTTTAACATCTATTTTCTCTGCTTGCAAGGGGTTAGACAGATTGTCATCTTATGAAGTCAGACAGGTCAGCAGATTACGTCTTGCCTTTTGAGTTCAATAAAAAATAGTACCAGTTCAATACTGTGGTCAATTCTTCATCCACATCTGTTTCTGCCCCTTCCTCCTCTCTCTCTCTCTCTTCTCTCTCTCTCTCTCTCTCTTCTCTCTCTCTCTCTCTTCTCTCTCTCTCTTCTCTCTCTCTCAAAAGTCATAGGTGTACTGTCGGTAGCATTTGATGGTTGTTGAATACGCAGATCAATTTTATCTCCCCTTGTATCTCTTTTCAGCTAGATTACCAATGGTATATGATGGTTGTGGTTTGCAAGGGGAGATAAACCCTATCTCCATTAACAAAATTAAATGTTACATATTGTACAGGTATCGCTTTATGGTTAAAGAGTTTGTTTTGCAACCATATGATTTCGAGTTCACTTTGAGCAAGTGTCTTCTACTATAGCCTTGTTTCCGCCAATTCCTGGTGAGTGGAATTTGGTTTCATGAAAAATCATGAACTCTTCATATATATCGTCGTTTCATTGTAGTTTTTGCATCCACTTTTCCACACTGGCATGTGTTTGGACAGGATGGTTTGAGACAATGTTTTATACCCTGATACCTTTCCTGATGCCAACCCTTTTAGTCCTCTCTTACAGCACAGGAATACAGTGTATTCATTCTAAAAATAGATACACGCAGCATATTGATAATAGAAATAAGCCCCAACAGACATTAATGTATCTATAAAAGAAATAGAGAATCTATATGAAAATCTAGAAATAAAGATATCGAGAATGTGAAAACTCGGCTCTCTATCATTAAAAAAGAAAGCCAGCTAAATCTGTACAGGTGTGAACTGTAAATTTCACTTTAAAAAATTCTATTTCAAACATTGAATTTATATTTTGTTTGTTTTTTTCGTTTGCTTAGGTGATACTACACATGGAACCATATTTTGGTCGGAATCATACCTCTTTCCGAAGGGATGTTATCTATGCTATCAATGAATATGGTGAGCACCCAGCATTGTACAAGAAATTTTATAGAGGCAGGTGGCTTCCAATGTTTTATATCTATGATTCTTATCGCATCTCTCCAAAACACTGGAGTGAGATCCTACACAGCAACAAACGATACACTCTTCGGGACTCCAGATATGATGCTATCTTTATAGGTCTTGCCCTCGAAGAGAGTCACTTGCTTAGCTTAAAGAATGCTGGATTCGATGGATTCTATACTTATTTTGCCACTGATGGTTTTACTCATGCATCATCTTGGAATTTTTGGCCAGAATATGCTCAGTTTGCCAAGAAGCACAACATGTTTTTCATTCCTAGTGTGGCCCCAGGATACATTGATCTACAGATCCGACCTTGGAATGGCGAAAACAAACGGGATCGCGAAAATGGGAAATACTATGAAAACAGCTTCCAAGCTGCTTTCAATGAACTCACAGAATTCATTAGTATCACATCATTCAATGAATGGCATGAGGGTACCCAAATCGAACCAGCCATTCCTAAGATATTTGACAGCTACTATTATTTAGATTATGGAGAAAAGGGCAAAGATTTCTACTTACAGCTAACATTGAAGTATGTCAAAAAATACCGACGCTTGCTCCATGAATCAAAGATCAGGGCACAACTTGCTAAAGATAAAAAAGCTGTTGTGATCAACAATTCGAACAAAACATATCAGTCTGTTATGATGCCATCCAAAATATTTCCAAAACGACTTCCCAAAGAGCCGTGATGATTTTTTTTTCATGAATTTTTTAATAATTACTTGTATTGAAAGTAATCACGCACAGGTACTGTTAGACACACACAGGTATATACAATTGGCCTACAATCAACTCTCATCACACCACCACCAACACAACAGTTCATTGTATGTGAATGTATGTGTGTGTGGAGGGTTTGATACCTTCAAACGAATATCTTGTGTGCTGTGTCAAAAGTTTTCAGTTCCAACCAGATTTTTTTCAAACTGGTTTGGTCAATTTTTTTAGTTATATTTTTATTTTCAATTGTACTTACTTTGTATAAGAATCTGCAGAAAGCAACACTCATTTGTATACACACACACACATATATAATAATCATTTACATAACATATACACACACATACACAAACATAATACTCATTTGTATACACATACAGATATACACACAATACTCATAGCATACTTACACACATAATATTCATTTACATACATACATACTTACATACACAGACACATATACACACACAAACAGATGCAGATATACACAAATGTAAGTATTTAGATCAAATTGGCAAATTCAATGTCCCAGTGTCAGTATTATGTTCTCTTCAGTTCATTTGTATAAACTAAGTATGTATTGCTGCAATCACAATGACTTCTACTATGCATACATATGTATGTATGCATATATATATATATATATATATATATAATATATATATACAGACAAATATGTATTTACACACACACACACACACACACACACACACAATTATATATACACTCGCACAAATATACATACATGTATGTATGTATATATATATATATGTATGTGTATATTATATATATATATATATATATATATATATATATATATATATATATATATATATATATACATACATGTATGTACATACATGCATGTATATACATACATATATATGGGAAAAGTAAGTGGAAACAACAAAGCAAACAATACAGTATAATGTATGACACTCACGTACGCACGCGCGCACACACACACACACACATATATCTTTACATATACATACATGGGGTAAAATGTAAGCACGTTTACCAAGTAAACATATACCAGGTGCTTTGATTCCCTTCAGGTGGAATCATTAACTTTAAATCATATTTATTTTACAAAATCTCTCTCATATATATATATATATATATATATATATATATATATATATATATATATACACAAACTAGACAAAGTCACAGATATATGTTTTGGCAACCATTCACGATGTGGCTCAATGATGAATTAATAAATTAAATAATCAGAGCAATATACTATAAAGTATGTCCATAGAATCATTTGATAATATATATACACCATTTCCTCTCCCAATTAGCTTAGCATAATCAACCACACAAAAAATCAATTAGACCAGGCTATAAGATTAAAAGGCACCTATGAAGAAATAGTAGATAAATAAACTACAGCAATCTCTTCGCGACCAACCGCTATAGAATATTTACCCAACATTTCAACAGCATGTGGAAATCAATTAAATATACCGTCAACTATACACAATTAGGTATAAAATTAAAGTTAGAAGAAAAAATGCATATACACATACCAGGATCACGTTTCTACCCTAGGGTCTCGTTCGCTTTCGGAAATATCCTATTAAGGATAAAATCTCGAGCTTCGAACTCATCAGGAAACAAACTCATTTGGACAAATTATTGCTGTCGTTTATTTATCTACTATTTCTTCATAGGTGCCTTTTAATCTTATAGCCTGGTCTAATTGATTTTTTGTGTGGTTAATTATGCTAATTGGGAGGGGAAATGGTGTATATATATATTATCAAATGATTCTATGGACATACTTTATAGTATATATATATATATATATTTGTATGTATTTGTGTGTATATAAATATATACTGTATATAATAGTGATGATTAAGTTACATTTTTCCATGAAAATATCGCATGAAAAATCCTGAATTGAAAACAAATGCTACATTGATGGGATTTATACGTGGATATATATGATATATATTTATATATATCAGGAACTGCTTTTGTTTTATACATGTATAATTAAAAACACAGCCATTTTCAATTTCATTATTAGATAGATTAGTAGTTACGTTAGAGCGTTGAACACCCTGCTTTGCAGCATAGAGTTATGGCACTTTACATTCTGAGTTCAAATCTTGCCAAGGTTAGCTTTGCATTTCATCCTTATGGGGTTGAAAAATAAAGTACCAGTAATACACTGGGGTCGATTTAATCGACTTTCCCATCCTCCCATCATATAGCCTTGTGCCTATAGTAGAAATCATTACTGGAACCTTCTCATATTTTCTAATAGTTTCTTTGGAAGAAATGGAAACCTGGAAAATAGTTGTGTCTTTAACAATATATGTTTATACATATAGATATACTCTGAAGAGATGTGAGTGATGATATTTGGCCATTCTGTAAGAAAACAATAAAAACTAATCATAATTTATTCCTGTTTATGACATTGAGTTTGTTCTTATTGTGGATTACTGTGATCATCCAATATATATATATATATATATATATACCTGGCATCGAAGGTGCTACTTTTTAAATAAGTCTCAAAAATCTACCATGCATCCTGGAGCCGAAGGCTGTTTATAATTTATTTCAAATTTTTGGTTGTCAAAATTGGGGTGTGCCCTCGAGGATGAAGTGTCTTTGGTGCCAGGAAATACGGCATATATATATATATATATACATATATATTCCCCATTTAAGTTACTTTGATTACCTAAGGGTAGAACTGGTGATTCCGGTAGGCAAATGATGATGTAAAAAATCAACCAAAGACTCAATGTTATGCAAGTCATCCATCGTAGATGTGGTATCCAGTGGTTAGTACAGGAACGGAGTACAGTATTTATAAAACAACAACAGAAGGCTGTACTGGAAGATATGCCATAAGATTTTAATACCGTGAAATCACTATACATATTTCAATGACCCAGCTACATCATCCAAATATGATGCAAGGCAGGGTGATCTCATCAGGTAACCTCAACAGAATTACATAACAGGGTTGCATTGAACCCATCATGGAAGATAGGGAAAAGAGAATAGAAAAATGAAAATTTGTTCCAGTTACTGCCTGTAAAAATACTGTTGTATTGTGAGGAGGCATGCCCCGGATGCACCAGCCCATCTAAAATCATGTTGCAAAGGATGGCATCCCATTTTTTTGTTAGGGACTGGACGTCTACGGGTGGGAGAGAGGGATGGACGTTGACAGGGTCGAGGCCGAGCTGGTTCCATGTTGCGTAGCCCGTCTTGCACTCCTCGATCGCAGAAGGTTCAGTTGTGTTGTAGAGAACTCTGTTGATGAGGACATGGTATGAGGTCATTGATAAAAGGAAAGCGAGTAGAGCAAGTGGGACTGGAAACCGAAGACTGAGGCTGCCATATTTGACGGATAACGTGGCCTGTTGCCACCCGGTTTCGTCATGCTGGGCATTGCATATCTCCTCAGCAGCCCGTTGGGTGCAGAAGTCAATGCCTGTGAGGAGAGATGTTTGGCTGTATCCGGGGGCACTGTGGAACATGTATAAGAGTTTTGGCATGGCGAAAGAGTGGCGGGTGGGTGTGAATCAGGTTCAGTCTACTCGTCATGGATTCTAGCTGACGTCTGAACCTGAGGCAGAGCAATTGGCAGGTGGGTGGATCGGCAATTTGAGGAGAAGGACTTTTCCTTGAGGGTCACCTGATCGCATGTCCGAGAGGGAGGTCGTGAAGCCCCCAGCATCGTAATTGATGTACATGACCTCCGACTTGGATGAGTTGATCTCACTAGAGCAGAAATGACTGATTAGAGATCCTGACAGACACTCTCTGTGGGCCTTCCTTTGTTGTATTTTCCTGGTACCAGTTGTTGAGAGGAGCAGTAATGCTCTGTGCAGCACTGTCCACCTTGAGAGCAAAGTGGAGGGGCCTGATGGATCACCCTGTTGAAGGCTGGTAGAAGACAGTATGATCATATCTGCAATGAGGAATGAGCTTGGAGATCCATATATGTAGGCCAGCGCGGGTGGCTCCATTGCACCCGCTGGCCATGCCGACCCCCAACTGCACCAGGCTGAGTTCCTTGCCTAACTCAGGTGCAATAGACTTGCAGATGATCTTGGCTGTGAGCCTCTAGAAGAGGTTACCTACCATGATGGGGCGTATTTCACCATCCTCCTTCCTGGGAGCTGTGAGGCAAGCCGGAAAGAAGGAATAAGGGTCCAGGACGCCGTGAATTAATCTGTTGGTGAGGGCCACGATAGTGCTGAGCAGGCAGCGCCTGACTTTGGCAGTGAGAAGAATTCCTGGAATTTGACTTGTACATTATTGATTAAGGGAAGGCAAAAGTTGACTTTGGAATATAGAGGGACAGTACACTATAAACTGTAAGGTAGACCATCATATCATTTCTCCTAAAAAGAAAATCTCTTAAAACTCAGGAAAGAGCAGTGGTGGTGGTGGGGGATAAATAACTAGCTATGAAGTATACTCACTTGTCAACACTTTGCAGATCACTATTATACACTGAAGGTCCGACAATAATGTGGTTAATCTGTATATGTATATATATATATATTTGTATGCAAAAAGCAAACAGAAATAACAAAGCTTCTCCATAAACTCGTCCAAACTCTGCCTTTTTCTCACACTTACATTGGACATCCAACGGAGCATGGTTATTTAATTTCTCTCCAGTTTACACATGTCCTCTGCAGTCACAGCCCATGTTTCACTACCATGCAACATCGCACTTCTCACACAGGTGTCATACAGCTGTCCTTTTGTATGTAGGGAGAAACCTTTTGTTGTCAACAGTGGGAGCAGCTCTGAACTTTTTTCCATCCTATCCTTAGAGCACCCTCCTTCATTGCTAATTACGTCGCCTATATAGCAGAAGCTATGAACAACTTCTATGGGTCCTTCCTGTGACTGGAATAGGTTTATATCACTGGTTCTCTTGGTTACCCCAGTGCATCTTCTACAAACAAAGTCTTCCTTTCCTGTTAGTCTACCCATTATCCCACTACATCTCTTGTGTACCCAAGATTTACATTGCGTACATCATATAGAGTTTATGCCTACTCCATTTCTACATATTGAGCAGGGCCTCTTCCCTGAAGAAATCAAGAGTTCTATTTTCTCTGATACTTACTAGCACTTTAGTTTTGGCTAAGTTTACTTTTGGGCCGTTTTATTCTAAATTTTGTTTCCATTGGAACTTATTCTCTAGTTCTTTTATGGTTTTAGCTATAAGGACCAAGTCCATGGACAGCCAGTCTTAAATTCCTCTGTTATGGTCTATAGAATTATGAGGAATATCAGTGGGTTAAGAACCGAACACTGATGAACTCTTACCTGAACCTTGAATTCCTCACTAAACTCACTTCTTATTCACACTTTACTGACAGCTCCTCTATATATGGCTTGCACTGCTCTCACCAACCATTCTTCTACGCCTAATTTCCTTAAGGACCACCAGATAATAGATCGAGGTACTCTGTCAAATGGTTTTTATAGATCAACAAAAGCTAGGTTTAGTGGCTTATTTTTGGATAAGAACCTCTCTTGTAGTTGCCTCACTAAAAAGAAGGCATCTGTAGTACTTTCCCTAATTAGCTGTGCTGTAACTCTTCTGTCACTTTCATAACTTGGTCCATTAGTTTTATTTCTCTATAGTTGCTTCTTTCTGGAGCATCACCGTTTCCCTTGTTTCAGTTTATGATTGTACTGCTGTGCCAGTCATTGGGTGTGACTCAGTCCTGTATTAACCTGATTGACTATGAGGGTTACTAGTTTGACCCCTACTTCTCCCAATGCTTTTTAGCATCTCAGCAACTATCTCTGATGGTCATACAGCTTTACCATTTTTCATCTCTTTGATTGCTTCTTTTACTCTATAACTGTCATCTTCAATGGCTGTCCCCTTTGTTGGGTGGGTTGGGGTTAGTTATATATAGTTTCCATCAACCAAATTTGTCTTACAAGGCTTTGGTTAACCGAAGGCTTATGGTAGAAAATATTTACCATAGGTCCTGTGTAGTGGGATCAAACCTTGAAGCACATTGTTTAATAAACTGTAGTTTTTAACTATACAACCATGCCTGTTGTGATTATATGTATTCTTATTAATATTTAGCAATAGCATTAACACAGTGTGGTTCAGAATAGAGGCTTATATTGACCCATATTACAACATGTTTATGTATAATAAACATCACATAGTCATGCTGGGAGTATTTCAGGCAGTGAACATATCGCAACTACCTCAGTATCTGTGTAAAGCACTACTTATATTTCAAGATTTTTTATTCTTCATTAGGAATGCTTACGTACAAGATACTGAGGTATCTTGTTGATAGCTTATTTACATGTAGTGTAAGCTTGACTGACCAGTATTAGTGATAGCACTAATACAACATGATTCAGAATAAAGGTGTTTATGAACCTATATACAATAAGTTAATTAAGTCTTTACCTTTCATCCTTACAGGATCAATAAAATAAAGTACCAGTATCGCACTGGAGTCTATTCAATCGACTTTCTTCTTCCCTTGAAATTACTGGCCTTGTGCCAAACGTAGAAGCAATTATAGGGAGGTGAGTTGGCAGTACCAGTAGAGTATTGGACAATATGCTTTGTGACATAGCTACGTTTCTTTACGTTCTGAGTTCAAATCGTGCCAAGGTTAGCTTAGCTTTTTACGTAGTTAATAAAATAAAGTACAAGTAACGCGCTGGAGTTGATTTGATCGACTTTTCCTGTCTCCAAAATGGTTGCTCTTGCGCTTAAATCAGAAACCATTATTATGAAGCATACAACATATTGAAAATATTCTTGTCTGATTTTTACGATTTCAAAAATATTAACTTTGTCTTATTAAGTGTGATTTTCTCCCGTCCCCACCTCTCTGTGCGCGCACGCGCGCGCGCACCTATGCATGTGTTTGTAAGTGTGCAAGTGTCTATCTATCTATCTATCTATCTATCTATCTATCTATCTATCTATCTATCTATACACACACACACACACACACATATATATACTGTACAACAAAGTTACCTGTGCTTCATTGACATGAGAACTCGGTATACTCTATATTTATCCATGGGGAGCAAGGGATAATGAAAAGAACATCCATAATGTATATATATATATATATATATACATGACAGTAGATTTCTTTAAACCATTTAATAGCGTTACAAATGATTCAATACATCTGATTCAATTTAGTTAAAAAAGAAAATACCGAGTATAACAAAGCGCTATTAAATATGATTGTACAATGATCTGTCTGGTATTCAGCAAGCCTAAAGTAAAGTAGTCTCTTTGGAGGATTACATCTTTAATGAAAATATATTTTATCACCCTCAACAGTTTGTTGGCCAATGTCCCCTTAGATAAGCTGTGGAAACACACTTCTGGCCTTCACTAGTCCGCTATTGTGACACCTTAGCTAAGCATTGAAATCACACCAGTTTGCTTTCAGCTGCCAGGAGTCCGTTCGTGTCAACTTAGATAAGCAGTGTACACAAAGCTCGTGTTCGCAGCAATCAGCCGTGTGTTAGTCCCTGTCACCTAATTTAAGACCCACACACTTCTGTCAACCAACTACATGCTTTCTATTATCTTTTCCCTCTGTCCATCTCTGAATATTGTCCAAGTACCACTTGTTTTGGTTTTTCTATTCCTCTTTTAACGAGGTCTAGCTATGCATTTGCTGGAGTTAAGATTATAAGGATGTCATGTTACATGATCAAATTCCTTTTCTGATTATTTGCAATTATCAAAAAGATTTACTTATTCCGTAGTCCACGTAAAAATATTTTTTATTAACACTCACTACATGGCTATTTAAAATGAATAGTATTACAACAAAGGGAGATAATGCTGGATACATTAATCAAAGCAAATGCAAGGGAGATAAGTAATGGTTATTTTAAGTGGTAAAATTATATCCAAGGGAGATAAATAGGTGTGTATCTGTTGCTGTCGTTTCGTCCGAGGTCAATTCTGGTCGAGCAGAACTAATTATGATAGATGTTTTGGCCATGATTAGTCTGTTTATGTATTTTAGATATAGTGTACCCAGAATTACATTATCCAATGTATATTTTGTTAAACTGTTAGTTTGTGTTTTGATTGAAATTTGATTATTATTTTTAGCTAGTCAAACACTTCTGTAGATATTCAAGCAATAGCTTTTTTGGATTGCCAAAATCGTTAGAGCATGGGACAAAATGCTTGGCGTCATTTGTAACAAATCTTTACATTCTTAGTTTAGATGCAATCGAAGGCAACTATGCCCTTCACTCCTCGGGTGTCGATAAATCAATTTACCAGTAAAATGTTGTTGATGATTTAATCCTTGTGCCTAAATTGTAAAATAGCAAGTTAATATAAAAATGATGTGTTTATGTGCGAAGATTCTATAAAATAGCTTATAAGAAGACATTTAAAGACGGTAAAAAAAGTTGCCATCGGCTGCTTTGAGGAATCGAACTCCATGTCTCCCAGATATGGGTTAGGGACCACGACAACTCTTACCGTCGTAAATTAAGTAGCTGAATAACATCTTTTAAATATAACCAAATTTATAGGTAGCCTATCTCTCGGACTTTTACGAAGCGTTGAGAAGATAAAGTTAATATAAAGAATGAAGAGTTCATACATGGAGATGCTATAAAATAGCTTATAAAACAGAGTGAAGACCTTTAAAGATGGAAAAGGAAGTAGCCATTGGCCGCTATGAAGAATTGAACCGCACATTTCCCATATCAATTTTATTGCTGATAAGACCTCTGATTATTACTATATTACAGACATGCGAACCTGAAGATTTTATAATATTGCAGCGTAACATGAAAATGCTTCGTGGTATATGGAGACAAAAAGGTGAGTGGGTTACCTTGAAGAAATGTGAGGGAGATGTGCTAAAGGCAGGAACAGCGTTACCATTATGTCAATTAGGCAGCCGCTTAGAGAACAGACCTGAGAGAGGTTCATTACTGAACTTTTAAGGATCACAGTTTTGTGAAAATTTGTATAATTAAATGAAATATATAATAATTTCCTGCGATCAATAAATATATTGCTAAATATCTTTACCACGTAGCACCGTTGCGGAAATATCCAAAGCAGCGAAGAGGTTCGTATCTTGTTATCACCTGTCACATTATTTGGCATAGGTGAGTGTGGAGTATGTTGTGGAAAATGCAGGCTTAGCAATTTCTTAGTGAGGTCTGAGCAAGAATTGTTAAAAACTAGGTTCGTCAGCTTTCTAACTGTGGGGTGAAATCATTTTATTTGGAAGAATGTGGTGCATAACTGAAAGGGACCAGTCCACCTTGCAGGATTTATTCCTACGGATGTCTATCTTAACTCCAATCGAATGGAGGTAGGGATTCGGGACCCATGACACTAGATGTTTTCACCGCTGTACATTTGACAAGAAACTTATCAGATATATCTTATAACGTTTACATAAGGTTTATGATTTATAAAAGATAGAAAACAATTTAAAAAAAGGTGTCAAAGAGAAAAGAATAAATAAGAAGGTATGCATACTCAATTACATACTACAACAGGGAATGCTGGTATTGCTCACTGAAAATATATGAGGCAAATCAAAACACTCACAGTACTACCACGGGTGAAAGCGAGGTTAAAGCACTGGAATAGACAATCACTCTCACTTGCATCATATGACAAGAGTGACAAACATCTGGTTGTCAGATACCCAGCATTCACGAAACACTTGAATGCCACAGGTTGAGTAACTGGCAGTATTGGAAAGTAGCCGGCACTTGATCAGCTTGTTATGATCAACAGACGTGATGACCCATGGAGTATTGGTTAAGGTGTTGGACTCATGATCATAAGAATATGGGTTCGAGTTCGGGGATCGTGTGGCACGTTGTGTTCTTGAACAAAACGCACAATTTCATATTGTAATTCATGATAGGACTGTGGCACCTACCTTTAAAATACTCGACAAACCTCCTATAAGATGTAAGCCTGAAGAAGGCCAGAAAGGTGTGAGCTGTAAATTTAACTTCATTTCATTCCTTAGTTTGACGGGCGACGAAACCTGTATCTTAGGTCGATATCATGAGGTTGTCACCAGAGAAAGTATTGCTGCAAATCATATCCCAAACCTGCTACTTCGGAACTGGAAGACTGTTATGCCCTCTAGTCTTTTGGTCGTCTCCTCAGAATAACCGGGATATGGACAAACACCCCACTAGCAAACAACCCTTGAACAAAATATCTTAGACAAAATCCCCACTCACACCTCACTACATAATTGAAAATAAAACAAAACATATTTATAGTTTTTAATAACTAACATTAAGAAACGAGAACTACCCAGTAAAAAATAAACTAAAACTATATCAACTTCAATATTTGTCCGACATTAGTGCAGTAGATTGGCAGTAACGGTAAAAGCGCGGGGCAACATGCTTTATGGCATAGAGTTACATACCTTTACGTTCTAAGTTCAAATCCCGCCGAGGTTAGCTTTTCCTTTCATCCCTACGGGGGTCGATAAAATAAAGTACCAGTAACACACAAGGATCGATTTAATCGACTTCCCCTCCACCAAAATTGCCTAGATCAGAAACCTATATTTATTTGACATTCAAAGATTGAAGATTTCAATGCTGTAGACAAAAAATTATCATATGTCCATATTTTTTCAAGATAAAAGGCAGATAAAATTGCTTTTCTTATGTTAATTTTGGAATTCTCATGACATTTAACCACTCTATATTTAAATGCCTTTACATACCTATTAATTGCTTTATCCTTATTAAACAGATATTGAATTTGCATTGTACTTGCATATTTCATTATTACCTGGGTGTTAGGGCGGTGGATTGGCAGTATCGGTAGAGGATCGGACGCCATGCTTTGCAGCATAGAGTTACGGCCCTCTATGATCTGAGTTCAAATCCCACCGAGGTTAACTTTGCCTTTCATCCTTACGGGGTCGATAAAATAAAGTACCAGTCACGCACTGGGGTCGATTTAATCGACTTTCGCCTTCTCCCAAATTACTGGCCTTGTGCCTATATAAGAAACCATTATTATCTGGGTGTTAATTATAAAAGAGATCAAATTACGCCATTGATGTTATTCATAATAATTGTTTCTACTTTTGGCACAAGGCCAGCAATTACTCCAGTGCATTACTGGTGCTTTATTTTATCGACCCCGTAAGGATGGAAGGCAAAGCTAACCTAGGTGGGATTTGAACACCGAACGTAAAGGGCCATAACTTCATGCCATAAAGCATGGTGTCTAACGTTTTACCGATACTGCCAATCCACCGCCAATCCACCAACTAAAGTAGAAACAATTATTCATAATAATTGTTTCTACTTTAGGCACAAGGCCAGCAATTACCCAGTGCATTACTGGTACTTTATTTTATCGACCCCGTAAGGATGAACGGCAAAGTCAACCTCGGCGGGATTTGAACTCAGATCGTAAAGGGACGTAACTATGCTGGAAAGCATGGCGTCCGACCCTCTACCGACACTGCCAATCCACCGCCCTTATATTATTCATAATAATGAAAGGAAAAAAGAAGAAAAGAAAAAAGAAATTGTGCAACGAAAGAAAGGGAAGAAAGAGAAAGTGGTGACGAAGCACAAAACTGCACACCCCAGTCCGAACGGCTTGCTTTAGCTGAGAATGGCCACCCTACCACACGGGGCTCCTTCCTCAATCGGGCTGCGGTCTTCCAGATTTTACGTAGGAAAACAGCAGTGCGGGGATCGAGGACACCTGAGGTCTCGACAGTGACCCACGCGAAAAGGAAGCGGTCGATCAAGCCCCGGTATTTGTTTATCTTCTCCACTGCATTGCTGGTGGTGATGCCGAGGTTTGCGGCCGTAGCGACTAGGCTGGTGGTGGAAAACTAGTCGCAAAATGGTGACGTTACTATCACCACGGTGGAGGCCAGCTGGCTCCAGTTGTGTCGAGAGGCCGGCCGCGTCGAGACTTCTTCTGGTTATATCGTTCCGAGTGGCGTATCGAGGAAACTGACCTGCACTATGGCGGCAGGATAGCGGATGCAGACCAAGCTCACCAACAACGGCTCCACAACAGAATTTGTGTCGGTCACATACGCGGATGCCGAGGCGCTGGGCTACTCTGATGTGATTGCACTCATCATTAAGAAGAGTACCAGTTGATGAAGCGGTACAGAATTGAGCCACGTGAAGCAGAACGGAGGCAAAGGACACGGTGAAAACATCATCCTAAATTTTAATGTAATAAAATTAAAGTTTGTATGATTTAGCTACGCGAATCTGTTAATACTAATCTAAAATAAAGGGCAGTAGATTGGCAGTATCGGTAGAGGGTCGGACGCCATGCTTTAATCTAAAATAAATTTTCCTGATATTCCAGTAATCTTTAATATATTTTCTGATATTTCATCTTAATGATTTTCCTCGTTTTTCCTTTTAAAATCATGTTTATAAGCTTTTTTCTTTTTTTCTTTTTTTGATATTAAATACACTAGTTTTTTAAACCAGTATTTCTCTTAACTGTATGTTTGCTACGCTCGTTGGGGGGTTGTTATAAAGACATCGTTGCTATAATGAAAATAATTTTATTGATTTCTCTCAAGAGGTAAACATTACTTACTAAATGACGTAATTGCTAACATTTATTTGTATTAACAGTTTAATATAAATGGCAATACGGAAACGAAAAAGATAGAGAAGAAAAAGAAATTAAGCAACGAAAGAAAGGACAGGAGTGGACGGAGTGACAGACTGTATTCCAGTCTGAGCAATAAGTTTTAACTGCGGCCCGCGGAAATAATGGCGAAGGCATTGCTGCAGAGAATCGCCAGCATCACTCGCTAAAACAACCATCCAACATGACCGGTAGTACTTCCCACGCTGTTTAACCTCCTCGAAACCACAGGTAGACTGAGGAGCTCGGCTCAATGGTGAACTAACTCTGCACAGCCCGGACGAATTCTTGGTTGCGATTTCACACCTCAAGCAGTCCCGGAGGGTTATCATCAGGATCCCCAAAGGTGCCCGCAGTCTGGCAGTTGAAGCGCTAGCGTCGTCCATCGACCAGGCGCTTGACACTAACAGTGCGACACTCGAACTTGGGGTCCCGATGGCTATGGAGGTTTCGGTCCCCTCCCAGGCATCGAGGCTGGTGGCAACATCGTTTCTCTCCTGCAGCCCACTTGTGTCAACAAGTCCCCTTCCAACTACGAAACGTCTCCGCGACTGAGTTAATTATAAACTAATTGGGGGTGACGTTTCTGCTGCGGTGCCGGCGCTGGCTTCGAGCAACATGGTACTCCGGCCTACAGCGGTTGTCCTGGCTGCTTTCATCCTTAAGCATCCGGGCTCTCTGGTCGATATCAGGAACTTCCAAGTCCCTGCTAGTGACATCACCGTGAAAATCTGATTGTTGCACTGAGATCCTTTACAGGGAGCAGCAATAGAAGAGTAGATGGCCTGCAAATTGTTCCCCTTAGAGATATACTCCACTGAGGCGGGAGTACATCTCCTTCGGTCGATTACTGCTCTAACGAACAGTCTGTTCCAAACCGACCTCCCCCGCTATTCCCGTCATCTTTTTTTCTCAGCCAATCAGACTGCGTTGAAGAAGAATAACAGAGGCACCCGACCTACTGAAGTAGGAAATGTCTTTCGGCGATGGCGGCCATGACAGCTTACAGATCAGTCATGGTAGAGCTAAGCGAGGAGATATACCCTGTCTAACTCAGTGTAGGAGTTAAGTGCGGGTGTGGGACAGCTGCTCATGCAGCCAGAAACTTCATTGAGCATCCCCTTCGCCACCCCACTCAGTCCGCTCATCCTGTAATATCTAGTACCTGGATTACGCGACACTGGGTGGCTCGGTTGAGTCTGTTGTTGATGACATTCAACAAGTCATCCCAGCCCTATCGCTCATTGGATTTGAGATCAACTTATCCAAGTCCAAGGTGGTAAATGTGAGCTACGGTGAATCTGAAATTCAAGATTCCGTACTCAGCATCCAACCTGTTTTGACTGGGGCATGGTTAACACAGAAAGATGACGCATACATCCTCGGCTTTTCAAATTTCTTGAAAGTCATAGGAGAGTGCCTGGAAACAAAGCATGCTGGCCTGACGAGGATAGTAGAGAGATTGCACCTCATTGACACTCACCCGGTGCTCTACCTTCCGAAGAACTTTTACACTGTGTGGTGTGCCCTGTCAACCTCTTACGGATCGCCTCGTCGAACTCGACGCCATCATCCAATGCTATGATGAGCTCATCTGCAATGTTAGTTTCGACAGCGCCGGCTGGCAATAGGCGAGACTCTCCTCTGAAATTCGGTGACCTTGGCCTCCGAGTTTCATCTGGCCTAGCACAGCTGTCCTACCTATCTTCATTCTCCCCCAATCGCACCCTCATTAGTGAGGTCTTTCGTAAGACAGCAAAACCAGATGTGGCCGATTGGATCGATAAAGACCTCGCCGTTCCCCAGTATGCAGATGTCCAACGCAGCTGGGACAACATTATGTGTAGGTCAACCCTCGTTCTGACTCGTAGCTAAACAGCGGTGCATGACTCACTTCGGTACCATCCTCATTAACTGGTCCCCTACTTGATGAAGAGTGCACATGATGATGAGTAGCCCAAGGCCGCGGCCTCCGCATGTGTGAGTCGCACAAATGCGGTTATCGAGCCGTTGTTGACGAGTTTGGTCTGCACCCGCTTTCCTGATACCATAGGGCAGGTCGGTATCCACGACACGCTGTTTTGAATGAAATAATAAGAAAGAGCCTCGACGCAGCCGGTATGCCATCACAACTGGAGCCAGTGGGGGTGATGGTAAGCACCTAGATGGGATAACTCTTCTCATTCGAGGCAGGTAAATCTCTAATACATGACGACACATGCTGCGACACATTCTCCGTCTCCAATCTTGTCGCTTCGGTCTCATACAATGGCACCACCATCCCCAATGCAGAGGAGAGAAAGATAACGAAATATCGGGGCCTAACCGACGTTTTCCTTTTCGCGCAGGTCGTCGTCGAGAACTCAGGTGTTTTCAGTCCATGAACTGCTGTTTTTCTCCGCAAAATCGGGAAGACTGCCGCTCGCCCGAGGAAAGAGCTGTGTGTGAGGTAGGGTGGTTGTTGCATCCATTGTCGTTGGCCATTCTTAGCGGATCACATGTGAAACATACAACTCAGACTGGTGTATATAGTCTGTTACGCCGTCCCCACCCCCTTTCTTTTGTTGCTTAATTTCTTTTTTCTGTTTTTCTTTTTCCTCACATATGATGGATATAACAACCGAATTTATTTTTGTCGAAACAACATATACATACATATAAACTCGTTACTAGTGTCATGGCGAAGTTCTTCCTGCAGCATGTGAAGTTCTTTTGCCTTCAGCCCGGTGTCATCAAAGAGGATTTCGTTGGTGTGATATTTGGTCTCCCAACTCGTTTACACATATCTGGTTTACAGAAAAGATCTCTGCCAGCAGGTTCATTGTGATGTGTCACAAGTGAATCTAATGCAAGCCACTATCGCTTTATGATGTCAGAAAGGCGAGGATGTGACCTGTAAAACAATTTATTTGTAGTATGTGCTTTCCAGGTGTTCTGAACCTTTCTCAGAATTCGCTTGTGTGTCATTGACCATCTTTATATGAGTTTTTGTTAATGTCCAGGACTAACATCCGTAGAGGAGAATGCACTCAACCGTTGCTTTAAATAGCCTAATTTTTGTTGCTTTCTTGATTGAAGGTATCCAGAGTTGACCCCTCCCCTCCCCCCACACACACCACACCACACACCACACACCACACACCACACACACACACACACACACACACACACACACATGCCATCTACATTTTCAATCTCTGAAAACTCTAGCACTTGGTGGTTGGATGTTGCCTTGAGATGAATGAACTCTATGTAATAAGTCTTCAGCTTCATCGGTGGTGTTTTCTATGAGAGTTATGTGATCTGCATAAGCTAGTTCAGGTAGCACTCCCTTCGGGTGTTTGGTATTTTGCCAACTCTTCAGCGTTATCTCATCTGATGGTGCAATGACATTATGCAATACATAACCAAGGCAGATTACAAAAAGGAAAAGATCCAAAGGATCTCCCTAGAAAATTCCCGTATCGATGGAAAATAAGTCTATGTTTCGTTCGGGTGTCATTACAAGTGCTTTGCTGGAAGGCGCTAAGGGGAGATGACAACCTCACAACTGTTGATGAGACGATTGTAGATAAATTTGAATCCTTGAAGAAAAAATAATACTTCATTTGTGTCTATCTATAGTGCAGTGAGCGAGAAAAATCTATCAACACGCTCCTGTAGTGCCACACCTACAGTGATAAGTCCGACAATGACACCCTTAAATCTACGGTAGAGCAACACCAGAAAATTCAACGCTCTACTTTCGACCATCTGTCGTATTAAAGCTGATTTTGAGAATAATATCTACAACAGAACCAAAGAAACTTGCAGTCCTTTCTGGTAAGAGGAAGAATGTAGTATATTGAATCTGTACATATCAAAGGGGAAGACCGCCTTGAAACTTAAAAGGAGTATTTTCACAAATTTCTATCAGCAGACGATCTTCGTGACATAGACGTAGAACACAACACAGAGATAAGCATCGCTGAATTCTTTGTTGAAGAAGTCGACATTGCTCTAAAAGTAAAGAAACCAAGCAAAACTCCTGGCTTGATGGCATAACTATAGACCTATGAAAACTACCTAACGTTTGCAAGTTTCTAAGACGGATATTCCTGGCTTCTATTTCTAATTCTTCATTTATTATATATATCCTATATGTAACAACACAGCTCACCATTTTTCATTCATATATGCTTTCCCCTTCGCTGTGGCCTGTCTTTTTCTCTTCCCTTACTGCTATCCTCTTTCTCTCTCCCCCTTCTCTCTCATTCTCCCTCTTACTTTCACTCACCCCCTCTGCTAGTCACCCCCTCTCGGCTAGCCTCTTCCTCACACTTTCACTCACTCACCCTCTCTCTCACTTCCTTCATCGTCCCACACCGTACGAGATTCTTTCCTCGCTCACATCCGCACGACCAAGATGTGTCTTTCGTCTTCTCGTCAATATTCGCAAGTTCTTATGTTCAAAATGAATTATTGACTTGATTTTCTCATTCTTTCCTCTCTTTACGTTGCCTCACCATTCGTGTTTGTTTACCTGTCTCTCTTTCTCCAACTCTTTTTATCCCAATAACTTAATTTACTTATTGTATCGCCCTAGCTTGAGGTATATGGTCTGTAATGCGAAGAAATACCTATGATGGCTAGTAGACCACTGATGACGGATATTCCTGGCTTCTATTTCTAATTCTTCATTTATTATATATATCCTATTTGCAACAACACAGCTCGCCATTTTTCATTTATATATATATATATATAGTGACGAAACATAAGTTAATTGCATGAACTCATAATCCTTTATTTACTGCTATATATATATTTCGATGATAGCCATTGAATGGCTATGACCTCATCAGGCAGTTAGTCAGTTCTTAGATATGCCAGCTCTGTGTGTATAGTGTTGATGGTATCAGAGCCTTGGGACATATGAGCTTGTTAGGAATAAGTTAATGTTGTCAGCAGGAATAGTCTTGATTCTCATTGGTCAGTTTGTAGATGGTAGTAGGTTGGTATTTGACCTCAAAGAGGCAGGTGGTTCTGTAAGGTTCAAACCGTCAGGCAAGATGACAATAGTTGCACATGAGTGATTTTCACAAAAGGCATTCCTGGTCAGATATATTTTCAAATAAGGTTAATAGTATGAAATAGATACTACAGGTCATTCTTAAATTGAGGAATTTATGTGGAGTGGGGCTACTGAAAATTATGGTTAGAGTAGAAAGTTTACAAATAAAAAGGCTTATGTAGGTTGGCTTGCACTACACTCACACACACCTCCACAGACACACACACACTTCCACACATACAAAAAGTGGGGTGGTAATACTTAATATAATGGTTAGAGTCCAATACTTAGATAGTTTAGAAAATTTAGAAATAAAAGGTTTATGCTGGTTCACTTGTACATACACTCACACCTATCCCCTCAAACACTCACACATCTACACACACAAATCCATACAGGTGTGTATATATATATATGCATGCATGTACGCACAAGTATACACATATATATATATATATATATATATATAAAATATATATATACACAGAACATACATATATATAAAATATATACATACAAAAATATAAAAAATATATATATACATAG
>OZ024741.1:85820731-85920731 GCA_964016885.1 Eledone cirrhosa | reverse complement strand
TATACACACACCCACCATACGTACGAACCTGCATACTCACTCGGACGCAAAACTCCCGTATACACATAGCCAAACCCTGAATATCAGAATATGTAAAAATGATACGCCATAACAGTCAAATATACGTACGAGAAGGTATACATACCTTCACAAAACATATGGGTAATATATACTTACCTATGCAAATAAGTAAAGGAATAAACAAACATATACTTAGCTCCCACATCAAGACGTAAAATATCCACGTATAGATCGTGCTATCCGTTAGGGTATAACGTGGGGCTGTAATACAGGAAAGTTTTGTGCAATTTATGTTTACAAGCCGAAATTGCCTCAAATTTTTTGTTTAAGATGTGGTCTGTGGCGTAGAGTATTTCCAGGGCCTCAGCGGCGCAGAGGTCACATGGTCTTTTATTTCCGTTATACGATCTAGCCCTAGCTAGGATCTCCCAGTGTAACTTATATTGGGTGTGGTTGTCTTTTAGACTCCAGATATAAGCTGAAAGTGACGTCATATTCCTTCTTAGAGGGTAACGAAAAGAATGGGTATGCATGTAAAGACGCTGCTTGAAACTATTGGGGGTTAACCCTATGTAGGCCCTACGGGACGTGGGTGTTACAACCTTACACTTGTAGACAATGTTACTAGAGAAGCATTTCCCGGATAGGGGGCAATCAGCCCGATTCCTACAATTACAGTTAGTACTAACGACAGGGTTGCACGTGTTCCTACGGCTAGGTAGTTTAGCTAAATTTGAAGCTGTGATGTTATGTGCAAGGTTAGGAGTCGTAGAGTAAGACATTTTAATAGTATTTCTATTAAAGATTTTACTATATTTATGTGTAGGGGGAAAATGCTTCGTAATAAGGGAAAGAAAGATCTTAGCTAATGGTGTGGCCACCTCCATATTATATGGTGGGTTAAACCAACAAATGCGACGAGATCTATTTCTTCTAGGTCTATTCTCGTACTCTGTATATGCTACCTTATCGACAAATCCACTTCGAGCAAGAGCTTCATTGTAATAAGTGGAATGGTCGTTGAAAATGCGCTCGTTGGTGGAAAGACGGGAAAGCCTCAACGAAACGTTTCTTACCAGGTTCTTGGTTATGCTGGCAGGATGGTTGGAATGCTTACTTATGTAATTAAGCGTATCATTCGGCTTTCTATACGGGTAATACAACCCATTCAATAAATTGAGGGTAACGTCGAGGTAATTAACGACCGAGAGATTGGCCTCAACCTGTATAGAGAGGTTGAAGCCTTTAAAGAAGCCTGTGAGTTCTTTTCTGAACCTGTCGCAAGCACGAGGTCCGCACTTAGTCATGGTCAAAAGACCATCGTCACGGTACAAACCACCGCCCGCGTTGGGGAATTCGTCCTTGATAGAGAAAAGAAGGAAAAGGCCAATAAGATCAGTAATCTCCGCAGAGTCACTGGCGCCCATACTCACGTCGAATGGGGTACTATTGGATTTTTTAATCCAAATAGAGTCGTCGAAATTAATCACCGACTTTCGGGCATTAAGGATGACATCAACTTCAAAATCCTTAACCACTGTGAGTGTTTTAGCGAAATTGATAGCTCTGAGGAGAAGTGGTAAAGTGATGGAGGAGTAGTAATTGTTGATGTCGAATTGGATAAAACGGCAATGTTCCTTGTTACATATGCTGTTGAACCAATCAATCACCGCGAAAGAATTGTTCCACAGTGCGAGAGGGGCCAAACTTCTAATTTCAGGTATAATTCTATCTAGAATCGTTTTACTAAGTCTACCTAAATCGGACTTCGTAGGGTTAATAAGCCGAATAGAGGGGTTGTTCGGAAAATTGGATTTGTGATCCTTCAGGGTAAAGTGGGGAGAGATAGGGTCCAGAGGTTCGGTCCGGTCCAGGATGTTGAGATCAGATGTGATTTTAAACCCAGCATCGTTGATTTCATTGATGACGCACCGATTAGTTTTACGGTAATCCTTAGTTACAGCATTATGTAGTAGTTGATGGTAAGTACTGCGCTCCACTTGATATAGGTTGCCAGTTTTGTCGGAATGGACGTGCACGGCGTTAGAATCCTTAATAGAACGAATTCTATTCTTCAGGTCTTGCTGGAAGGAATTGCTCCTATTCCGAAATTTGATATTCCGAATGAGTTCCAAGACATCATTTTCGAAGGGTAGCAATGCTGGGTTACACGGGGGGTTATTATAAGTTTTAAATCCAAATTTATCCTGTTTGTTGTCTGCTTTTCGCGGATTATCGAAATAAAAGGCACGCCAACGCAACCTTTTAATGAACGCGTCTGTTTTCTGTATCAGGAGTTTTAGATATGTTTTCCTGCTTGGTACGGGTATGTTCTTTGTAGAAATATTCAGATGTTGTTTCTGCATGATGAATATAAGTCAGTAGAGTGCTCAACCGAAGGAGCCAATATATGTGTATGTATATGTGTGAATATATATATATATTCATATGTATATGTGTATATATATATATATATATATACATATATATATGTGTATGTATATCTGTGAATATATATATATATATCCATATGTATATGTGTATATATATATATATATATATGCATATGTATATGTGTATATATATACATATATATATATATATATATATATATATATATATATATATATATATATATATATATATATATATATATATATATATATATATATATATATGCATATGTATATGTACATATAATATATATTTATATGCATATGTACATGTATATATTATAATATATATATAAACTTTTGAAAAATTAAAAAAGAGAGAAGAACACAACGAACGGGAACAAGGCAAAACAAAAAAACAATTTTTTAAGGGGTAACCTTAAAAATATAATTTTTTAAAGTAAACATACAAACGAAGGACCCAGAACCCCAGGGTCATCAGCCGTTGAGATGGACTTTTGCCGTTTCGACCCCTACAAACGATACTACTAGTCCACTCGGGGTCACAGCGTCTGACATACGTTAAACGGTGTTCGGTGCAGTAAGAGACGAGAGAGAAAACAGTAATTCATAGCAATTAATCTACAAGTACACAGAATTTTATGGGGCGTCAAGGCAAAAGTGTGGTGCCTCTTATAGAACGAGGGTTATAAATGAAACAAAAGAAAAAAGGGAAACAAAAGAAAGGAAGAAAAACAGCAAGAGGGAGAAAGTATATATATATATATATATATATATATATATATATATATATATATATATATATATACATATATATACAATATATTAATAAATGGAAACTATATTTATAAAACCATTATTATTTTATTATATATATTTCAAGGGCGACCAAGGTAAATTATGGTGCGCTTTCATCAGATAAAATAGATTTGTTTTATAAATAAATATTGACATACCCAGAAAAAAGACAACCTCAACGGTTGAAATTCGCTGGATAGTGAATTTCAACCGTTGAGGTTGTCTTTTTTCCACGTATGTCAATATTTATTTATAAAACAAATCTGTATTTTATCTGATGAAAGCGCACCATAATTTACCTTGGTCGCCCTTGAAATATATATAATCAATTAATTATGGTTTTATAAATATAGTTTCCATTTATTAATATATTGTATATTTTCTCCACTATCAGTTGAGTGCTTTATATCAGTTATAAACATTTTAAAGCTTATTGAATCCCAACAAATTAAATATAACCTCTGCATATATATATATATATTTAGGTTTGTTGGTTCACCACTGGATAGAGCTGGTCATTCCGTATGGTCAACCTCGATGTAATATTATGGAGAGCACTCAACGTAATGCAACTCACCCGTCTTCGTTTGTGTAGTTGGTGGTGCGAGTACGGAATTAATTATTATAAAATAACAGGAGGCTGGACTGGTGTAATTCCTTAAAAGGTTTATTATACTATGATCATTTCAATGACCGGGTTCAGTATGAATCCGGTGACATCAGGTATTCGAAATATAACAAAGGAATATAATAGACAAAATCCATGGGGCTGAAAATCAGAGACATGAGGGCGACCGAACATTTAGCAACTTGGGGGCGGCCGACCGACGTAGAAGCTGCTAAATGTTCGGTCGCCCTCATGCCTCTGATTTTCAGCCCCATGGATTTTGTCTATTATATTCCTTTGTTATATTTCGAATACCTGATGGTGTCACCGGATTCATACTGAACCCGGTCATTGAAATGTTCATAGTATAATAAACCTTTTAAGGAATAACACCAGTCCAGCCTCCTGTTATTTAATAATAATAATAATAATAATTAATATATATATATATATATATATATATATATATATATATATATATATATATATATATATATATAAATAAATAGCTTAGAGTTTAGACTCAAAGAAGTCATTTACAATCATTTCAGCTCTAGGAATCGCTTCTGAGCAGTATAAATTAATATTTGATGAACATTTACATGTTTTAGTTGCAATTGACTAATAAGATCGCTAGAGTGAAAAATCTTAATTCAACAACATAAGGTCTGCCTGTACGATCTAGAAAATAATAAATCAATACTCACAGACTCATATGGGCAAAAAGCCTTGGTAATATATATATATATATATATATATATATATATATATATATCGTTTCTGAATTTGTTTAGCAAGATTCTTTATCTGAAAACGTGTGTTGAAACCGATATTGTTAGACTTTGGGAGGATCATGTTGCCAATAAGAAACACACGCACCAGTTGCTTTCACTTCAATTTATTATAATAAATTTATAAATTTAGGAATTTATAAATTTCCGGTTGGTTGGTTGGTTCCACAACCAGATGGTTGTTTATATATTGTCAAAGTTCTTTCGTCACACATTCTGTGACCTCTTCAGTGACTGGGGATTCTTTTCTTTGTTTTTGTGCCTCTCCTTTGTTCTGTCCTACGCCATCTTGTTTCAAAGGAGAAGCACAAAAACAAAGAAAAGAATCCCCTGTCACTGAAGAGGTCACAGAATGTGTGACGAAAGAACTTTGACAATATATAAACAACCATCTGGTTGTGGAACCAACCAACCAACCGGAAATTTATAAATTCCTAAATTTATACATTTATTATAATAAATTGAAGTGAAAGCAACTGGTGCGTGTGTTTCTTATTGGCAACATGACCTTCCCAAAGTATAACAATATATATATATATATAGTAGAAAGGAAAAAAGATTCTTTCAGTAGAAAATATTGAAGAGATATTTTTCAGTGAGATATCAACACATTAATTTATTTACAATACCGGTTTCAGCATTAAATGCATTGTCAATTGCGGATATGCAGAATATTGTTAAGTTGCATATTTGTACAAATAGTGATAATAATAATAATGAAGACAATGAAAATAAAAAGGGGAAGAAAAATTAATTTTTACATACATGTTCATTCAGAGAAGAGAGGTCATTTCTCTGTCCATCATACCCTGTTTATAGCTTGGTTGTGACAGGTAGTAAGAGAGGGTAGAGGGAGGAGGGGAGGGGAGAAGAGAAGAGGGAGGAGGGGAGAAGAGGAGAGGAAGACGGAGTGTTGGCTGGCTGCTGTGAGAAGCCCTTTGAGGAGTGGGTGCAAGTTCCAGCTGGGATTGGTTTGAAAAGCCGGGTGACCTTAGAATTGATCGGGAGTGGGGGGTGATTGCTTCTAAAAATATCTATCTTGGTATTTTTTCTTAGAATAAATCATCAACATTGACCTTGTTTTTTGCCACTAAGATGATTAAGAGTTATTGAGATAATAATTCCATCCCTAGCAGAAATTTCGGGGTGGGGGTGGGGATTGGGGAGTGATTGTTTCTAAAAACATCTATCATTGTATTTTTTCTAAAATAAAATCCATCGACGAAGAGATCAACCAAGAAATTAACAAAAAGACTCAAGGCACGCTTTAGTTTAAGCACCCACTGTGCAACAGCTTATATTTGTAGCGAAACCTGTCCACACCTCGAGCCCTGGGTGACACCTAAAGATCAAATTCTAGGTCACCACCCTTTTGGCGTAAACAAGTTGATACATGAGCGATCCCTCGAAGCAGGGGACAGGAAGCTGGGGATATAAATAGCCGGTGGAAGAGAGAGAGCGACGAGAACTTCTACCACTGACTGCAACCACCAACAAACATTATCTGGTCGCTCGCTGTTTTCACATCAACAACAAAATAACATCGTCAACCTTTGCGACTCGTTTTAAGTTATTTGTTGTTCTTTTTCACTGAAGTGGAGTAAATTTTATATCAAAAGTAAACTAGTTATTCGAGTTATTTCTTCTAACAATAACTACTATTAATTACCGTGTACTATAGAGATACGTGATAGTGATATGGGACACCTGAGAGCTAACTGATAAAAGCATAATGCTAAAAAATAGATTAATCAATTGGTTTATCATTTTTTAAAAATCAGATCTATTGACCAAAGATATAATAGGCTCACCACTTTAGTACACAGACCTACTTCCACTACCTATTTCCACATAGTAGCGCCTCCCACTGCTCATTGTCTTGCCAGAGCTAGCATTCGATAAGCATATGCTTGCCTGAAACTGAAATGTCAATATCTCTTAGATGGCAGACATATCAATAATAAAAATAAAACTATTTTTCTTTACATTTAAACAGCTGTCTGACGACGACGCATTAGGTGAATGTAGCATAATGACCTTTTGTTGCCTTTGAAATGTATGATAGGTATGAGAAATGTACGATAGGTATGATGTAATGAAATAAACTGATGTTGAATATGTGATACGACCTCTCTTCCTTTTCTTATATATATATATATATATATAATATATTTAGAAACTCACAGTTGGGTGCGGATGCATTCATGTATATATGTGTGTGTCCGCATGTATCTGTGTGTTTCTAAATATATTGTTAATAACTCCCTCTGGTCGAGCAATCTTTGAAGTGTGGGGACAACTGGAAAGCTTCCATTACTCATACTTCTCGCCTTCTTCACCACCTCTTCTACGGCCTCGATATGAATACCCCCTCCGCCTCCGTGGTATTTTCTTCGTGGTTATAAGAGGCTTAGCTCTGTTTCTCGACCGTTATATCGCGTGACTATCTCCCCCTCCGCCTTTTGGGATTCTTTCTCACGTCGTGTAGACGCGTTCTTGAGACTAGTAAAATGAGGTATCCTCTTGATAAGTCGGCAGACCTCGCAGGGACTCTATATCTTTGATATATTGTTTTTGTTTATGCCACGAAACTACGTAGTCGAGGAATTTAGGAGCAGTTTAGGTATGATACATTTTATTACTAATTATATCTAAATGTTTCTTCTCTCTTCATAATGTATATATATATATACAAGAGTTCATTTTCCAGAACAAGGAAGATGAAAAAACTTACCTTAACACTTAATTTTAAATCTTTAATTTTTAATTCTTATTAATTCTTTTTAATTGTAATATTCAACATTTGATAAGATGAATTTTACTAATACATCGAAACCGGTTATACTTTATATACTTTATAAACATTATAAAACTCTTTTTAAAAAGAATTTTCCCTCTCATTTTTTCAGTAATGTAACTTTGACGAAGAAGAAAAAAAAAGAAGAAAAAAAAGAAGAAAAAAAAAGAAGAAAAAAAAAGAAGAAAAAAAAAGAAAAACAGATCCTTAAATATATTTTCCATGCTATTTCCAATCTCTCTCTCTCTCTCTATATATATATATATATATATATATATATATATATATATATATATATATATATATATATATATATATATATATATATATATATATGTATATATGTATATATAAAAATTCATAGCGATATATGTATATATTTAGACATAGTCACAGATACATATATGAGTGTGGCTACCATTCACGGTGTGGCTCAATGAAAACATTAATTAATCAAATAATCATTAATCAGAGCTATATAAAATTGTAAGTTTGAAGAACAGTCAGGTAAAATATACTCAATTTTTCTTCTCCCTAGTCCGTAGAAATTAACTAGATAAATAATCATTTAAACGGAGCTAAGTTTAAAATGTAACTTCGAAGAAATAACAGATAAATGATACAGACTCTAGCGGCTCCTTATGACTGTAACTCAGCACGTATAGGAGTTGCGTCCCTTTGCGACGGTCGTGACTCCCAGTGGCAGATACGTATAGCAGTTGCGTCCCTTTGTGACGGTCGCGACTCCCTGTGGAAGATCCATGTACTAAATGGAGTTGCGCCCCCTGGGGACTATATATTTGAGGACAATCAAGGCATAACTCTCTCGCATCCTGAACTTCGAAGGAACAAGAAGAACACCTTGTCAAGAGATGACTCCTGTCTCACTTCCTGCGCCGGCAGCCTAAAGAAACACTTGAACTTTACCAAGAGAAGATTTCTGTTCTTCTCTACACACTGCAGTCTGGGAGTTGTGACCAACTGACCATCAACATGTGGTAACAATTATTTATATTAATTTATTTGACTTCTGTGAAGTAAAACCATGTCACAACACTCACCTGCATTTATTGTCATTCTTGATAATATATATATACACTGATACAAATATCCTAAATTAGTGACCTGACGTTTAAAAAAAAAAAAAATTTTTTAAAAGAGAAGAAAAAAAAAATTTAATACAGAACAACACACTTGATTCTGATATGGCTGTATTGACCGATCTAAACATATTTTTCTGTAACACTTAATATCAAACTCTTCATACGTGCAAAACGAACATCCAAATTATTCACACACAAACAAACCAATTGTATGAATGTTTTTTCTTTTTTTTTCTCCTTTTCTTCTTTTCTCTGGCTAAAAATTTTGAGGATGACAAGATGGCCGCTTTCTTCTCCATCAATAGTGTTTTTGGCGCGAAATAGTCCGCCATGTTGGTTTTAGTTTTAAATTCCTTGCCTATACCTTGTTAATGACATCGCTCGGTTAATCGCTCCTTTGCAAGTAGTCTCGGATGCATTATTTTTCCTGTCCAGTTGTTTGACAGAAAAATAAGCGATTTTGTTTTCCTTTTCTGTTGTATTGGAGACATTTTTCCAAACAGAGACGATTTTTTTTTTTTTTGGCAGATTACCTACGGTATAACAATGGCATCTCACTCAGCCATTATGGCGATGCAGAAGTCCATTCAGGAACTCACCTTGGAGCTCCAGAAGATGAAGGTCTGGTGTGGTGCCCGTTCGCGCCCGCGCAGCCGCGGGAGATCTCAATCTTTTAGACGCCGCCCCAAATCACCAGCTTCATCTTTATGCTGGTACCATGAGCAATTTGCCGAGAGCGCGAACCACTGCGTGCAACCTTGCTCGTTTCATAAGGCGGAAAACGCCAAAGAAGTCCGCTGATGGGAGCAGTTGACCTTAATATAAAGCCACCAAGCCACCATTTCTTCATTAAGGACCTTAGGCCGGGAAGAGGTTTCTTCGTGGATACAGGAGCCTCCTGTAGTATTTGGCCGGTTCATTGCCTGAAAGATACCCCCGTAGAGTTATCCGTTACTCTGCAGGCCGTTAATCACTCGTCTATAAAGACGTACGGACAAATCTCGCTTCCTCTCAAATTCCTAAATCTTCGTAGGGATTTTAAGTGGATTTTTACGGTTGCCGATTTGCCATACCCTATGTTAGGAGCGGATTTCCTCCACAACTTCTCTTTGACTGTGGACGTCTGTGGCCAACGCCTAGTGGATGACATCCCCGGTTTTTCAATTGGTGGCCGAAAAGCCAATGCTCCAACAGTCATCCCCCCCCCCATTCTTCATCGCTGCCGCTGGAGACGCTTACCATTCGTTGTTAGGTTCTTTCCCGGAGCTCACCGACGGACATTTTCGAGTCACTGAGCCAACACACTCAACTGAACATTTCATTTCCACCACTGGTGCTCCAGTGTTTTCGCGTCCTCGCCGCTTACCGGCAGACAAATTAAAGGCAGCACGGTCCGAGTTCGACCATATGCTGCAGCTGGGCATTATTCGCCCATCTACGAGTCCTTGGGCTTCACCGTTACACATGGTACCCAAGACTTCCGGCGACTGGAGACCCACTTGGGATTATAGGAGGTTAAATGCTATGACCGTCCCGGATAGTATCCCATTCCCCATCTCCAGGATTTCGCATCTTCATTGCAGGGGTGTAAGATTTTCTCAAAACTAGATTTAGTGCGAGCCTACCACCAAATTCCGGTCAGGAAGGAGGATATTCCGAAAACGGCGATTACAGCTCCTTTTGGATCCTTCGAATTTTTGACCATGCTTTTCGGACTCAGGAACGCCGCTAGCACTTTTTAGCGGTTCATAGACGAAGTCACTCGTGGTCTGGACTTCGTTTATGCTTACATAGACGACATTCTCGTCGCTAGTTCCTCTCCCGAAGAGCATATGCGCCACATGCATCTCTTATTTCGGCGACTTTTGGATTATCGTGTTCGTGTGAATCCCACAAAGTGTGTTTTCGGTTCCACTTCGCTAAATTTTTTAGGCCACCTCATTGACACCGAAGGTAATAGACCGCTCCCTCAGCGAGTTCAAGCCATACAGGATTTACCTTCGCCTACTACACTTCACCAGTTGCGTCACTTCTTAGGCCTAATCAATTTCTATAAGCGTTTCGTTCCTCATTGTGCTAATTTGCTATCTTCCCTTACTGACATTTTCTAAAATCGTCGTAAGAAGAATGAGGATATTTCCTTGAACAAGGACAGCTTCAAGACTTCCAGACTGCCAAGACAGCACTCGCTAGTTCATCTTTGCTAGCCCACCCGGTACCAGAGGCCAAGCTTTCGCTTTGTGTTGATGCATCTGATACCGCTGTGGGAGCAGTTTTACAGCAGTACAACACTGGAAACCAACAACCTTTGGCATTTTTCTCAAGGAAGCTGAAACCAGCAGAAACGCGTTACAGCACGTTTGGGCGGGAATTATTAGCCATATATCTGTCGGTGAAACGTTTCTCTCATATTCTTGAGGGGAGACATTTTACTGTTTTAACCGACCACAAACCTCTGACCTTCGCTTTGAGGGCTAAAGCCGACAGATATTCGCCCAGAGAGACAAGGCACCTGGATTACGTTTCGCAATTTACAAATGATATCCAGCACATTGAGGCTCGCATAACATAGCTGCAGACGCATTGTCACGTTTGCAAATCAGCTCCATCTCGTCATCCCAGGAGATCGACTTAGGTCGTTTAGCTGCAGACCAACCTGCACTCCAATCGTTGGATACTCTTTCTGCCGAATTTGCGACTTGCATCTTCAAATATCTGCCCTTGTCGACCACCGACAGGCAGATTATATGTGATGTATCTACGGATTCACCACGACCATTTGTTCCTGAGACTCACCGTCGAATTGTGTTCCTTGCTTTGCACAGCATTTCTCACCCAGGAATTTCTGCCACAGTAAAGCTTATAACGGCTAAATTTTTCTGGCCCATATGAGGCGAGAAATGACTGTCTGGTGCCGTTCCTGCACACAGTGTCAGAGATCTAAAATCCACAGATATATCCGGACTCCACTTGGTACTTTCAGTACTCCAGATTCTCGGTTTCAACACATCCACATTGATATCGTTGGACCTTGGCCATTCAGCAGTGGATATTCGTACCTCTTGACTTGAATCGATCGTTTTTCGCGATGGCCTGAAGCCATCCCCTTAAAAGATATAACTGCTGAGACTGTAGCGCGTGCCCTGGTATCGGGGTGGATTACCCGCTTTGGGGTACCAACTACAGTCACCACAGACCGTGGTAGACAATTTGAGTCTCATCTCTTCTTTGAGCTCACAAAGATCATTGGTGCTCAACGGATTCGGACCACAGCTTATCATCCTGCTTCAAACGGAATGGTGGAACGATTCCACCGCCAATTAAAGGCCGCTCTTCGCGCCTATCGAGACTCTCAACGTTGGAGCGACTACCTTCCTATTGTGTTGTTAAGAATTCGGTCATCAATAAAGGAGGACCTTGGGTTCTCCCCGGCCGAATTACTGTATGGTGCTCCTCTAACGTTGCCTGGGCAAATGCTTGCCCCTGTTGATCTTGCTTTCCAGGACCCTGTTTCCTACGTATCTCGTTTGCACTCCTATTTTCAGAACTTACCGCCCATGAATACTAGGAAACAAACTATTAAAGCTGCAGTCCCGAGGGATATTGCCTCGTGGACACATGTATTCGTCAGAAACGATGCGGTTACTCCACCCCTCACACAACCGTACTCTGGACCCTACCGTGTGTTAGCACGTACTGATAAAACATTTCACTGTAGACCTTAAGGGGTCCAGAGAGACAATTTCGGTGGATAGACTAAAAAGGGCATACAATAACACTCATACACCCGAGCCACAAATACCCAATCTTTCTCTCTTGTGCATACACCTGCTCCTTCTGCCCCACCTTCACCTACATACAAGACCACGACCCGTTCCGGTCGAAGAGTCCACTGGCCCCAAAAAACTCTGCCAAACTGTTTTCATGTGAACTGGCCACGGGAGCATTTTTTTTTGTTTTTCTCTTTATTGTATTACCATTTACCTTTTCGTTACCATTTCATGCCTGATTTATACATGTACCTTTTCGTTACTATTTCATGCCGGTGCTGGGAGCCCATGCTTGTGAGTTCGCTACAGTTACATTCGGGCTTTTCGCCTAGCGTCTGGAGGAGGGTACTGTAGCGGCTCCTTACGACTGTAACTCAGCACGTATAGGAGTTGCGTCCCTTTGCGACGGTCGCGACTCCCAGTGGCAGATACGTATAGGAGTTGCGTCCCTTTGTGACGGTCGCGACTCCCTGTGGAAGATCCATGTACTAAATGGAGTTGCGTCGCCCTGGGGACTATATATTTGAGGACAATCAAGGCATAATTCTCTCGCATCCTGAACTTCGAAGGAACAAGAAGAACACCTTGTCAAGAGATGACTCCTGTCTCACTTCCTGCGCCGACAGCCTAAAGAAACACTTGAACTTTACCAAGAGAAGATTTCTGTTCTTCTCTACACACTCCAGTCTGGAAGTTGTGACCAACTGACCATCAACATGTGGTAACAATTATTTATATTAATTTATTTGACTTCTGTGAAGTAAAACCATGTCACAACATTCACCTGCATTTATTGTCATTCTTGATAATATATATACACTGATACAAATATTCTAAAAGACTATCCCCCGCGAGGAACAGTCAGATAAAATTTACCCAGTCTTTCTTCTTAGCCCGTAGAAATTAGCTACACAAATAATCAATTAAACGGAGCTAAGTCTAAAATGTAAGTTTGAAGAAAAATTGCATATAGAGAAGAAAAATTGGGTATATTTTATCTGACTGTTCTTCAAACTTACAATTTTATATATATATATATATATAGTTATGTAATAAACAACATAAGCCAATTATTCCATTTACCAGTGGTTTCTTAAAAGCAAAGAATTTTGCTTTCAATCATCAGAATGAAAAAATCCTGGTCTTTTTATTGAATTTGGATTTAAAAAAATCCAAATCCAATAAACAGACCAGGATTTTAAGAAACCACTGGTAAATGGAATAATTGCCTTATGTTGTTTATTACATAACTATTAAGCTCTGTTACCTACATAGAGCACTATTTTTCCTGGACTTTTCCGACGGAATTACTTCATTTACACACACACACACACACACACACACACACACACACACACACACACACACACATATATATATATATATATATTAGGGGCGGTGGAAGCATTTCTGAATTGGCGGGGCCGAATTTGAACAATTTAGTTGTAGTGATTAGTTTAGCTCTGTGCACTCTAAAATGGTCAGAAAACTTTGATATGGGATAAACATTACATGTACATAAATTGTAGCGCATATCCAAATAGATGTGTGTTTTGGTAGTTTGGGGAGAAAACATAATTATTGGAGGAGGGCATGCCTCCGCCCCTCAGTTCCACCTCCACTATATATATATAATAAAAAAAAAATGCTTTGTGCCCTTTCCTAAGGGGTTAATATATCGAGCTTCTTCGCATTTGGTAAGAAACTGGTATTTTACCCAAGTGAGCTTTGTTACTCTAAAGTTTCACCTGCGCACTCAAGAGATCACCTGTCTTGTCTGATGATCCTGTGAGTACGCAAGTGAGACTCCAGAGTAACAAGGCTTAGCTATGATAAATGAATATTTAAACTCTACTTCGGTATTGAGTTTTCATTCTTACGTCTGTCAATAATTCATGTACTCTCAGGTCCTGAATAATCGTCCACACCCCCCGCTTAATAATTTGTCAGATTTTTTCCATTCCCACCGGGTTTTATTCCACCCCACCCAACCGCTTATTAAATTTTGCTAATCTATCTCTGGCGTAATTTTATTGTAAGTGATTCATGTTGATACAGCAGCTGGAGAATCTAATAATTATTTTATTTTACATTAAAAAAAATTATATATGACAATAGAAGAACATTACAAGAAATCCCATATTTACGAACGTACACTATACAATTACTGATTTCCCAAGCCCCCACCCACCCATTATTGCCACCTCTTCGATTATTTGGGACCTGAGATTGCCACCAAATTCTCCTCCTCCCTATGTCTATCACACAAAACTCTCTTTTAATCCCTCTCTTTGTATCTACTAAAACCAAACTCTACCCCTCTCTATATCTACCACGGCACCGCCTCTCTTACCACCACACTCTCTATATAAGACTAATACAGTCTCTCACTCTCTAAAGATATATACACTTATATCTCCCAATTACCCTCTGTATATCAATCACCACTAAACTCTCACCCTCTCTATATCTACAACGCGGCACTCTCCCATTATCCCTCTCTGCATATCTACAACCACCAAATTCTCTTACTCTCTATATCTACTACACGGAACTCTTTTCCAATCCACCTCTCTATATCAATTACCACTTGATATAGACGTGAATTACTTCGCTCCGGATTTTTACGGATTATTGTCCAAAAAAACTGTGAGTTCATTGCTCAATTTAATAGCATTGTTTAATTTAACCCCTTGCCTGGGCCTTGAGACGTTGAGTCAACTAATTTTCGCCCCTTTCTGGGGCGAAATTTTCATTTTCATCTCAAAACTGTGTAGATTGGTAGTCAGCAATGGATGCCATTTCAACCTCGCACACTGTCGTGAGTGCCACGTTCACTAAGAAAAGTGGTGGAGGGAAGGTAGGAGTACAAAGCTTGCAGCCTTCCCCCCTCGCATTATCGAAAAACGTTGAAAATATTGAAACCACGAAACCAAACCCGGTAAATAATACCAGCACCAACAACAAGAACAATGAAAATAACACCACAACCAACAACTGCAACAATAGCAACACCAAGGAAAACATGAACAATATTACCAACAATGACAACAACAGCAGCAACAAAAAAGACAACAACACCAAAAAAACGTTCGCACAGACTGTAAAAAAAAAACGAACTCTACACGCCAATTGACATAACAAATGCTAAACAACTATTACAAGACGCAAAACAATTCGTGACTTTTGGCGAAAACGGTGCTTTTAGCATTAATTCTCCACAGGAATTACGTAGAGAGGCTGTCCTGAAAACCACAGTTTTCAGGACATTATCGAACGAAACAAGAAAACCAGCTCAATTATCACAAAATGAAATTGAGCTGGTTCTAAAAGATGCAATGAAAGACATAACCTTCATACAAAAAGGAAAACTGTTTGGTAGCATTTCGGTGCTAATGAATAACCAGTCAACAGCACAAAAATACTCGGTATCACCCATTGTGTCCCCCGCTTCACCTTTTTCCCCACATACAGGGGAAAAAGGACACAAAGAATAAAAATTATGAGTATCACACCAAATCTAAATATTTGGTGGATACTATGTGGAATCATTGACTTTGATGAAGACAGGATAATTTCAATAGGAAAGTGCTCCGGAGGTGTATTTGGTGCGACCAGCGTAGAAGTCCTGGTGCAAATGAGCCCAGAACGAATAGCACATATCCCACAACGCGTGACTCTGGACGGGCTAACTTATATAAACATTTCAGTGGAGGGAAGGCGGCCGTCATGCTACCAATGCTTAAGCAGGGGTCACCTGAGGGCTGCCTGTCCTCAAATAGCGAGTAAAAAAAAAGGCTCTTCTGCCAACCCCGAACGCAACAACACGACCACCACCACCACCACCACCACGACTACCACCACCACCACCACAACAACAATAACAACAACCACAACAACACGGAAAAATAACAACACAAAACACTGTTCCACCCAACCCTCCCCACCTAAAACAAATACAAAAGCAACCACAACAAAACCCCAAAATATACCCCTCCCCAACAACACGGAAGAGGACTCCGTATCAACGTCACCCAGTGACGACGAGGGAGAACCCTTTCAACAGGTGAAAAGGCAAAAAAAAGGCACTACATTAACAAAAATGTTACAAACACACAACCACCAACACAAACAGAACAAACATCACAAACAAAAAAACCCACCCCTCCCCAAAACATAACACATACTACAAAACGCAAACACGCACAAGAACAACAAACAAAAGCAAACACAACACAACAAAAACTCTATACATACATTAACAAGAACAATAAAACGTTGATGAAAGCAATAGAAAATAAACCTTCGGTGGAAAGCGAAGGGATCACTTTCACCTACGAAGCGAACAAAACCGCACCTAATGATGTTTAGGGGCCCAACGGAAACCTATGTAACTTTGAAAAAGAACCATCCAATGCATGTGGGGACCAACTGCACCAAACCACTTAACAGCGACCTATTGAGATGTTTCCCCACCCCCACACCAGACATACACTCCACCAAACACCCTAATCCCACCACACACACTGATGTCCTCACCCCACCACAAACCACTACCTCACCAAACAACCCTTCCAACACCCACATGGAAATTGTGCAGCCTGGTCCCCAGGAGACGAAGAGGTAAGTAATTTACTTTCCTCTTCCTTTTTAACTCTTCAGCACCAACATGGCCAATATAAGAGTTGGATGTGTGAATGCACGCGGCCTGGGGATGTCCTGGAAACAGGGCAAACTCTTAAATGACCTCAGGTCGCACAGAGTGGATGTAATGGTTATTTGCGAGTCCAGGATCAGCAGCGAGCGCCAACTGGCCCCCATCTTCGATGACTTTGAGATCTACGCATCTCTCTGTCAGCCGAGGGGTGGGGGTTAGGTTGTCGTTCTGCTGCGAAAATACCTGGGTCTTGCCACACAGAAGGTACACCTGGACCCGGAAGGTCGACTGGTGGTTTTAGACGTCGGCAGTGGTGAAGGTGGAGCTTTCAGGCTGGTGGCAGCGTATGCCCCATCGGGGACACCGCGACCAGACTTCTTCCGACGCCTGGAGAATTTCCTGGGAACGTCTCGCTCCTTGCTTTTAGTGGGGGACTGGAATGGTATCCTGGATGCACGTTGGGACTATGTAGGGGCATGTCCCGATAGAGGGGGGTGTAACAGCCTCAAACGATTAATCGGCCGATTTGATCTGGCCGATAGATATCGACTAGATTTTCCGACTGTGCCACGGTGGACGTGGAGTAATCGCAGCGGAACATCCAGGTCGTACCTAGATAGGTTCCTAGTTAGAAATAAGGATAGGGACATTTTAAGCTGTCCACGAATGTTCATGGTTGACTATTCGGATCACAAGTTGGTGACCGGAGTGGTCAACCTTGATAGAACTCATAGACAGGGACCCGGTTACTGGAAGCTAAACTTGTCTTTACCGACAAACAAAGCTTACAGTAAGCGGATTAGCACACTAGTTAAGCAGCGTTTGACGGGGGCAATTGTCAACAACAGGTGGTGGGGCTCTCTCAAGAGAGAAATTAGAATAGAATCGATAGGTTTTAGTCGGGAATTAGCATCAGATAGGAATAGAACTGAAAGGGAATTAACAAATAGAGTAGAAGAGGCGATTAGGAGTGGCAACGTGGCCGGCGTGCTGGCGCCAAGAACGGCCCTAGACCAGCTCTTTGATGCGAAGCACGAGGGCTGCGTTGTCAGGAGTAAAATACGTGCTCTGGGTAACGAGGGAGCCAAAGCTGTTAGCTGGGCCCGAGTGACAGAGGCAAAAAGTGGAAACAAGTCCACGATTCGGTCTTTGAAGGACCAGGATGGACGCGTGATCCTTGAACCTGAGCGGATGAGCGCGGCCTTTCAACGGCGCTTTGCACGACTGTTCGGGAGGAGCGGCGGGCCGGGTGGGGGCCATGGATTTCGGTCCATACCTCGACGGTCTGGCGCGGCTCTTGGACGGGGAGGCGAAGCCCTGCGAGAGGCCGATTTCAGCCGCTGAAATAGGGGAAGCGCTGAGCCAATGCGGCAAACGCAAATCTCCGGGTCTCGATGGTCTACCATACGAACATTTATGTAGCGATGCCGGGCTTGTTCTCCGGTCTCCTCGAGGCGGTCTACTGCAACTGGCAACAGAACGGGAGAATTCCCAGTTCTGTGACCAAGGGCGTAGTCACGCTGGTGAGGAAGGACGAGAACAAGGGGGATGACATAGATAACTTCAGGCCCATAACTCTTCTAAACACAGAGTTAAAGATTTTGGCCAAGGTGTTAGCGAAGAGGTTGGCGCTTGTCGTCGGGAACCTGGTGGGAGAAGCACAGACATGCGGAATCCCGTCCAGGTCCATACACGACAACCTCCACCGCATGCGATACATCGTAGAGAGGGTAGGGAACGAACCCGGCTTTGGTGGGGCCCTGATCAACTTGGATCAATCTAAAGCGTTCGATAGGGTTGACCATCGATACCTGAATGCGGTGCTCGCGGCGGCAGGATTGCTGCAATACACAGCAGCAACACCTGCTCGAGGGTCAAGGTGAACGGCTACCTCTCGGAGCCGTTCCAAATCACGCGATCCATCCGACAGGGATGCCCTCTCTCCTCCCTCCTGTATGTGCTGGCTCTCGCACCACTACTGCGGAAGCTGGAGCTGTTGCAGGGCATCCCCTTGGAACCGGGATTGCGGAAAGTGGTGTCACCCTACGCCGATGACGTGACAGTAATGGTGTCGTGCGCCTCGGAAATCGGGCAGATCGGCACCTTACTGGAGGAATATGAAAGGTTCACAGGAGACAAGCTGAACCGGGACAAGTCCGTCGGTTTGCAACTCGGGACGTGGAGGGGCAAAACGATGCCCCCCGACGGCATCATCGGACGCTGGACGGAGGGACCGGTGATGCTGCTCGGGGTCTGGTTCGGACCGGACCTCCAGGTGGAGAGAAACTGGGACGAGGTAACGGGCAAGGTGTTTGCACTCGCCCAGAAGTGGGCCGAGTTTAAACTATCCCTGAAAGGTCGAGCGGAGGTGGCGAACGCTTATATAGCGTCCGTCATCTACTACCGCTTGACCGTCGTGCCTTGCCCAGAGAAAACACTCGCCAAAATGGAGCGCGCGCTCTTCCGATTTCTTTGGAAGAAGCGGGCTCCTTTGGTGAGAAGATCCATCTGCTGTCAACACCCTTCGAACGGAGGGCTGGAGATGACGTGGCTGACGATGCGTAGACACGCATTAAGGCTACGGCACCTCCAGGTATTCCTCACCGGTCAGCCGGTGTGGGCCCTGTTTGTGAGGTGAGCCTTTCCGAGACTTGTCTCACTCACCGAGCTGCAATCCTGTGTCAAGAAAAGACCGAGAAAAGTGGGCGACTGGCACATTGAATGTGCCCAGGCGCTCACGGCCCTCTGGCAAGCGGATCCGGAAATCAGTGGAGACTCAACCTCAACATTCTATAGAGGGTTGGTGCGCAGTAAGTGCGACGACGCTATCGGAGAGGCTCTGGGCATGGAGGAAGACGAGCTGGCCAGTCTGTTCGGTAGGACGTTTGGCCTGGGACCGATGGACAACTTCCAAAAGTCCCTGGCTTGGCAATGTTACCGAGGAGCTCTACCCGTTCGGGACAAGCTCTACAGATACGGGCGCCCGGGTAAGGACCCCTCGAAGAAGATCTGTCCAAGATGCGTGCGTGACGAGGAAACCGTCGCACACGCATTCGTACACTGCCCGGGCGTTGCTGACCTGTGGGGCTATGTAGAACGACTACTGTCGCGGGTGGGACCAATCCGGTTGACCACCGAGAACATTGTCACGATCAAACCGCCTCCCCCTTTCAAAAACGAAGGAGAGGCGGTTTTCCTCTGTGTGATAGCCATGGCGAAAGAAGTTGTATGGTGGACAAGGTTGAAAGGGCTGAGGTCAGATACCTTTCTCTCCGGCCAACAACTAGTCTTTTTTTTAAAGTACCACTTTAGAAGAAGGATCAGAATGGAGAGAGAGGTGCTCTACCCCAGCAAGTTTTATGAAAGATGGGTGAAAGCAGCGAGAATGGCCCGAGTGAATGGGCCTTCTCTCTATATCAGCCTGTAGGTGAGAGAGGAGAAGAATGAGAAGAGGAAGGAAGCACCCGCTCTTTGTGCTCCTGAAGAGGAGGGTTGCACATTTTTTCGGGGGTGTGTGCGACCCATGTCAACGCCCCTCCCTATTGAGGACATCGATTGTTAAATTTAATTTGTTATGTTTTTTACACGTCTTTTTAAATGTATGTAAACTCCCTCCTTTGTATTTGTCCCAATCTTTGATGCCCTGGTGGAAAATAAATAGAAATATATATCAAGTAACATCAAATTCTCCTCCTCTCTATATCAATTAACACCAAACTCTTTCTCCCTCTATATCTACTTCACGGAACTCTCCTCCAATACGTCTCTCTATATCAATAAACATCAATCTCTCCCCCCTCTCTATATCTAATATACAACACACTCCCAAACTCCCTCACTATATCAATTAGCACCAAACTATCTCCCTCTCTATGTCTACCATACAACACTCTCTCGCATTCCCTCTCACTCTATCCATCACTAACCCCCCCCCCCCCCTCTCTATATCTATCAATACCTATCTCTATCAATCCTCTCACTCTGATTACCACCAAATTCTCCTCCCTCTCTATATCAATTAACCCCAAACTCTCCCCCTCTCCATATCAATTAACCCCAAACTCTCCCTATACGGAACTCTCTTCTAATCCTCCTCTCTATATCAACTAACTCTAAACTCTACCCTCTGTATATCTACTACACGGAACTCTCTTCAAATTCCTCTCTCTATATCATTAAACATCAATCTCTACCCCGCTCTATATCTCTCTCTCCCATCTGTCTACATAACATGTACATAAAATGTAGCGCATATATAAATAGATGTGTTTTGGTAGTTTGGTGAGAAAAATATAATTATTGGAGTGACCATGCCTCCACCCTGTCCTCCCCCAGTTCCACCGCCTCTGTATATATGTATATATATATATATATATATATACAGTTTTCCCCTGGTATTCGCAGCAGTCATGTTCCTAAAGCACCCGCGAATAGAATGAAACCGCGAATGTTGGACGTGATCCATTAAAATGCCTATAAACGTAAAAACACGTAGTTTCCATGACCTTAGTTAGGCTCTAAGGAAAATTCCGCGAATAACCGGGACCGTGAATGCCGGGGGTACAGTGTATATATATATATATATATATATATATATATATATATATATATAATTTAATACAATAACAGATAGTTTAAAGCTAAACTCTGACTGGTAACCATCTCACTCAACAAACATTAGGTTATATTAAAATATAAACCCAATTTAAGTGTTTGGGGTGCTAACAATATGTATAATGTGGAAAAACCAGTTGTATTATTTTATGAGATATAATTAAAGTTAAAGTATATCTCTCATATATATATATTTATTAAAATAACAGATTAAAGTTTAAGCAAAGACAGGGACTGACTATACGACTGAATATTTTCTACCGTATTGTATCAGCCTAAAAAAAAAAAACTTATCGGTCATTTACTTATATATATATATATTTTTTTATTTTTTTTTTTTTATTTGTTTTGCAAGATTTCTTACCTGAAAACGTGTGTTGAAACAGATATACTTTGGGAGGGTCATGCTGCCAATAAAAACACGCACCTGTTGATTTTCACTTCAATTTATTATAAATTTACGATTGGTTGTTTATATGTTAAAAATGTATTAAAAATGAATGCTCAAGTTACTATAGTGACCGTTCTTCCCCGTGCCTTTCTGATTTATTTTTTATTTCTGTCTTTAATCGGCTAATGAAAATGGCTTCCTTAATTTTTAAATTTCCCGTGGTCCTTTCACTGGCCTCTATGGTGACCTTAATGTCTTTGTTGCGACATCTATCAAGATGTGTTTTAATGGAAGAGGTTCTCATTGTCACATGTTCTTTGATCTGTATGTTAGCCTCCTTATGGGACTTCCAATGTAGGAGGAGCTGTATTTTTTGTTCGTGGTCTTATAGACCACACATGCTCTAATGCACACTTTTGCATTGTTGAAGGGACAATTAGGAAGTGTGCATATATCTATGTATGTGGGTTGGTGTCTGTAGAGCAGTCTCCACAATGAGAGTCCTGACTGTGCCAAAATGGCCTATGTACAGAATGAAATCTCCCGGATACGCATCAGAAGCAACGAAGATAACGACTGACATACCAGCACAGTGGAATTCCAAAGAGATCTCACCGAAAACGGCTACCCTACTTCTCTCACCAAACACCGAAATGCCGCCTCGCAAAAGAAATAGGACACCTGCCCCTAACATTTGCTACCTAAAGCTGCCACATTTCAATGAGCAGACGGTAACGACCATCAGACAAGCCATCTGTATGGAGGGACTGACTATACGACTGAATATTTTCTACCGTATTGTATCAGCCTAAAAAAAAAAACTTATCGGTCATTTACTACATATCTCACAATGCATCGTATTAACTACACACACACACACTTTCTCCCTCTCTCTCTATCTCTCTCTCTCTCTCTCTCTCTCTCTCTCTCTCTCTCTCTATATATATATATATATATATATATATATATATATTCTAGGGCGGGTAATATTCCCGAGTTCCATGGACGAGTTCTCTCCAGTGGTCTCTGTCCCTCATTATCGCTGCCATGTCCTGCGTCTCCAACAGACCAGTGTCTGTCCTTAGGGCATCAACATACGTTAACCTTGGTCTTCCTCTTCCAGTGAGGTCATGTAGGGCCTCCCACAGGAGCACTGAGTGCAATGTCAACTCTCGATGTCGGTGAGCATGTCCAGCTAACTTCAGTCTCCTCTGTGTCACTTTTGGGCTGACGTTTGGGAGGCTCCCATACAGCTCTGAGTTTTTCATCCTCAGTGTATACTGATTAATGTTCAGAGCGATCCTCAGCATTCTCGTGTAGCCCCCATCCACCATCTGAGTGAGTTTCTTGGTCAGTGTCCAAGTCTCAGACCCGTACAGCAGCACAGGCTCCATTACAGCAATGAGGCGGATTTTCAGGTCTCTACGAAGGTCCGACTTTCACACCGATCTCAAGCTGTGGCACGCCGCCCAGGCTTTGCTCTTGCTCTCAACCACATCATCTTCCGTATTCCCAATCTTTGCTCTCAAATACAGGAAGTCCTCAACCAATTCTAGCGGCTTCCCGCCTACATTAGTCATCCCCTCTGGCTTCTCAACATTCTCTACCAGATATTTTGTTTTAGTCTCATTCATTTTCAGCCCCACAGTCTCAACCTCCTGCATCAAATCCTCTGCCTTCTTCACTGTATTTGTCACCAAAACTATGTCGTCGGCAAATTCAGCATCCGATATCTTTTTCGCCTTAACTCTCCTGCTCTGAGCCGGTGCTACAGTAAAGCCAGAGTCTTAGTGTTTCTCCAGTGCAAGGCGCATACAATAGTCCACTACGATGATAAAAAAGTAGGGAGACAATGTATCTCCTTACCTTTTGATGGAGTGGCATCAGAGGTGAGGAAGAGGAGTGATTTTGATTATATCATCCTGGGGTTCTGTAACCAGGCACTGGAGAAAGGAATTGCCCCAAATCAGTGAAGGATCAGTAACATCGTCCCAGTGCCAAAGAAGGGAGATCTCTCTAACACCAACAGCTACAGGGGGGATCTCACTGACGTCACTTGTGGCAAAGATATATATATATATATATATATATATATATATATATATATATATATATATATATATATACATACATACATGGTGGCTGCCAACTCGTTTTCGAGTACGGCCACTACTTTATATCCATGTAGGAGAACCCCTACCGATGCGCTGAACGAGTGTGACTTTTTAGTCCAGCCAGCGACTTGAAAACTCTGGTTCAAACACTACACTTGTGACAATTATTGACACATAGTGCTGGGCCCATGGTACCATGTGACAACAAGTGCAGAGAGATCTCCAGATATAAAGCAATGCCTGTGCCGTGAAGCTTTTATAGTGAGCAAAAGTACTGCACAAAGCCAGTCCCACTCTCTTAACCAAGATGATATTTACCAAAAAGAAGAACAAGTCAACATCATTGGATACCATCAGGGTTGCAGGTGATATATCAGAGTTTTCCTTCTCCTAGAATTCTGCCTTGGCAAAGGCTAAGGGGTCATCTCTCCCGGTGATTTTGGATGGCCATTGACTCTTAAGAGCTCCTTTGCCCTTTGACAGGTTTTGTTTTTAGTCCTGCAGGATGTCCAATGTCACCCTCCTCACCAAGAAACCTTGGTGGGGTTGCCAGTTTAGTCGCCAACGACCCGACCATGAGACAGGTTGTACTGGGATACATGTTACCAGTAGCACCAACTGGTGACCTGACATAACATAACATACATACATACATACATACATACATACATACATACATACATACATACATACCAGGGGCGAAGGGTCCGTGCATACAACGCATGCAGTGCATGCGTTATAGAATCTTGAGTTGATCAATTGCGTCGGTTGAAGCAAGTAGAATTTTGGCTGCTTACTAAAACGCATAGACACAAAAAAAGATAACACACACACAAACACACGACAGCTTTGGGGCAAGCAGAATTTTGACTGCTTACTAAATCGTAGACACATAAAAAGATAACACACACACACATTAGATAACACTACATGCGGCTTGGAGCAGGAGGGTCATTTAGAGGGGATTACGGAGGGGGGGGGGGGTAATGCTGCACAGCCCCACTTTCCGCCATGGCGATTGAACTGCATGTCCTGCTTTCCAGGTTACCCTTCACCACTGATACATACATACATACACACGACTAATTAGGAAATTACAAGTACAATCCATTAATGGAACAGTAAAAATATGCAAAACATTCCAAAAAATTCTGCATCTAATAACTTCAGATACACATGTACAGATACAAAGCATATGCACATGCACACATACAACTCAAAACATACACATCCACACATACAATAACGTCTATACTTACACACGCATGCATGCAGACATATCTACCTAGTTGATGTTGTGTAAATTCCAATGAAAGAGTCTTGTATCTATGATAGAAACCGACTCTCTCTCTATTGGTAAAGATTTATAAAAATTATAAAACCAGAAGAACATACATAAATACTCACATACATACATACACACATACATATACTGATGTGTGTGCGTATGTGTTAATTACAACAAAAAATGGAAAACGTACATACAAAGCAAAAGAGAATCTCTGTATACTTATTTATAGGTTCGCTTCTATTTTGTGGAATAAGGTTGACTGATTCCCGCTTCCGGTGGATTGTCCTTCATTATACTATAGACATTATGAACACTCCAGTCGTAATGAGATGACACCGGAGATGAGCGGTTTCAATAAAGAGGACGGAGGGGCACGGCTGAAGGTGGTTATAATGATGGTAATGATGATGGTGGAGCTGTTGTTGGTGGTGGTAGTATTGTTGGTGGCAGTGTTGGTGGTGGTGGTGTTGGTGATGTTGTTGTTGGTGGTGGTGGTGTTGTTGGTGATGTTGTTGGTGGCAGTGTTGTTGGTGGTGGTGTTGGTGATGTTGTCGGTGATGTTGTTGGTGGCGGTGTTGGTCGTGGCAGTGTTGGTTGTGGTGGTGTTGGTGATGTTGTTGGTGGTGTTGGTGATGTTGTTGGTGGTGGTGGTGTTGTTGGTGGCAGTGTTGGTGGTGGTGGTGTTGGTGATGTTGTCGGTGATGTTGTTGGTGGCGGTGTTGGTCGTGGCAGTGTTGGTGGTGGCAGTGTTGGTGGTGGTGGTGTTGGTGATGTTGTTGGTGGTGGTGGTGTTGGCGGTGGTGTTGTTGGTGATGTTGTTGGTGGTGGTGGTGTTGGTGATTTTGTTGGTGGTGGTGGTGTTGGCGGTGGTGTTGTTGGTGATGGTGGTGTTGGTGATGTTGTTGGTGGTGGTGGTGTTGGTGATGTTGTTGGTGGTGGTGGTGTTGGTGATGTTGTTGGTGGTGGTGGTGTTGGTGATTTTGTTGGTGGTGGTGGTGTTGGCGGTGGTGTTGTTGGTGATGGTGGTGTTGGTGATGTTGTTGGTGGCGGTGGTGTTGGTGATGTTGTTGGTGGTGGTGGTGTTGGCGGTGGTGTTGTTGGTGATGTTGTTGGTGGCGGTGTTGGTGGTGGTCGTGTTGTTGGTGATGTTGTTGGTGGCGGTGTTGGTGGTGGTGTTGTTGGTGGTGATGTTGTTGGTGATGTTGGTGGCGGTAGTGGTAGTGTTGTTGGTGGCAGTGTTGCTGGTGGTGTTGTTGGTGGTGATGTTGTTGGTGATGTTGGTGGCGGTAGTGGTAGTGTTGTTGGTGGCAGTGTTGGTGACGCTGTTGGCGGTGGCGGTGTTGTTGGTGGCGGTGGTTGTGGTGTTGTTGGAGGCGTTGGTGTTGGTGTTGCTGGTGGCGGTGGTGGTGTTGTCGGTGTTGTTGTTGGCGGTGGTGGTGTTGTCGGTGGTGTTGGTGGTGGTGTTGTTGGTAGCGGTGTTGTTGGTGATGTTGTTGGTGGCGGTGTTAGCGGTAATGTTGTTGGTGTCGGTGGTGTTGTTGTTGTTGGGGGCAGTGTTGTTGTTGGTGTTATTGGTGGTGTTGTTGGTGGCGGTGTTGATGGTGGCGGTGGTGATGGTGGTGGTGTTGTTGATGGTGGAGTTGTTGTTGGTGGTGGTGTTGTTGATAGCGGTGTTGTTAGTGGCGGTGCACACACACACACACACACACACACACACACACACACACACACACACACACACACACACACACACACACACACACACACACACACACACACACACAATTCTGGTATAATAATTCAATCTGCCTAGCAGAACATTTCGAAACGGCCGACTAAGGTGTATTCTTTGATCATCCATATTTTCGAAATGGACACGGGAATGGTCGAACAGTTAAGAGACATACTTCGCAATTATAAAGGTCCGACATCGAAATAAAATATCCAAAGTATTGTTCAGTCATCGTATACATTGTGACATTATATCATGTCTCTCAACCAATCAGGCTACTAACTTCGTTAGTGGGAGTATGTATACCACAATGTTTCTCAAAGATCTGTTGCACATTCTATCCTTTACAATCCCAGGTTTTCTCCAATTCTTCAACATTTTGAAATTTTTCACTTGAGCCTAGCCTTAACACAAGCAATCTTTTTAAGCCGTAATAATTATAATTGTATAGAACAGTTTTTCTCAGAAACCCAGATCTTATCTCTCCCATTTTGCATTATCTATATTACTAAAACATAGAATGTCTGTTTGTCTGTCTGTCTGTCTGTACAATCACTAAAACTCGAGGACCACCCAACCGATTGTTTTCAAACTTTACACATGTAATACTTATGGTCCTATTGAGTGTTCTGAGCAAAATAATTTCAAATTTTCAATGCTCTAGGGACCGCATTAGGCGATTTAGCGATCTCTTTCTCTCTCTCTCTTAGTCTTCTCTTTTTAGATAGATACATAGATATTACGTTGCGCCCTTATAATATCTGTCTGTACGTCATTACGACGCGGTGTGTGCATGTGTGTGTGTATAGTGTGTGTATATATATATATATATATATATATATATATATATATATATATATATATTGTTATACTTTGGGAGGGTCATGTTGCCAATAAGAAACACACGCACCAGTTGCTTTCACTTCAATTTATTATATATTTATAAATTTACAAATTTATAAATTTCTGGTTGGTTGGTTGGTTCCACAACCAGATAGTTGTTTATATATAGTCATAGTTCTTTCGTTACACACTCTGTGACCTCTTCAGTGACTGGGGATTCCTTTCTTTGTTTCTGTGCCTCTCCTTTGCTCTGTCCTACGCCATTTTGTTTCTGTGTGTGTGTTGTGTGCTCAGTCTGCGCCTGCGCCACATCCGGGTGTCTGTGTGTGTTTATATTCGTTTATTTACATGTTACCGGTTGGTTGTTTGTTCTATGTGCGTGTGTGTTTTCATTTTGTCCTTAATTGTAAGTTGTGATGTTGCTGTTCCACTCATATTTTCTATTTAATTTTGGTTGTAATTCTTTTATGTTTATTGCTTCTGTGATTTGTCTAAACATTGCGTCTTTTCTGTGTGTAGATTCTATTTTTATTTCTATGTTCTCTAATTTACCCTTATGTTCTATTTTAGCATGTTGGTAGAGTACAGATGATTCTTTACTATCTTGAAGGTCTCGCCAGTGTTCATTTATCCGTTCCCCTACACTACGAGCTGTCTCACCTATGTACACTATATTTTTGTCTCTACATTGTCCTTCAGTACATCTTATGCTATACTCTACATTTCTAGTTTTACAGTTAATATGGGGGCTTATTTTACAGGTTATACATTTCTTATCTATACAGGGGGGGGGGGTCTTTGAAAAGGGCATGTCTTGCTAATAAGTGTTTTTACGGAGGTACCTGGTCTTTCTACTATCTTAATATTGAGTTTATGTTTATCTAGGGCCCTTCTAAATTTGTAAGCTAATTCACCTCTAGGGGTTGTATCGATGAACTTAACACTCTGGTATTTATTGCTATCATACCATGAGTTTATTCTATTAGCCTTATTCCTAGTTCTTTCTATTCTATTCCAAAATTTGCTCCTATACAAGGGGCAGGTCCCATTTGTGTCATTATTTATCATTTTTTCCCATTTGGTTCTGGCTCCTCTATACACTCTGATTTTATCTCTCTGATTGTAACCAGAGAACTGCATACGGTGGATGAAGTGTTGTATGTGTCTCTCTAGTTCTTCGGGGTTGCACATGCGGGACACGTTTCTCATCACCCGTACCAAATCCGCAATCAGTATGTTGATTTTGGTATGGTCCGAAACAGCTGAGTTTCGGTGGATCAGATGTTTGGAAGTCATGGGTTTGGCATAATGGGAATGGAGGATTTGTTTTTTGTTATTAATGGTATCTAACCAGAGCTCTGTGTCTAGTACAGGTAATCGATGGTTGGGGTGTTTACTTGGGTAGTCTATAGTAACTCTAATACTCTGGTGGATGGAGTTAGCTATTTGCTGGATGCTTTCCATTGTGTTTTTCTCTAATTCCTGAGTGTTCTCTAGTGGGGGTGTCTTAACTACGATGTTTATATCATCAACGTAGCGGGAGTACATTATCAGGGTTAAGGGGTCTTCTAATTGTTGTTTAAGTTTAAGTTTAAGTCTACTGTCCCACCATACCATGAATAGGTTAGCTATGTCGCCTGCAATGCTAACACCAATGGCTGCTCCTTCCTCTTGGGCATATGTTTTTCCATTAAATTTGAACATATGTTCCTTAAGGGTTAGTTTTATGCTGGCCCCTACCGCATGTGTAATCATTTTCTTCAGTTCATCGTGGTTTTCGGGTGTCCGTATGGCTCTGGTTCACCCGTTCCATATATCTGTGTGGGTTTTCTTGGCCATTGAGGTAATGGTAGGTGGTCTGCCTCTTGCTGGTCTTGTAGGGCACAAGTTGCTAAGGTCATATGTGTCTAGATAAATATTACTATAGATAAGTTTAAGTAGGAGTCCCAGCTCACTGGTATCAATCCCACGGAACTCAACATTGCTCTCACTGATCATTTCTACGCATTTCTCCACAGCAAAATCCACGTCAATAGATGGATACAGGGACACAACATCCATACTACCTATTATGCAGTTTGTTAGGTCCCTAGATCGGTTACTCTCGCCGATTCTGCTGAGGAGGTCCTCCGTGCTGTCACATACATCTGGGGACATTACAATGATGGAGCGTATGATCAGGGAGAGGAAGTAGGACAGTCTGTAGTTACTAGCAATGTTAGCTCCACAGACTGGCCGTGTTGGTGGTCCCGTGACAGGGTCACTGCCCGTTTTATAGTCTTTTCGAAGCCCATACAACGCCGGCACGTCATTGTTCCAGGCCTGGAAGTTGTTGGCAGTCCTTTTGTTGGGCTGCATTAAATTCGTCCACATCACCATATGGGCATTGAGGGCTTTTTCTCTATCCTCATGCTCCTGTGGTGTTACCTCTCTTGTGTTAGTGATGTGGGGTTGCATTGCCTGGATGTAGTTTGGCAGGCTGTCAACCGACATTCTGCTAGAAATTTATAATTATAATTATAATTATATTTATAAATTTATTATAATAAATTGAAGTGAAAGCAAATGGTGCGTGTGTTTCTTATTGGCAACAGGACCCTCCCTAAGTATAACAATATCAGTTTCAACACACGTTTTCAGATAAAGAATCTTGCTAAACAAATTCAGAAACGAAATATCGTAAGCCTTAGCCAGGCTAACAAGATACTGAAAACCACCATGTTCTGTTGTCTACGAAAAACAATAACATCTCGACAACTACACTTCATAAAAGAATGTGCCTCGTCCCGAGTTTACACCAACACCATCAACACCGATGTAAGAAGATTACAACTCACCAAAAAGCAAGCAGATAGGCTAAAACGAACACTAATTCTAAACATAAAAAAGAAGATTTATAGAGAATTAAGTCATCAAGAAAAACATAAGCGTAACCTAATACAAGGAATAACTAGGATCACCATACCAAGAGAAAAACTAATATTTATAAGCCTTATACGTCCTGAAGAACAGTACATTGCTCAAGAATGTGATAAGCACTTTAACAAGAAACTAAAGTGGCTTAAGCAGATAAAACTAAATCAGGATACTGTAGAGAATACCAATAGGTATCACGACAAAATTGACGGTATAAATATGGCCGACACCTCATTAACAGACGAGTTCAACAACAACAACAACAACACAAATATATACGGCAACACGGCAATAGATCCTGATGAATTATCTGTATTACTTCTACCACGGAAATATGCGACATTCAAGAAGGTAAATATGATTAGTTGTCTGTCAGAAATAGAAAAATCATTTACAAAATTACGTTGGAGCCTCAAAAACAAAAACAAAAACAAAAGTAACAACATACGCACACACATATACAACACACATCCCAACAACAACAGACACACAGACACAAACAACAATAACAACAACACACACACCAACAATAATAACATACTCAGAAACAACAACAACAGACACGCAGACACAAACAACAATAACAACACACACAACAATAATAACACACACGGAGACAACAATAACAACACACATCAACAACAGCACACATCAACAACAACAACACACACACATTCAATGCCTCTCACCACCACCACAATCTTAACAAACACACAGACACAGAAAACAAGTAATGACAGTAGCACAGAAATCACAGAAATAAGGGAAAGTAATGGGATTAAAAGGAGAAAGGAGACTATGGACAAAGAAAATAACCAAGACGAACACACAGACACACGAAATAGAGTAGATAATAACAATAAGCCAGTGGAAAGAGACAGGAGTAATAATGAGAGACATAGAAACAACCATGAGGTTGTTGGTGGAAATAGAAATAGAAACAACACAACTAACAATAACAATAGCACTAGTACACATAAAGCAGCAGCCTGGAACTCTACTTTTTATAATCCCTCCGATAAGTCGTTCGACCTGCGACGAGTCCACGCCACGACATTACCATATAACAAACGCACGCAATTGCCGTCGCAGGTCGATGAACAAACAGAAGCACAATTTAGTATAGCTAGATCCGAACTTAGAAATATTATAGAACAGTATAGCAAGAAGCATAATAGAATGGAGGCCCAGCAACTGGGAGAAAAATCTGCAAATGGCTTGCGTAAGCTCATGCAGCGCTCGCGTAATGGAGAGATAGAATGCTTTCCAACAGACAAGTCTGGCAGAATGTCGGTTGACAGCCTGCCAAACTACATCCAGGCAATGCAACCCCACATCACTAACACAAGAGAGGTAACACCACAGGAGTATGAGGATAGAGAAAAAGCCCTCAATGCCCATATGGTGATGTGGACAAATTTAATGCAGCCCAACAAAAGGACTGCCAACAACTTCCAGGCCTGGAACAATGACGTGCCGGCGTTGTATGGGCTTCGAAAAGACCATAAAACGGGCAGTGACCCTGTCACGGGACCACCAACACGGCCAGTCTGTGGAGCTAACATTGCTAGTAACTACAGACTGTCCTACTTCCCCTCCCTGATCATACGCTCCATCATTGAAATGTCCCCAGATGTATGTGACAGCACGGAGGACCTCCTCAGCAGAATCGGCGAGAGTAACCGATCTGGGGACCTAACAAACTGCATAATAGGTAGTATGGATGTTGTGTCCCTGTATCCATCTATTGACGTGGATTTTGCTGTGGAGAAATGCGTAGAAATGATCAGTGAGAGCAATGTTGAGTTCCGTGGGATTGATACCAGTGAGCTGGGACTCCTACTTAAACTTATCTATAGTAATATTTATCTAGACACATATGACCTTAGCAACTTGTGCCCTACAAGACCAGCAAGAGGCAGACCACCTACCATTACCTCAATGGCCAAGAAAACCCACACAGATATATGGAACGGGTGAACCAGAGCCATACGGATACCCGAAAACCACGATGAACTGAAGAAAATGATTGCACATGCGGTAGGGGCCAGCATAAAACTAACCCTTAAGGAACATATGTTCAAATTTAATGGAAAAACATATGCCCAAGAGGAAGGAGCAGCCATTGGTGTTAGCATTGCAGGCGACATAGCTAACTTATTCATGGTATGGTGGGACAGTAGACTTAAACTTAAACTTAAACAACAATTAGAAGACCCCTTAAACCTGATAATGTACTCCCGCTACGTTGATGATATAAACATCGTAGTTAAGACACCCCCACTAGAGAACACTCAGGAACTAGAGAAAAACACAATGGAAAGCATCCAGCAAATAGCTAACTCCATCCACCAGAGTATTAGAGTTACTATAGACTACCCAAGTAAACACCCCAACCATCGATTACCTGTACTAGACACAGAGCTCTGGTTAGATACCATTAATAACAAAAAACAAATCCTCCATTCCCATTATGCCAAACCCATGACTTCCAAACATCTGATCCACCGAAACTCAGCTGTTTCGGACCATACCAAAATCAACATACTGATTGCGGATTTGGTACGGGTGATGAGAAACGTGTCCCGCATGTGCAACCCCGAAGAACTAGAGAGACACATACAACACTTCATCCACCGTATGCAGTTCTCTGGTTACAATCAGAGAGATAAAATCAGAGTGTATAGAGGAGCCAGAACCAAATGGGAAAAAATGATAAATAATGACACAAATGGGACCTGCCCCTTGTATAGGAGCAAATTTTGGAATAGAATAGAAAGAACTAGGAATAAGACTAATAGAATAAACTCATGGTATGATAGCAATAAATACCAGAGTGTTAAGTTCATCGATACAACCCCTAGAGGTGAATTAGCTTACAAATTTAGAAGGGCCCTAGATAAACATAAACTCAATATTAAGATAGTAGAAAGACCAGGTACCTCCGTAAAAACACTTATTAGCAAGACATACCCTTTTCAAAGACCCCCCTGTATAGATAAGAAATGTATAACCTGTAAAATAAGCCCCCATATTAACTGTAAAACTAGAAATGTAGTGTATAGCATAAGATGTACTGAAGGACAATGTAGAGACAAAAATATAGTGTACATAGGTGAAACAGCTCGTAGTGTAGGGGAACGGATAAATGAACACTGGCGAAACCTTCAAGATAGTAAAGAATCATCTGTACTCTACCAACATGCTAAAATAGAACATAAGGGTAAATTAGAGAACATAGAAATAAAAATAGAATCTACACACAGAAAAGACGCAATGTTTAGACAAATCACAGAAGCAATAAACATAAAAGAATTACAACCAAAATTAAATAGAAAATATGAGTGGAACAGCAACATCACAACTTACAATTAAGGACAAAATGAAAACACACACGCACATAGAACAAACAACCAACCGGTAACATGTAAATAAACGAATATAAACACACACAAACACCCGGATGTGGCGCAGGCGCAGACTGAGCACACAACACACACACAGAAACAAAATGGCGTAGGACAGAGCAAAGGAGAGGCACAAAAACAAAGAAAAGAATCCCCAGTCACTGAAGAGGTCACAGAATGTGTGACGAAAGAACTTTGACAATATATAAACAACTATCTGGTTGTGGAACCAACCAACCAACCAGAAATTTATAATTTATAAATTCCTAAATTTATAAATTTATAAATTTATTATAATAAATTGAAGTGAAAGCAACTGGTGCGTGTGTTTCTTATTGGCAACATGACCCTCCCAAAGCATAACAATATATATATATATATATATATATATATATATATATATATATATATATATATATATATATATATATATTAAAATAACAGATTAAAGTTTAAGAATCGCTGCTTTCACCCTTAACGGGATCTCCTGAAACTAAAATAATAAATCTGTGAACGCAAAAGTAAATATTTCGAAAAACGTTACACACTATCTATTTATTAATTTCAAGAACGCCATTATTCCGTGTGTCATAATTCTCGATTATCATTGGTTCATAGGTTTCAAACGACTCCGCCCACCTCAACGACGCCAAACTGAAATTAATATGCATAATGCCAATGAGGGAGTGAGAGGGGAGTGTGTGAACGCTGTGTTCAATAACTATTAACATGTGTGCGTGTGTATGTACTTGCGCGTATGTTTATGTGTGTGCGTCCACAGAAAGTAAAAACAATCAACATGTGTGAGTGTGTGCGTGTGTAAGTTTGCGTGCGTGTGCGCGTTGCCATGCGTGTATGTGTGTGGCGTTCGACAATCGCCACACAGTTTATCTGTCTGTGTGCCTGTCTGTCAGTCTAACATACACAGAGTTGTGAAGGGAGTAAATAGGGACCTTTCTTTACATTGCCGGACATCTTTTATATTTATTATTGTGTCATTTTTTGACAATTGCTCGAAATGAATACTGACAATAAAAGCAATTCGACTTTATCAAACAGTGAACTACAGCGGCGACGGTGTGCAGCCAGCAATGAAGAAAAACGGGCCGAACAGCGCCACCGGAACGCCAAACTTCAGAGGCGAAGACATGCCGCCATGAATGAAGAGAAGCTGGCTGAACAACGCCAACGAAACACTGGAGCCAAGCAGCGACGGCGTGCTGCGATGGTTGAAGACGAACTGGCTGAGTATGATCAGCAGATGGCCAGAATTCAGCAGCAATGGCGTGCTGCGATGGATGAAGAGGAGCTGGCTGAACAGCGCCAGCGCAATACAGAAGTTCAGAGAATGTGTCGCCAAAGTGCTCCTCATTCCAGTAAAGCGGCTAGAAGGCGAAGGAATGATATTAAAAATGGATCATGGCAACCATGTCATTTTCAGATTGGTGGACGAGCAGAGTGTCCACATTGTGGAGCATTGCTTTGGAGGCACGAAAAGACGTGGACCATAATGTGCTGTCATGAAGGAGCAGTTCAACTAGAACCCTTGCGAATGCCGGATGATGAGGAGTCACCGGAGTTTAAAATACGAAGTATATGGGGTGGTGAAGGAGACCGAGGTAGACTACTGCGCAAATATTCGCGGCAAATTAACAATTCATTAGCTTTAGCATCGCAGAGAGTTAGTGAGATGTTTGAGAGTGGAGCATGGCAACCGAATGTAGTCATTCAAGACGGTTTGTATCATTGTATCGGTAATTTAGAAGTAACCGCAGGAGAGAAGCCTCGATTCGCTCAAATTTACGTTAACGATCCAGATTATAGTGAATCGGAGGAGGATATCAGGATCGGTTGGATGAAGTTGCCGGGAAATATAACTGAACTTGAACGGCAAAGGTTAAGTGATTTGATCTGTGATTTGTAATCATGGCTTAGACAGTGTAATCCTTATGTTATGGATTTCATGTTGGTGGCTGAACTGCAAAATGTTCAGCAGCAAACATTGGTGATTAAAGCTGACGCAGTGCCAAGGAATCAACACGAACGGCGATATAATGTCCCTGAAGGATTTCGTGAAGTTGCTGTGTTGATGGACGATAAGCTTGGATCGAGAGATATCGTCCTCAATCGCAGAGATGGTGGTCTCAAGACTATCAATGAGTCAAATAGGGCATTCGATCCATTGCATTATGTTCTTTTATTCCCAAAAGGTGAAAATGGATGGAACATGTATGTTCATTTAGATGATCATGAGAATCAACATCAACAGGGAGGTGGCAATAGACACAATAATTCGATTCACGACTTTTACGCGTTCCAATTGAACGAGAGGAATCAACAGAGAAATGCACTATTTCAAGCCAGCAGATTGTTCCAGGAATACTGTTGTATGGCATTCGCAAAGATCGAAAATCAAAGGCTAAATTATATAGTTACACATCAGCAACATATCAGAGCTGAATTGTATAATAATATACAGGATGCGATAACAGCCGATGATACCAATTACAAGCAAATTGGTCGACGCATCATTTTGCCATCGTCGTTCATCGGCGGCCCGAGATATATGAACATTTGCTATCAGGGTGCAATGGCTATTGTCAGAAAGTTTGGAAAGCCAGATTTGTTTATAACGGTTACATGCAATCCTGAATGGACTGATATTAAGGATGCACTTTTGCCAGGACAACAGCCAAAGGACCGTCCTGATATTGTGGCAAGAGTATTCAAAGGATATCTGAAAAAGATAATGGATGATGTGGAAAAAGCGGGAATCTTTGGAGGTATAGTTTCTTTTACATACGTAATTGAATTCCAAAAATGAGGATTGCCACATGCACATTTGTTGATCATTTTACATAGAGATTGCAAATTGAGATGTGCTGAGGATGTCGACAGCATTGTGTGTGCTGAACTGCCGGAGAATGAGGCACTACGCAACTTGGTGGCAAAGTCAATGGTGCACAACCAATGCGGAGTGGCAAATCGGAAAGCGCCTTGCATGAAAAATGGCCAATGCAGTAAGCACTTTCCGAAATCTTTTGTCACGAACACTTCCTGGAACGATGGAGATGCTCATCCCTCATACAGAAGACGGTCGCCTGCCGATGGCGGTTTGGTTGAAAATGTAAACGGTCGACAGATTACAAATCAATGGGTTGTGCCATACAATCCATATTTGATTATGAAATATCGTTGTCATATTAATGTGGAAATTTGTAGCTCAGTGAAAGCTTGCAAATATCTATTCAAATATGTTTACAAAGGTCATGATCGGGCAATGATCAATGTCAGGAATGAGCAAGCGAACCAAGGAGATGAAGTTGGCAGGTTCCAGGATGTTCGCTCGATTGGATCTAGCGAAGCTTGCTGGAGATTGTTCGATTTTCATCTCAATGAACGCAAACCAAGCGATCAGAAACTGACGGTTCACTTAGAGAATAGGAAAATGGTCTGTTTTCAGGACACTCGAAGGGGTGTCGAAAGAATTGCTAACGCACCACCTCCTAAGACGGAATTGACTGAGTGGTTCAAGCATAATAGGGAACATGCTTTGAACCCGGATCAAAGGCAACTCTACTGCGATTTCCCTTCGCACTATACGTGGGATAAGAAGGGAAAGAAATGGAATGATAGAAAACAAAAGTTGAGATTCATGACTATTGGACGGGTTTGTAATGTCCATCCAGCATCTGGTGATGTGTTTTATCTCCGAATTCTGTTGCATAGTGATTTTTCGAGAGGTAAACAGAGCTTCGCTGATTTGAAAACAATCAATGGCGTGGAATATGAAACATACCAGGCTGTGTGTCAATATATGGGACTCCTTCAGGATGATGCTGAATGGAATAACGCCATGGAAGCTGCAGGAACAACACAGATGCCAGCTCAAATAAGGCAGTTGTTTGTCACGATTCTAGGATTCTGCAATCCTGCCGATCCAAGAGAGTTATTTGAACGCCATTGGGGAATTATGGCTGATGATTTTAGGCATCATCTTCAGGTCGATGATGAAAATTTGATGAAGGCTATTGTTTTGCTCAATATTGAGCAACTGCTTGAAGTTCATTTGAAATGTTTAAGAGATTTTAATTTGCCAATTCCTGATGTAGAAATGCGGCAACGTGTCTTAGCATTGAACATGAGATTGCAGCTTAGACGGTTGCCACTCGATCGGAGGGACTATTCCAGTTTGATCCACTGGAACAGCAACGTACTGTGGATGAACGTATGCCAATGTTGACCCAATCTCAGAGAGAATTGGTCGATGGCGTTCTCCACTCGATTTCCACTAATGAGCAACTTTGCTTTCATAGATGCTCCAGGAGGCACCGGAAAGACATTCTGTTTCAACGCTATGTTATTGGCAGTCAGAGCTCAGAGGAAGATTGCTCTCCCTGTGGCCACCAGTGGCATCGCTGCCACTTTACTGAGTGGTGGAAGGACCTTCCACTCATGCTTCAAGGCTCCATTGGCTCCGTATGAGTTGAGTGTCTGTAACATTACAGGACAAAGTAAACTCGCGGGCCTTATACGCAATACGTCTCTGATTATTTGGGACGAGGCTCCAATGGCACACAGATATTTGCTGGAGGCATTGGACAGAACTTTGAGAGATATCTGCGGTAGTGACCTGCCATTCGGTGGTAAGACTATCGTTCTTGGTGGCGATTTCAGACAGGTGCTACCAATTGTTAGGAATGCTCAAAGAGCGCAAATTGTCGATGCATGTCTTTTCAGAGTTTTGCGATTACACGATAATATGCGACTTCGTATGTTCGGGCAAAACGAAGAGGCTGAGACATATGGCCGATGGTTGATGCAGTTGGGAAACGATGAATTGCCACACGTTGGTGATAATCAGACTGTAAGAATCCCAGACCATTTGACCGCCAAGCCTTGATTGGACCGCCAAGCATTGATTGACTGGGTGTTCCCTAATTTGAATGCTTTTTGGCAGAATATCTCCTGGATATCGGAACGCGTTATTATAACTCATACGAATGCAACGGTCGATGAAATAAATTCACAAGTAGCCGGAATGTTTCCTGGAGAGGAATGGTTGACCGTCAGTGCGGATGCAATGGAGCCTAATCAGCAGAACAATATGGATGTTCCGACTGAGTATCTGAATTCACTTCAAATACCCGGATTTCCCCCACATATTTTGAGGTTGAAAAAGAGTATGCCGATTATATTGCTTAGAAATATCAATCATAAAATGGGTCTTTGCAATGGTACCAGATTGATTGTTGAAAGATTGATTAACGGAAGAGTTTTAGAAGCTAAACTCCCAAACAGAGAGGAATCGGTTCTCATTCCAAGGATCATGCTGAGACCAAGTGAAGATCTGCTGCCATTCATTTGGCAAAGGAGACGGTTTCCCGTCAATTTGGCCTTCTCCATGACTGTCAACAAGGCACAAGGACAGACTTTCAAGCGAGTCGGTGTCTACTTGAATGATCCAGCATTTAGCCATAGGCAACTGTATGTTGCTGCATCTCGAGTGTGCGATCCTGATGGTATAAAATTTGCAATTGATACCACTAACAGAGGAAAAACCCTAAATATTGTATATAATGAAGCTTTGAGCTGATGTATGCATATCTTTAATGCTATCAATAAGCGACGTAAATGATTCGGACATTGGTGCCCTTTGATCAGTATTGTAAGCTTTGACAGAGTTATCATTTATGTTCAATGTCATTTATTGTCGATAATGAGCAATAAAAACCAACAAGTATTGGTAGAAATTGCCTTCAAATTTATCGCTTCTGATTGCAGTGGTAATAAAGCCTCATCATATGCTAAGTCTGGCAAAAAGTTTGGTGCCTATGGCGGCCAGGGCTAAAGTAATATTGAAAAACGATTCTATTTTCGAAGTAGAAGGATCCATCATTTGGAGTTCAAACCAGGCCACCTCCCCGAGTTGAACTCTGGGTAATATTGACTGTCAGTGGCTAAGACCCGGAAATTACTGAATAAATTTTTGTCATATAATTTGTTGTTTTATTATTATAGCTGACCACTTATAGATAAGCATGTTATCCATATCCATATTAATTTGGCATTTGTATAAACCATTTCAAGTAAATAGGGACCTTTTTTACATTGACGGACATCTTTTATATTAATATCTATATCTATATCTACATATAATATAAAAGATTGGAACTCCCATCATCCTTTTGAAAAACGTGGAACAACCACGTCTATGCAATGATACACGTTTTACAGTCAGGCAGAAGATGAACCATCTTCTAGAGGTCACTATTCTAGGTGGGAGCACCTAGAATTGTTCATATACTATGCACAAACCGTACAACGAAGAATCTGGTATATCTGGAAGATTTCTTTTACTGTTTTTTTGTATCACACAGACAACACGGACTCGCTTCATACTGTAACCAGACAAACATCCTATACAGTCATTTTCTCTTTTACCTGTCTTCTCTTATCATCTGTTTACCCGGGCGAAGCTGGGTACGTCAGCTAGTATATATATATATATATATACACACACTATACACACACACATGCACACACCGCGTCGTAATGACGTACAGACAGATATTATAAGGGCGCAACGTAATATCTATGTATCTATCTAAAAAGAGAAGACTAAGAGAGAGAGAGAAAGAGATCGCTAAATCGCCTAATGCGGTCCCTAGAGCATTGAAAATTTGAAATTATTTTGCTCAGAACACTCAATAGGACCATAAGTATTACATGTGTAAAGTTTGAAAACAATCGGTTGGGTGGTCCTCGAGTTTTAGTGATTGTACAGACAGACAGACAGACAAACAGACATTCTATGTTTTAGTAATATAGATAATGCAAAATGGGAGAGATAAGATCTGGGTTTCTGAGAAAAACTGTTCTATACAATTATAATTATTACGGCTTAAAAAGATTGCTTGTGTTAAGGCTAGGCTCAAGTGAAAAATTTCAAAATGTTGAAGAATTGGAGAAAACCTGGGATTGTAAAGGATAGAATGTGCAACAGATCTTTGAGAAACATTGTGGTATACATACTCCCACTAACGAAGTTAGTAGCCTGATTGGTTGAGAGACATGATATAATGTCACAATGTATACGATGACTGAACAATACTTTGGATATTTTATTTCGATGTCGGACCTTTATAATTGCGAAGTATGTCTCTTAACTGTTCGACCATTCCCGTGTCCATTTCGAAAATATGGATGATCAAAGAATACACCTTAGTCGGCCGTTTCGAAATGTTCTGCTAGGCAGATTGAATTATTATACCAGAATTGTGTGTGTGTGTGTGTGTGTGTGTGTGTGTGTGTGTGTGTGTGTGTGTGTGTGTGTGTGTGTGTGTGTGCGTGCGTGCGTGTGTGTGTGTGTGACAAAGAGAGAATGTATGAGAGAGAGAGAGCATGTGTGTTGTATGAAGTAGATAATGAGAGATACAGAGTGGGTGTGCGTGTGTGTGGTTATGTGTGGAGTATGTCTATGCGTGTATGTGTATATATGTGTGCATGTGTTTGTGTGTGGTTATGTGTGGAGTATGTCTATGCGTGTATGTATATATATGTGTGCATGTGTATGTGTTCGTGTGTATATGTGTGTGTATGATGTGATTCTTCGATATGTCAATACGCTTCAATAATACAGGTCTCTCCTTTGGTGGTGATTTTTCATAACTTCATAACGTACCATTATGAAACACCACCACCACTTCTGCCATCACCCACACCACCACCACCAACACAACTACCTCCACTGCCAGCATCATCACCACCAACTCCACAACCACTATCACCACCATCACCATCACCACAAGCACTTCTACCTCCACCATCACCACCAACGCCCAAAACAACAATACCAACAACACCATCACTAACACTACAAACACCACCGCCAACACCGCCACCAACAACATTCCAAACAACACCACCACTAACAACACCGCCACCAACAACCCCACCATCAACAACACCACCACCACCAACAACCCACCATCAACAACACCACCACCATCACCACCGCCACCATCAACACCACCAACAACACCACCAACAACACCAACAACACTGCCCCCAACAACACGACCACCCAAAACCACCACCGCCACCAACAACACTACCATCAACACCACCACCAACAATACCGCCACCAACAACACTGCCCCCAACAACACCACCACCAACACCCCCACCGCCACCAACAGCACCGCCACTAACAACACCGCCAATAATACCACCACCAACAACACCACCAGCAACAATACCGCCACCAACAACGCCACCATCAATACGGCCACCAACAACACCGCCACCAACAACACCACCAATAACACCAACAACACCAACAACAACACTGCCCCCAACAACACCACCACCACCGCCACCAACAACATTACCGCCAACACCGCCACCAACACCACCACCGCCAACACCGCCACCAACAACATCACCAACAACACCGGGAATCAGTCAACCTTACTCCACAAAATAGAAGCGAACCTATAAATAAGTATACGGAGATTCTCTTTTGCTTTGTATGTACGTTTTCCATTTTTTGTTGTAATTAACACATACGCACACACATCAGTATATGTATGTGTGTATGTATGTATGTGAGTATTTATGTATGTTCTTCTGGTTTTATAATTTTTATAAATCTTTACCAATAGAGAGAGAGTCGGTTTCTATCATAGATACAAGACTCTTTCATTGGAATTTACACAACATCAACTAGGTAGATATGTCTGCATGCATGCGTGTGTAAGTATAGATGTTATTGTATGTGTGGATGTGTATGTTTTGAGTTGTATGTGTGCATGTGCATATGCTTTGTATCTGTACATGTGTATCTGAAGTTATTAGATGCAGAATTTTTTGGAATGTTTTGCATATTTTTACTGTTCCATTAATGGATTGTACTTGTAATTTCCTAATTAGTCGTGTGTATGTATGTATGTATCAGTGGTGAAGGGTAACCTGGAAAGCAGGACATGCAGTTCAATCGCCATGGCGGAAAGTGGGGCTGTGCAGCATTACCCCCCCCCCCCCCGTAATCCCCTCTAAATGACCCTCCCGCTCAAAGCCGCATGTAGTGTTATCTAATGTGTGTGTGTGTTATCTTTTTATGTGTCTACGATTTAGTAAGCAGTCAAAATTCTGCTTGCCCCAAAGCTGTCGTGTGTTTGTGTGTGTGTTATCTTTTTTTGTGTCTATGCGTTTTAGTAAGCAGCCAAAATTCTGCTTGCTTCAACCGACGCAATTGATCAACTCAAGATTCTATAACGCATGCACTGCATGCGTTGTATGCACGGACCCTTCGCCCCTGGTATGTATGTATGTATGTATGTATGTATGTATGTATGTATGTATGTATGTATGTATGTATGTTATGTCAGGTCACCAGTTGGTGCTACTGGTAACATGTATCCCAGTACAACCTGTCTCATGGTCGGGTCGTTGGCGACTAAACTGGCAACCCCACCAAGGTTTCTTGGTGAGGAGGGTTACTTTGGTCATCCTGCAGGACTAAAAACAAAACCTGTCAAAGGGCAAAGGAGCTCTTAAGAGTCAATGGCCATCCAAAATCACCGGGAGAGATGACCCCTTAGCCTTTGCCAAGGCAGAATTCTAGGAGAAGGAAAACTCTGATATATCACCTGCAACCCTGATGGTATCCAATGATGTTGACTTGTTCTTCTTTTTGGTAAATATCATCTTGGTTAAGAGAGTGGGACTGGCTTTGTGCAGTGCCTTTGCTCACTATAAAAGCTTCACGGCACAGGCATTTCTTTATATCTGGAGATCTCTCTGCACTTGTTGTCACATGGTACCATGGGCCCAGCACTATGTGTCAATAATTGTCACAAGTGTAGTGTTTGAACCAGAGTTTTCAAGTCGTTGGCTGGACTAAAAAGTCACTCTCGTTCAGCGCATCGGTAGGGGTTCTCCTACATTGATATAAAGTAGTGGCTGTACTCGAAAACGAGTTGGCAGCCACCATGTATGTATGTATATATATATATATATATATATATATATATATATATATATATATATATATATATATATATATATATATATATATATATATATATATATGTATATATATATATGTATATATATATATGTATATATATATATATATATATATATATATATATATATATATATATATATATATATCTTTGCCACAAGTGACGTCAGTGAGATCCCCCCTGTAGTTGTTGGTGTTAGAGAGATCTCCCTTCTTTGGCACTGGGACGATGTTACTGATCCTTCACTGATTTGGGGCAATTCCTTTCTCCAGTGCCTGGTTACAGAACCCCAGGATGATATAATCAAAATCACTCCTCTTCATCACCTCTGATGCCACTCCATCAAAAGGTAAGGAGATACATTGTCTCCCTACTTTTTTATCATCGTAGTGGACTATTGTATGCGCCTTGCACTGGAGAAACACTAAGACTCTGGCTTTACTGTAGCACCGGCTCAGAGCAGGAGAGTTAAGGCGAAAAAGATATCGGATGCTGAATTTGCCGACGACATAGTTTTGGTGACAAATACAGTGAAGAAGGCAGATGATTTGATGCAGGAGGTTGAGACTGTGGGGCTGAAAATGAATGAAACGAAAACAAAATATCTGGTAGAGAATGTTGAGAAGCCAGAGGGGATGACTAATGTAGGCGGGAAGCCGCTAGAATTGGTTGAGGACTTCCTGTATTTGAGAGCAAAGATTGGGAATACGGAAGATGATGTGGTTGAGAGCAAGAGCAAAGCCTGGGCGGCGTGCCACAGCTTGAGATCGGTGTGAAAGTCGGACCTTCGTAAAGACCAGAAAATCCGCCTCATTGCTGTAGTGGAGTCTGTGCTGCTGTACGGGTCTGTGACTTGGACACTGACCAAGAAACTCACTCAGATAGTGGATGGGTGCTACACGAGAATGCTGAGGATCGCTCTGAACATTAATCAGTATACACTGAGGATGAAAAACTCAGAGCTGTATGGGAGCCTCCCAAACGTCAGCCCAAAAGTGACACAGAGGAGACTGAAGTTAGCTGGACATGCTCACCGACATCGAGAGTTGACATTGCACTCAGTGCTCCTGTGGGAGCCCCTACATGACCTCACTGGAAGAGGAAGACCAAGGTTAACGTATGTTGATGCCCTAAGGACAGACACTGGTCTGTTGGAGACGCAGGACATGGCAGCGATAATGAGGGACAGAGACCACTGGAGAGAACTCGTCCATGGAACTCGGGAATATTACCCGCCCTAGAATATATATATATATATATATATATATATATATATATATATATAGAGAGAGAGAGAGAGAGATAGAGAGAGAGGGAGAAAGTGTGTGTGTGTGTGTGTAGTTAATACGATGCATTGTGAGATATGTAGTAAATGACCGATAAGTTTTTTTTTTTAGGCTGATACAATACGGTAGAAAATATTCAGTCGTATAGTCAGTCCCTCCATACAGATGGCTTGTCTGATGGTCGTTACCGTCTGCTCATTGAAATGTGGCAGCTTTAGGTAGCAAATGTTAGGGGCAGGTGTCCTATTTCTTTTGCGAGGCGGCATTTCGGTGTTTGGTGAGAGAAGTAGGGTAGCCGTTTTCGGTGAGATCTCTTTGGAATTCCACTGTGCTGGTATGTCAGTCGTTATCTTCGTTGCTTCTGATGCGTATCCGGGAGATTTCATTCTGTACATAGGCCATTTTGGCACAGTCAGGACTCTCATTGTGGAGACTGCTCTACAGACACCAACCCACATACATAGATATATGCACACTTCCTAATTGTCCCTTCAACAATGTAAAAGTGTGCTTTAGAGCATGTGTGGTCTATAAGACCACGAGCAAAAAATACAGCTCCTCCTACATTGGAAGTACCATAAGGAGGCTAACATACAGATCAAAGAACATGTGACAATGAGAACCTCTTCCATTAAAACACATCTTGATAGATGTCGCAACAAAGACATTAAGGTCACCATAGAGGCCAGTGAAAGGACCACGGGAAATTTAAAAATTAAGGAAGCCATTTTCATTAGCCGATTAAAGACAGAAATAAAAAATAAATCAGAAAGGCACGGGGAAGAACGGTCACTATAGTAACTTGAGCATTCATTTTTAATACATTTTTAACATATAACAACCAATCGTAAATTTATAATAAATTGAAGTGAAAATCAACAGGTGCGTGTTTTTATTGGCAGCATGACCCTCCCAAAGTATATCTGTTTCAACACACGTTTTCAGGTAAGAAATCTTGCAAAACAAATAAAAAAAAAAAAAAAAAATATATATATATATATAAGTAAATGACCGATAAGTTTTTTTTTTTTAGGCTGATACAATACGGTAGAAAATATTCAGTCGTATAGTCAGTCCCTGTCTTTGCTTAAACTTTAATCTGTTATTTTAATAAATATATATATATGAGAGATATACTTTAACTTTAATTATATCTCATAAAATAATACAACTGGTTTTTCCACATTATACATATTGTTAGCACCCCAAACACTTAAATTGGGTTTATATTTTAATATAACCTAATGTTTGTTGAGTGAGATGGTTACCAGTCAGAGTTTAGCTTTAAACTATCTCTGTTATTGTATTAAATATTTACTCTTGATTAGCCAGAGGTGTTTATTTCCAGGTACCTTATGAATTTGACTTTCCGTATTTATTACTGTTGTGAAATATTGTGGCTTTTTTTGGTTGTAACTTCTGTTTTTTAGCCTAGGAAAATATATATATATGCCTACGTATATAATTACATGCATATATGTATTTATTTTCTTTTATTAATTGAGTTCTTTACACGAGGAATTAATATTGGTTTTGAAATAACTAATTAACCCGCGTGTGTTTTATATTTTACTCTTAATAATTCGGCCGGAGAATTATATTCCCATTTGCCCTTTATAGCATAACTTTCTGCATTTACTGCGGTTATGAGAAGCGGTTCTTATTCGGGTACAACTTCTGATTTAGCCTAAGAAAATATCTATATGCGTGTGTAATTTATACAAGCATATATTTATTTTTTTATTTTCAATTGAGTTCTTAAACACGTTGGATTGATAATGTTTTCAAAAACACTAATTAACCCGCGTGTATATTATTATTTTTTTTTCCTCATTTCGTGGGTTGTCTCCCCTTCCCGCTTCGTGTCGCTATGATACTTCCTCAGTCAAAAACTGCTGGAATTTCAAATTTGGCGGTCATTCGAGGTGAGAGAGAGCAACTTTACGGACATGATTTTTGACAGCGGTAAGAAATTGTTTTCTTATATCAATGTTTAATGGGCTTCCACTGATGATTTATAAGTACCCACCTAAATATATTCTTACATGAATATATATTAGGCTTCTACATAAACTGGAAACATTCTCCCAAACTTGTAGAAAACTTATAATGAAACAATTGTTTGGAAAGAGAGATATACTTTAACTTTAATTATATCTCATAAAATAATACAACTGGTTTTTCCACATTATACATATTGTTAGCACCCCAAACACTTAAATTGGGTTTATATTTTAATATAACCTAATGTTTGTTGAGTGAGATGGTTACCAGTCAGAGTTTAGCTTTAAACTATCTCTGTTATTGTATTAAATTATATATATATATATATATATATATATACACTGTACCCCCGGCATTCACGGTCCCGGTTATTCGCGGAATTTTCCTTAGAGCCTAACTAAGTTCATGGAAACTACGTGTTTTTACGTTTATAGGCATTTTAATGGATCACGTCCAACATTCGCGGTTTCCATCTATTCGCGGGTGCTTTAGGAACATGACTCCTGCGAATACCAGGGGAAAACTGTATATATATATATACATATATACAGAGGCGGTGGAACTGGGGGAGGACAGGGGTGGAGGCATGGTCACTCCAATAATTATATTTTTCTCACCAAACTACCAAAACACATCTATTTATATATGCGCTACATTTTATGTACATGTTATGTAGACAGATGGGAGAGAGAGATATAGAGCGGGGTAGAGATTGATGTTTAATGATATAGAGAGAGGAATTTGAAGAGAGTTCCGTGTAGTAGATATACAGAGGGTAGAGTTTAGAGTTAGTTGATATAGAGAGGAGGATTAGAAGAGAGTTCCGTATAGGGAGAGTTTGGGGTTAATTGATATGGAGAGGGGGAGAGTTTGGGGTTAATTGATATAGAGAGGGGGGAGAATTTGGTGGTAATCAATAGAGTGAGAGGATTGATAGAGATAGGTATTGATAGATATAGAGAGGGGGGGAGTTTGTTAGTGATGGATAGAGTGAGAGGGAATGCGAGAGAGTGTTGTATGGTAGACATAGAGAGGGGATAGTTTGGTGCTAATTGATATAGTGAGGGAGTTTGGAAGTGTGTTGTATATTAGATATAGAAAGGGGGGGGGGGAGAGATTGATGTTTATTGATATATATTTCTATTTATTTTCCACCAGGGCATCAAAGATTGGGACAAATACAAAGGGGGGGAGTTTACATACATTTAAAAAGACGTGTAAAAAACATATAACAAATTAAATTTAACAATCGATGTCCTCAATAGGGAGGGGCGTTGACATGGGTCGCACACACCCCCGAAAAAATGTGCAACCCTCCTCTTCAGGAGCACAAAGAGCGGGTGCTTCCTTCCTCTCCTCATTCTTCTCCTCTCTCACCTACAGGCTGATATAGAGAGAAGGCCCATTCACTCGGGCCATTCTCGCTACTTTCACCCATCTTTCATAAAACTTGCTGGGGTAGAGCACCTCTCTCTCCATTCTGATCCTTCTTCTAAAGTGGTACTTGAAAAAAAAGACCAGTTGTTGGCCGGAGAGATAGGTGTCTGACTTCAGCCCTTTCAACCTTGTCCACCATACAACTTCTTTCGCCATGGCTATCACACAGAGGAAAACCGCCTCTCCTTCGTTTTTGAAAGGGGGAGGCGGTTTGATTGTGACAATGTTCTCGGTGGTCAACCGGATTGGTCCCACCCGCGACAGTAGTCATTCTAAATAGCCCCACAGGTCAGCAACGCCCGGGCAGTGTACGAATGCGTGTGCGACGGTTTCCTCGTCACGCACGCATCTTGGACAGATCTTCTTTGAGGGGTCCCTACCCGGGCGCCCGTGTCTGTAGAGCTTGTCCCGAACGGGTAGAGCTCCTCGGTAACATTGCCAAGCCAGGGACTTTTGGAAGTTGTCCATCGGTCCCGGGCCAAACGTCCTACCGAACAGACTGGCCAGCTCGTCTTCCTCCATGCCCAGAGCCTGTCCGAGAGCGTCGTCGCACTTACTGCGCACCAACCCTCTATAGAATGTTGAGGTTGAGTCTCCACTGATTGCCGGATCCGCTTGCCAGAGGGCCGTGAGCGCCTGGGCACATTCAATGTGCCAGTCACCCATTTTTCTCGGTCTTTGCTTGATCCAGGATTGCAGCTCGGTGAGTGAGACGCGTCTCGGAAAGGCTCGCCTCACAAACAGGGCCCACACCGGCTGACCGGTGAGGAATACCTGGAGGTGCCGTAGCCTTAATGCGTGTCTACGCATCGTCAGCCACGTCATCTCCAGCCCTCCGTTCGAAGGGTGTTGACAGCAGATGGATCTTCTCACCAAAGGAGCCCGCTTCTTCCAAAGAAATCGGAAGAGCGTGCGCTCCATTTTGGCGAGTGTTTTCTCTGGGCAAGGCACGACGGTCAAGCGGTAGTAGATGACGGACGCTATATAAGCGTTCGCCACCTCCGCTCGACCTTTCAGGGATAGTTTGCACTCGGCCCAATTCTGGGTGAGTGCAAACACCTTGCCCGTTACCTCGTCCCAGTTTTTCTCCACCTGGAGGTCCGGTCCGAACCAGACCCCGAGCAGCTTCACCGGTCCCTCCGTCCAGCGTCCGACGATGCCGTCGGAGGGCATCGTTTTGCCCCTCCACGTCCCGAGTTGCAAACCGACGGACTTGTCCCGGTTCAGCTTGTCTCCTGTGAACCTTTCATATTCCTCCAGTAAGGTGCCGATCTGCCCGATTTCCGAGGCACACGACACCATTACTGTCACGTCATCGGCGTAGGCCGACACCGCTTTCCGCAATCCCGGTTCCAAGGGGATGCCCTGCAACAACTCCAGCTTCCTCAGTAGTGGCTCGAGAGCCAGCACATACAGGAGGGAGGAGAGAGGGCATCCCTGTCGAATGGATCGCGTGATTTGGAACGGCTCCGAGAGGTAGCCGTTCACCTTGACCCTCGAGCAGGTGTTGCTGCTGTGCATTGCAGCAATCCAGCCCCTGAAAACGGGTCCGAAGCCTGCCGCCGCGAGCACCGCATCCAGGTACCGATGGTCAACCCTATCGAACGCTTTAGATTGATCCAAGTTGATCAGGACCCCACCAAAGCCGGGTTCGTTGCCTACCCTCTCTACGATGTATCGCATGAGGTGGAGGTTGTCGTGTATGGACCTGGACGGGATTGCGCATGTCTGCGCTTCTCCCACCAGGTTCCCGACGACAAGCGCCAACCTCTTCGCTAACACCTTGGCCAAAATCTTTAACTCTGTGTTTAGCAGAGTTATGGGCCTGAAGTTATCTATGTCATCCCCCTTGTTCTCGTCCTTCCTCACCAGCGTGACTATGCCCTTGGTCACAGAACTGGGAATTCTCCCGTTCTGTTGCCAGTTGCAGTAGACCGCCTCGAGGAGACCGGAGAACAAGCCCCGCATCGCTACATAAAGTTCGTATGGTAGACCATCGAGACCCGGAGATTTGCGTTTGCCGCATTGGCTCAGCGCTTTTCCTATTTCAGCGGCTGAAATCGGCCTCTCGCAGGACTTCGCCCCCCCGTCCGAGAGCCGCGCCAGACCGTCGAGGTATGGACCGAAATCCATGGCCCCCACCCGGCCCGCCGCCCCTCCCGAACAGTCGTGCTAAGCGCCGTTGAAAGGCCGCGCTCATCCGCTCAGGTTCAAGGATCACGCGTCCATCCTGGTCCTTCAAAGACCGAATCGTGGACTTGTTTCCACTTTTTGCCACTGTCACTCGGGCCCAGGTAACAGCTTTGGCTCCCTCGTTACCCAGAGCACGTATTTTACTCCTGACAACGCAGCCCTCGTGCTTTGCATCAAAGAACTGGTCTAGGACCGTTCTTGACGCCAGCACGCCGGCCACGTTGCCACTCCTAATCGCCTCTTCTACTCTATTTGTTAATTCCCTTTCAGTTCTATTCCTATCTGATGCTAATTCCCGACTAAAACCTATCGATTCTATTCTAATTTCTCTCTTGAGAGAGCCCCACCACCTGCTGTTGACAATTGCCCCCGTCAAACGCTGCTTAACTAGTGTGCTAATCCGCTTACTGTAAGCTTTGTTTGTCGGTAAAGACAAGTTTAGCTTCCAGTAACCGGGTCCCTGTCTATGAGTTCTATCAAGGTTGACCACTCCGGTCAACAACTTGTGATCCGAATAGTCAACCATGAACATTCGTGGACAGCTTAAAATGTCCCTATCCTTATTTCTAACTAGGAACCTATCTAGGTACGACCTGGATGTTCCACTGCGATTACTCCACGTCCACCGTGGCACAGTCGGAAAATCCAGTCGATATCTATCGGCCAGATCAAATCGGCCGATTAATCGTTTGAGGCTGTTACACCCCCCCTCTATCGGGACATGCCCCTACATAGTCCCAACGTGCATCCAGGATACCATTCCAGTCCCCCACTAAAAGCAAGGAGCGAGACGTTCCCAGGAAATTCTCCAGGCGTCGGAAGAAGTCTGGTCGCGGTGTCCCCGATGGGGCATACGCTGCCACCAGCCTGAAAGCTCCACCTTCACCACTGCCGACGTCTAAAACCACCAGTCGACCCTCCGGGTCCAGGTGTACCTTCTGTGTGGCGAGACCCAGGTATTTTCGCAGCAGAACGACAACCCCACCCCCACCCCTCGGCTGACAGAGAGATGCGTAGATCTCAAAGTCGTCGAAGATGGGGGCCAGTTGGCGCTCGCTGCTGATCCTGGACTCGCAAATAACCATTACATCCACTCTGTGCGACCTGAGGTCATTTAAGAGTTTGCCCTGTTTCCAGGACATCCCCAAGCCGCGTGCATTCACACATCCAACTCTTATATTGGCCATGTTGGTGCTGAAGAGGTAAAAAGGAAGAGGAAAGGAAATTACTTACCTCTTCGTCTCCTGGGGGCCAGGCTGCACAATTTCCATGTGGGTGTTGGAAGGGTTGTTTGGTGGGGTGGTGGTTTGTAGTGGGGTGAGGACATCAGTGTGTGGTGGGATTAGGGTGTTTGGTGGGGTGTGGGTGTCTGGTGTGGGGGTGGGGAAACATCTCAATAGGACGCTATTATGTGGTTTGGTGCAGTTGGTCCCCACATGCATTGGATGGTTGTTTTTCAAAGTTACATAGGTTTCCGTTGGGCCCCTAATCATCATTAGGTGCGGTTTGTTCGCTGCGTAGGTGAAAGTGATCCCTTCGGTTTCCACCGAAGGGTTATTTTCTATCGCTTTCATCAACGTTTTATTGTTCTTGTTAATGTATGTATAGAGTTTTTGTTGTGTTGTGTTTGTTTTTGTTTGTTGTTCTTGCGGGTGTTTGCGTTTTATAGTACGTGTTATGTTTTGGGGAGGGGTGGGTTTTTTTGTTTGTGATGTTTGTTCTGTTTGTGCTGGTGGCTGTGTGTTTGTGGAATTTTTGTTAATGTGGTGCCTTTTTTTTTTCCTTTTCACCTGTTGAAAGGGTTCTCTCTCGTCGTCACTGGGTGACGTTGATACGGAGTCCTCTTCCGTGTTGTTGGGGAGGGGTATATTTTGGGGTTTTGCTGTGGTTGCTTTTGTATTTGTTTTAGGTGGGGAGGGATTGGGTGGAACAGTGTTTTGTGTTGTTATTTTTCCGTGTTGTTGTGGTGGTGGTTGTGTTGTTGTGTTCGGGGTTGGCAGAAGAGCCTTTTTTTTTGACTCGTTAATTGAGGACAGGCAGCCCTCAGGTGACCCCTGCTTAAGCAGTGGAAACATGACGGCCCCCTTCCCTCCACTGAAATGTTTATATAAGTTAGCCCGTCCAGAGGCACGCGTTGTGGGATATTCGCTATTCGTTCTGGGCTCATTTGCACCAGAACTTCTACTGTGGTCCCACCAAATACACCCCCGGAGCACTTTCCTATTGAAATTATATTGTCTTCGTCCAAGTTTATTATTCCACATAGTATCCACCAAATGTTTACATTTGGTGTGATACTCATTATTTTTATTCTTTGTGTCCTTTTTCCCCTGTATGTGGGGTAAAAGGTGAAGTGGGGGGGACACAATGGGTGCTATCGAGTACTTTTGAGCTGTTGACTGGTTGTTCATCAGCACCGAAATGCTACCAAACAGTTTACCTTTTTGTATGAAGGTTAAGTCCTTCATTGCGTCTTTTCGAACCAGCTCAATTTCATTTTGTGATAATTGAGCTGGTTTTCTTGTTTCGTTCGATAATGTCCCGAAAACTGTGGTTTTCAGGACAGCCTCTCTACGTAATTCCTGTGGAGAATTGATGCTAAAAGCACCGTTTTCGCCAAAAGTCACGAATTGTTTTGCGTCTTGTAATAGTTGTTTAGCATTTGTTATGTCTATTGGCGTGTATAGTTTTTTTTTTTTTACAGTCTGTGCGAATGTTGTTTTGGTGTTGTCTTTTTTGTTGCTGTCACTGTTGGTAATATTGTTCATGTTTTCCTTGGTGTTGCTATTGTTGCAGTTGTTGGTTGTGGTGTTATTGTCATTGTTCTTGTGCTGGTATTATTTACCGGGTTTGGTTTCGTGGTTTCAATATTTTTAACGTTTTTCGATGATGCGAGTAGGGAAGGCTGCAAGCTTTGTACTCCTATCTTCCCTCCACCACTTTTCTTAGTGGGCGTGGCACTCACGACAGTGTGCGAGGTGGAAATGGCATCCATTGCCACCAAGTCTACAGTTTTGAGATGAAAATTGAAAATTTCGCCCCAGAAAGGGGCGAAAATTAGTTGACTCAACGTCTGACGGCCCAGGCAAGGGGTTAAACTAAACAATGTTATTAAATTGAGCAATAAACTCACAGTTTTTTTGACAATAATCCGTAAAAATCCGGAGCGAAGTAAATCACGTCTATATCAAGTGGTAATTGATATAGAGAGGGGGATTCGGAGAGTATGTCGTATGGTTGATATAGAGAGGGGGAGAATTTAATGTTACTTGATATAGAGAGGGGAATTCGGAGAGTATGTTGAATGGGTGATGTACAGAGGGGGGAGAGTTTGGTGGTAATGAATAGAGAGAGAGGATTGATAGAGATAGGTATTGATAGACATAGAGAGAGGGAGAGTTTGGTAGTGATAGATAGAGTGAGAGGGAATGAGAGAGAGTGTTGTATGGTAGATATAGAGAGAGGGGGTTGGGAGACTGTGTTGTATATTAGATATAGAGAGGAGGAGAGATTGATGTTTATTGCTATAGAGAGGGGGATTGGAAGAGAGTTCCGTGTAGTAGATATAAAGAGGGGGAGAGTTTGATTTGAATTGATATAGAGAGGGGTAGAGTTTGGTTTTAGTAAAAAAACAGAGGGGGATTAAAAGAGAGTTTTGTGTGATAGCCATAGAGAGCAGGAGAATTCGGTGGCACTCTCGAGTCCCAAATAATAGGAGGGGAGACAATAATAGAGGGTAGGGGTGGGGGCTTGGGAAATCAGTAATTGTATAGTGTACGTTCGTAAATATGGGATTTCTTGTAATGTTCTTCTATTGTCATATATCATTTTTTTTTTATGTAAAATGAAATAATTATTAGATTCTCCAGCTGCTGTATCAATATGAATCACTTACAATAAAATTTCGCCGGAGATAGATTAGCAAAATTTAATAAGCGGGTGTGGAATGGGGATGGAATAAAAACCGGGTTGGGGTGGGTGGAAAAAATCTGACATTAATAAGCGGGGGGTGGGGACGATTATTCAAGACCTGAGAGTACATGAATTGTTGACGGACGTAAGAATGAAAACTCAATACCGAAGTAGAGTTTAAATATTCATTTATTATGGCTAAGCCTTGTTACTCTGGAGTCTCCCCTGCGTACTCACAGGATCACCAGACAAGACAGGTGATCTCTTGAGTACGCAGGTGAAACTTTAGAGTAACAAAGCTCACCAATAGCCATAATAAACGAATGTATATATATATACACAAGTGGGAACTTAGTAAAATCGAAGCTTTGGCTGTGGCAAGCAAAGTCGACCTACACTTAGGAATGAGTTAGCAAAACACTCAATAAGGGTAGGCCCTTGACAAATTGAATATTGCGGTAGGCAAAATCCAACCACACAATACCAAAGTAACGAAAGAACTAACAGGTTAATAAACAGACCTGGACAAATCGGACGATAAAAATGTCCGAAGTGTTTATATATATATATATATATATATATATACCGAGATGAATATATTGGGTATAATACCAGTTTCTTACCAAATGCGAAGAAGCTCGATATATTAACCCTTTAGGAGAGGGCACTGAGCATAATTTTTAAATTAGATATTTACAGTGGCGGTGGAACGTAGGGCATGTCCCCCTCCAATAATTATATTTTCTGTCCAAACTACCAAAATACACATCTATATGGATATGTTTATCGCATATCGAAGTGTTCTGCCTATTTTAGAGTGTAAAGAACTAAACTAATCACTACAACTAAATTGTCTAAATTTGGCCTCGCCAATTCAGAAATGCTTCCACCGCCCCTGATATATATATGTATATATATATATATATATATGTATATATATATATATATGTATTTATATATATATATATATATATATATATATATATATATATATATATATATATATATATATATATATATTTAAAAAAAAAGGAAAAGAGTGACTTCACTTGTAGTGTTAAAAAATTTATGATTTAACGTTATAATATAATATTATAATATTATGAGTTGGTAGATCCAGTAAGTTCTTTTGTACCAAGGATCTTACATATTTTCCTATATATATATATATATATATATTTGTACATACACATTCACACAGACATCCACACACACACTACCCTACACACACATATATATATATAAAGATAAAATTAGTTATAAATGAAAATCATAGGCTGTTTTTATATAGTGATACAAGTGGTTACATATGAGAACTATAGGTTATTTGTCGTACTATAGTAATACAATAGGTTAAATTAGATGTCATACTATAGTGATACAATAGGTTACAAAACCACACACACATACACACACATCTATATATATAAAACTGAGGATGTCTGTCTGTGTGTGTGTCTGTGAGTTTGAATCCCTAAAACTCGAGAAGTACCCAACCAATTTTTTTCAAACTTTACATGTGTATTACTTATGTTTCAGGGTGTGTTATGCATATAAAAAATTCAACTTTTTGATACCCTAGGCATTAGGTGAAAAACTGCGTTTTTTCAGCTTTTTAGGGGTGTTTTGCATTTTATCCTGCTTCATCGAGGAAAATCTTAAAGATTATCCAGCCATCAGAGTATTCGGTTTATTTTCTTTACATATTGTCCAGGCATGCAGTTTTTCCCTGATTAGGTCTGTTGGCGGCTCGCGTTCCAAAATACCTTATCCCGTGCAACGCCGGGTACCACTGCTAGTATATATATATATATATATATAATTTCAACAGCATGGATATTTATTTACCCCTTCCCTTGTGGGCATATTACCAACTGGAAGATTATTATTTCTTACTCTCCGGTAAATGAACTTAGCTTAGTTACTCTGTAAACTAAACTAACACAGCTTAGCTTCTTTACAAAAGTGTGATATGCAATCGTTTCCTTCTCCTCGTTTCTAAACCAATAAATACGGACCCCATTTTTGTCCCTCCCCCACCTCCGCACTTAGTAAAGACAATTTGTGTGATGTATGCTTGGAAAGCCAGTTACATTGTAGTTTCCCAGATAAACACTCCAGTCGCTTCTCACTCACTCACTCACTCACTTCAAGCCACAATAGACCTAAGAATTAGTGGTAACTTTTTTCAAAAATTGCACATTGTAACCTATGACACACAATAAATATAGTGGGATTACAGGCAAGCTAACAGAGAAAATAGATTTTATATGTGATAGATTCACAAGAAGAGTTTTCACTCAGAGTACACGTGAAAAAGATATGATCAATTGCCAAGAAGGCTCCCTAAAGGCTGTTGATACCTTTTGTTACATAGGTGACCTAATCAACAGTACGGGAGGATGCTTTTAAAGTGTGGTAGCCAGGGTAAGAACAGGATGGAAGAAGTTTAAAGAACTATTACTCCCGCTGATAACAAAGAGCTACTTTCTCAGAGTGAAGGATAGACTGTAACTGCAATGCTGCATGTACCGTGACTGTAGAGGACCTGTGAAAGTTAAAAAGAATTGAAGCAAGTGTGCTCCAATGGATATGTAATGTCTGTCTGCTTGAACAATGTAGCATACGCGAGTTGAGAGAAAAACTTGGCATAAGAGAAATTGGATGTAGTGTGCAAGAAAGAAGACTGTGTTGGTATGTGTATAGAAAATGACAGAGAAATCTCAGTGGATGGGACTTGTGGAAGACATGGGATGAGGGAGTAAGGACTGACCTCACGTCAGAGATAACAAAGGAGTGCGAGGAGTGACAACATGCTCTACTGATGAAGACCTGTTCATCAGTATAAAAGGTGACCTGGTTCATTCACATACCTCCCTTCTACTATTACTCCTTAGTAGCTATTTCCCAGCCCTTTCATTTTCCACTCGTCCACTATAACTCCTTAGTCGCTATCCTCAACATCATTGTACACCCCATCCCCACTTCGTCCAGGAACACTGCCACCTATTAAATCCCAACACCCTCAACTCAATCCAGTTTCATCATTTACTCTCCACCATTCCTTAAATCCTTCACTCAACTAAGGCTCATCACTCAACCAAGGATCACCATAAAATCCAAACATACTAGCTATAACTGTCATCGCAATAACTCCCACACTACCGGAAGATTCCACATCCTAACACCCACATTCTGTTTAGGTTAATAACCCTACCCAGGATCTACCTCACCCCTTAAAATCCTAAACACACTGCGTACGATAATACACCTGATACACCCTCCACCTCAAATCCCTACTCATTTCAGTAATTTCCCATGCAGCTAGAGGCCACCCATCTCTCCATCTTACTCAACATTCTAATAATCCCCCCACTCCACTACTTATGATATACTTATCACCTTTTTAACCCCTGCCCTGCCTTTCATAGAGTAGGGAAGGCGCTTTAGTTGAGTCAATAACTAAAACCTCCCTAGCACCAGTGTTGTAAGGTGTTTGGCGATAGGAAGAGTATCCCACTAAAACTGTCAAGAGAACTCTTCAGTTGTGTCAAAGACATAGTAACCTCTCTAGTGTTGGTGATTTACAGGATAAACTCATCCAGTACACTCTGTAAAGTGGTTAGTGATAATGAGGTTATCCAACTGTAGAAAACCCCACCAAACAAAAGGTTTGGAAGGCTCTTCAGCTGTATCAAAGACATGACAACCTCTCTATTGCTGGTGACATGATAAAATGGACTCGTTCGAGCATGGAAACGTTTTGTGAGATGTGGGACACCAGCCAGCCAGCCTGAAAAACTGGTGAAATGTGAGAATGTAAACAAGTGAGATGGAAACCCCCAGCCCATCAGAGAGTTCAGTAGCGCTGCATGGGTACTGGCTTGGTCTGTGACTACCCACCCAACTCTTTCCAGCAGGGAATGCGGACGTTTAATGATGATGATGAAGATATATGAGAATTATAGGTAATGTCCTATTATAGCAATAAAATTAATGAATGATGAACAGAAGTGTTATATATTATGACTGGAACTTGTCATGGCTTCTAACGTTTCATTTATGATAACCGCAACCATAAAAATAGCAGCAACAACAGTAGAAGTAACAACAACAAAAACAACACCAGGAGCAACAACAGCTGTAATAAATAGACAAAAAATCAACAAATATGAAAATATTTTCCCATCATCTCACTCAATTACTGAGAAGGCGATAACTACCGTTACCGACGTAATGAGAAATCGAGGACTGTGATTACACACACACACACGCACACACACAAATAATATATCTATATCTATATATACATGCACATATATGTGTGTATTTATATAGCTATACACATATATAAGTATATATATATATATATATATATATATATATATATTTATGTGCATATATATTACACACTTATAAATCCTCTCTTTCTTTTTACACATACACACACATATATATATATGTGTGTGTGTGTGTGTATATATGAGAGAGAGATAGATAAGGAGAGAGAGAGAGAGAGCGAGAGAGAGAGAGAGAGAGAGTGATTGATAGATAGATAATTATCATGAGAAATCTGTACCAATGAAAATATCATTATTGATGTGATATCATTATCCATGGGATATCATCCTAGAAGGTGATATTTTTGCACAAATATATTGAAAAATGTATAAATAAATAAACCCCATTGCAATTTCAATATGGTATTATTACCTGTTTCTACGTCCCTTTACAGTCTGAGTTCAAATCCCGCCGAGGTTAACTTTGCCTTTCATCCTTACGGGGTCGATAAAATAAAGTACCAGTAATGTACTGGGTAGTTGCTGGCCTTGTGCCTAAAGTAGAAACAATTATTAACTGTTTCTACTTTAGGCACAAGGCAAGCAATTACTCAGTGCATTACTGGTACTTTATTTTATCGACGCCGTAAGGATGAAAGGCAAAGTCAACCTCGGCGGGATTTGAACTCAGATCGTAAAGGGACGTAACTATGCTGGAAAGCATGGCAACAATCATACATTTAATCGGATGATAGTCTTGTAAGAAAATTTATTTGCCACACACTCACACACGTGTGCACATATACGACCCTTATATATATATGTGTGTGTACATCTCTCTCCCTCCCCTCGCTCTCTCTCTCTCTACACACACACAAACATATATATATATATATATATATATATATATATACACACATACATATATACATAAACATACATAGGGAATGTTTTGTTGGAATCACCACATGTCTATTGCACTCAGAATCTATTTCATATAAAAACTACACAGGCGAAAATACGAGGAGATATGTTTAAGGGTTGCACAGTTTGGTGCTTTTTCCTAATATGTCTAAGGGAGACAATTTCAGTTGCTGTAAAAAGACACTAGCGCATATACATACACACACACATACATATATATATACATATATTATGCATAGAGCGATGACGATGATCATGATAAATACTTTTAAATGAATAGTTTTGTATTGTAGAACGAGAGGTAGTATCAGTCAGTTTGGTATCAAGCGGGTTAATGCTTTGATACTTTGATTGTCTAAATATATTCACTGAGAACTGATTTTCTATGTAATAATATTTATATTCTTTCACTTTCGTGATATATTCTTGTCAGAAGTTGTTTGTTAAATAGAATACACAGCCAGAAACAAGGATTGAAACAAGTCAACAATCTAGAGCTGTATTAGTCATTCCATTTCACGGGACATCATCTTCAGGTGCGATGCCCCACTCCCAATTTTGCAGAGGAAAACAGCAGTCAGGAGACCATGGACGTCGGAGGTCTACACAGCGCCCAGCATAAAAAGAAAAGTCAGTGAGACATACCAGGTGTGTCAGAAAAGTAACAGGACTAAGTGTGTTGTGTGACCTATGAATGGGGTAAGGATTATCACTGGGGAATATATAACTGCGATCTCGACTTTCTGCAGCCATTGTATGTTTTTTCACGTGCTTTTCTTAACTCATCGATTTTAGGCCGTCGACCGATGGGCACAGAGCAACGAACCAAACTGAAGTTTCTGGTCCGGCTGGGGAAAACTCCGTCAGAAGCACTCAGGATACTGCAACATGTGTACGGAGATGAGACGATGTCACGCTTACTGGTTTTGGAGTGGCGCACAAAGTTCAAAAAGGGGCGCGAAGACGTGGTAGACGACCCCAGGAGCGGAAGCCCTTTGGCGAGCATGAATGAGGCCAGCAGTAAGCGCTTGAGGCAGGTGATATGTGGCAATCGTCAGTTGACTGTTCGACCGATAGCAAGTGAGCTGGGCATGAACTGCGACAGCGTTTGGCAGATTAGCAGCGAAGATATGGGCATATGGAAAATCTGCGCGAAAATGGTGCTGAAGCTACTGGGCGATGACCAGAAGAAGAGGTGCATGCAGGTGTGTCAGGGCATCCTCTAGCGTCTTGAAACCGAACCAGACTTGCTGGGGAGAGTCATGGGAACTCGTTTTCCGGATGTGGAAGCCATGACGACAAAGCTGCGGGGAAGGATGGGAAAGTGCGTTAGAGTTGGATTATTTCGAATGGGAAAACTTGTAATTTGTAGTTTGGATTTGAAATATTATTTTTGTGACCCCAGTCCTGTTTCTTTTCTGACACACCTCGTAGTGTTCAGCCTCCAGCCAAGTGTGTAGAGCCTAGGTTCTCAACCTTTTGGGCTCCATGCCTCCCCAAGACGCCCTGATTTTTCAAATGCCCCCCTTCCACGTTATATTACAGATATTTATATAAGTAGACAAACATATTAAAAAAAAGACAGCACGCCAACGGATGTTACAAATGAATACAAAAAGATTTATTTGGTAAATGTACAGAAAATAAGTTAAACACTGCGTAATTGTGGTAAACAGATTGTAATTGGGATCGAAATGCTGGTTTTTTAATTTTAAAGACTTATACGCACTCCCCTAAGTAACTGGCTATAAGAAAAGACTGGTATGGAGTAGTAAAGTATGTAATACAGGCAAAGGCACTTGTACAGAATATGCACAGGCTTTTATATAGTTGTATAGTTGAAGAGAGCATCGAAACGATCAATTGAACTGTAAAATGAAAGTGACGAACAAGTCCAGTGGTCATCAAACTTAATGCGACGGTTGACTTTGATACCTGAATGCAAGCTTGGCTATATCCGGATTTAGTTTTGTTAACCGCATATGCAAATCTCCGCGATTTTCAATTTCAAAGCGGTTTCTCTTTTTCGTTAAGAGATCGTTGGCTACGCTGAAATCACTCTCAACCAAGTATGTAGTTGAAAAGGGAAGAAAGAACTTTACATCTGTTGTGCACAAAATAGGATACTGGGTGTTCAAATGATTATCAAGCCATCTCATGGTTGCTTTGTGCTTGTAAAGATTTTGAGCTAAATCATCATTTTTTAAAAACTCAGCCAGTTCATCCTGTAGGCATGGATCAACATCAGAAAGATGTGTGAGAAACGGTTGCGAAAGCCATTCGGGGAAAGACATTTGACGGAGGTCATTAAATCTAGAGTTAACTCCTTCTCCAAAGCAAGCAAATAAGCGCATAAGGTGCTTGATACCTCTGATGGAACTGGTCCGTAGGTAGATAGATGTGGCAAGTTTTCAGAGCAACCCACAGAGGTGGTTCAAATAAACCTTATCGATAAAGGCTAATATTTTGGTTTTCGCCACGATCATAGTCACCTTGTCCCCCTGCAATTCCTTGTTCAATAAATTGAGTTTTTGTAGCATGTCAGCCAAATAAGCGACCAATAATTTTCCGTCAGCTCTTTGAAGGATATTCGTGTAGAAACTCTCAGGTATAAACTTCATAACTTCATCGAATAATACGAAAAAGCGGGCAAAACAATTTCCTTTTGACAACCATCTTATGTCAGTACGTAGGATAAGATTGACATGTTATTTGTCGATGTCCTTGCAATATTTCTGAAAAAGATGACCAGTCTTGTGATTCGCCTTGATTAAATTTACGCACGACACAATAGCATGCATTACTTCTTGTAATTCTGGTGAAAGACATCTGGAAGCCAAGTTTTCCCAATGAAGGATGCAGTGTACTGTCAAAATCAATAGGTTATCATCTTTAAGTCGTTTAAGGAATCCATTGCGGGCGCGCCGTCTGCTGCACAGGATGGAACGGATGTAATAGGAATCTTGTTTTCTGATAAATGCGACATCACAAGGTCGTATATATCGGAAGCTGTCGTAGTTTCAAAAGTACGACAAAAAAGCATTTCCTCTCGAAAAGCATCATCGTCTTGGACATGCCAGAAGTACAGACCGGCTTCCACAAAAAGGTTGACTCATCGAGCTGAAGTGAAAAAAGACTTTCTCGAATATATTTGTGAAGCTGCTGTTCCACATCAATGAAAATCTCATCAATTCGTCCCCGTACTATGTCATTGATGAGCGACATAAGCTGGACCACTGATTCGTCTATGTGATTTATAACAGTTTGTAAAAACACAGGAATGGCTGGTTTAATTAACTGCTCACCTATCGTATGGGGTTTTCCACAATTTTGAAAGTTCGTAGCTTGCTATTAATGATTTATCCTGCTTTTCGGCTACTTTAGAAAAACATTGAGATAGTGTAGACTGGCAGCAAACTTTCTTTTGAAGATCTTGGAAGTATGAAAGCAGCTTTGATGACTTGTCTCCATGCTTCGCATTGAAGTGTTGTCAGAGTCACCCAGGCCTTATGGAGTCATTGCTCAGTGTTTGATGACAGAGAAGACACATAGACAATCGAGAATCATGAGGTGCCTCAGTGAAACAGAATTTCAAATAATCGTCGCTATATTGGCGTACTTTCTTCTTATTTGATGTCATAGGTAAGATATTTATCAACAATCAGATGTTAAATGTTTCCACTGTTATGGACGATCGTTATATGTGTGAAATGGGATGCGTTAATAATGACACAACAGAAGTCGTCTAAACAGGCGAGTCGATATCCATGCACTGCAGCCATTGGCCGGAAATTTTCCCGATGTTATGGTCAAGGTCACACATTGTGGCTGGATATGCAGACAGAAAGCGTGCATACTCTCGTACGTCAGCAAGTTTCTTAGCACTCACATACGTGCAGGCAAAAATAGTCAAGTCTCGAAATCACGTTTTTCACGCAGATTAGCAAACTTTCTCCCTAAATTAAGAATACACCTTATTGTTTCAAATGCTCCATTAATATCATATGGCCACCCAAAATTTCCATATGACCACCAGGGTGTCAATTTTCTAAATTTGAAAATTGTAATCTATATCAGCTGTTGTTTATAGTTTCATAATTTTCTGCATTTTAAATTACTGTTGATATTAATTATTAATGTTGATATGTTAAATATGATAGAGGGGGGCATCTTGCTTGATGAAGAAAAAACCCAGTATGGCCAGAATGGTTGTTCTTGGCTATACTTTCGCCATTTTGTCGAAGGGACACAACAGCTGGAATATATCGTCCAACCAAGTGTATAGAGTTTATCCCCCCAATCCCCACTAGTATTTTTCTTTTATTATAAACCATATTTTTAATATATTGTTCAATAAAATATCTAACATTTTTATTTTGAAAAAAAAGTTACTGTAGTATGTGATATTTTTTTAAAAACATGTAAACTTACCTGCATCCTTGGTTTTTGATTTCCCACATACTATTGATGTATCTTGAGAGCAATAAATGAGTAATCCCTGTGTGTATTTACCGAAAACCACACTGTTGCCTTAGACTCAAATAAAGCAGTTTTTAGAAAAACAATAAATAACAAAAACAAAAACACAGTTCCTTCCATGCACACAGACACAGAATAACAGATAAAACCAAGAGTTCTTTCACTCAGCCATATTTATATTTCTTCAGAAAAAAAGAAGAAAAATTACCTCCCTCCAGATTCCTTAGTCTATATTACATTCATCTTTAGTTAGTTTTGCTCCCTACGGAGCATTGGGTGATGAAAGACCTCCACCTCACATGGGTGCAAGCCCTGTCACAGGTCTGCTCCCAGGCCATGTCCATGTCTTAAAACAGATATCAACCATGTCTTGAGGGATCTGTTTTGGCTCCTATGCCAATCCCTGCTGTCACCTCTGGCTTCCATTCAAGGGAAGCTCTTGCTAGACTCTTTGTGGACAAGTTTAGAACGTGTCCAAGCACCTTCTGTAGTCAAACGTTGACAGTATTTCATAAATCACTGGTTCAACTCAACAAATTAAGGTGCAGTTCAATATTAATTAAAGGTTAATTAGTATATAATCTCAATGAGTGGAATCACTCAGAGAAGCAATATTATATATTAAATTTAAGTGAGAAAAGACTATATTGAGAAGCACAAATATCCTACATAATTGATATGTTATCATACCTTAAATTTGTATATATGTATATATATATATATATATATATATATATATATATATATAAAAGTCTAAAGTCTGTCTTAGGCCAGAATGCTCATTTGGCCAGTGCTTATCCCGGTTTCATGGCGTGAAGTGACTGATAGTACAAGACTGCCCCCTGGACAGGATGCCAGTCCATCGCAGGGTTAAACCCTCAGCTATTGCTGGTACTCATTTTCAGCTGAGTATACTGGAGCAACGTGAAACGAAGTGTTTTGCTCAAGAACACAACACGCAATCCAGGAATCGAACCCACGACATTATGATCGTAAGTCCAACACTCTTACCACTAGGCCACATGCCTCCACATATACATATATATAAGAGAATAATTGTAAGTGGATAAATCCACTCGTGTTTTAACAAGGTGCATTGTAGCTTGATGTGTTATTCAGATCAAATAGTGTATCAATGCGCTGTTTCCACACCTCGTTGCACTAAAGTATATATTGGAGCAACTTTAAATAGCTTTAAGTCTTACTACTACATGCTTCTCCATTCCTTTAAAAAAGAAAAATTAAAAAACTTGCTTGCCCATTTCATATGGGAGTTAAAAATTCTAATATGGGTTACTCCCTCTACTGGGATATTTTTAAAGTTGCCCAAACCTACAAACCCGACAACCTCGAATGTAATCTTTGACTTACATATATATGTATGTACTCATATATATCTGTATATGTATATTTATATATATATATATACACAGATATGTGTGTGTATGTGTGCATGTGTAATCAATATGTTCGGCCTCGTTGATATCTTTTCAGTTACTACTCATGGGTTAGTGAGAAGTGTTCTCTTATTTGTAAATAGCCATTGATACTATGGTCTTGTCCTCTGTCCAGTTGCTAATGTCTCCTTTGCCTTATTTGTAAATAGTTGTTAAGACTACCTTCTTATTCTTTCTCCATTTGTTATTGTCCCGTGTGCACTAAAGCCGATTATATTGATCTTAAAGCACTGAAACAATGTATCTCTAGTGGTCAAATGATGAGATGGGAGTGTCTGTATTTGTTCATTTCCCTGTCTTCGCCAATGTTTTTTTTATTCATATATGTATGCATAATTATATGTGAGTGTGTGTGTGTGTAAATATATATATATATATATACACACACACATATATATATATATATATACATGTGTATATATGTACGTATATATGAAATTATGTATGTATATATATATATATATATATATAAATTTATGCACAAACAGGACTCCAGTTTTTTTTTTTCTTTTCAAGTATTGTGAAAACACCAAACAATAGAATCAAAATTCTTTTCAGCTCATCTAAAATATTAATACTTGCTAGGATGAATGGGAAATCAATATACTGTAATCTGTATATTACATATTTGCAAAAACTTAAGCCAATTTCTTTCCCATTTACTCAATTAACATAAGTGTTTGTAAATAATTGAAGGTGTGTGGTTTATTGTTAAGGTAGCTGGTTCATGATTTCAAAGTCGTGAGTTAGTGTTGTCCTTGAACATGACACTTAATTTTGTGTTGCCCCAGTTCATTCAGTTGTGATGACAGTTGGTACTTAGCTGTATCAGCTTTTGCTTTTATCTTGGACATTGGTTTTGTAGAGATGGGATACTTGCATGCATAAGTGATGGCTGGTCTTATATAAAACATTTTGTGCCTTAGAGAGCAGCAAACACTTGGTCAGTCAGCCATGTGTGCATAACCCATGGTCAGTCATGACTGAAAGGAATCCTATCCTTCCTTGTAAATAGCCATACCTATAATTCAATAAACACTGTTGTAGATGAGAATAAGGTGTTTCACTATTCTTGGAATTTTTTAAATTCTTGCAAAATTTAGACCAGCCATGGCTTTGCAAGGGCACAAGACTAACAGTCAAGAAGCTTATACCACATGCTGTCTAGACTAACATTATCACAGGGTGTTCTAAAGGTGTAATCAGAATTTTATTCATACCAACAGATGTGCCATTTTAATTTAGACGAATTCAATTTCCTGTACGCCTATGTTTTGCCATTTCAACCAATAAATCTTAAGAGTAAACATTGATTGCACACCAAGGAATCTTGCTTTAATCATGGCCAGTTTTATATAGGATGCTGAAGAGCTGAAAACCCCTCAAATCTCTTTATTTATGCACCCTTCTGGTAAAACCCAAAACATTGTGTATTCTGAGATGCTGACACGACACAATTCAGAATTCTTAAGGCTATGCTGGTTACAGATTTAACATGATAAAAGCTGGGACTCATCAAAATTATCATTTATCACAGTACCAATATTTGGATGTATGGTTTATTTATGAACATTCCAGTTTCCACATCTTATAAGAATCAATTTATTTCCATGGATGGTATACCTCCTCGCACTCTGGCTTTATTCATTTTCAAAATTATTTTCAGAATTAAAGAATTTCATGAATCAAAGATAAATTATAATGTTTCATTAAAAGAAATCGCTATGCATTTAGTGAAACTCACTTCTTTGTTTGTTGGCTAGAATCTTCATTGAAATGTAAGCTCATTTTCCCCCTCTATATTTACAAGTAACTGTTTTGACATTTTGTGTCATCTTCAATGCAAAAGTGTCTCAGACAATTTAATAGCTATATAAATCCTATATTCCACAAGAATTTCTAAAAGTAGATTATGAAAAAAATCAATAAAATTGGACAGAAAGAAAAAATATAAAATCACATAGAAAAAGAAGGAAGGGTTTATATACAGGTTTTAAAGTTTTATTGAGTGATTTAGAACAAACATAATATATCATTTCTCTGTTAAGGCTCTCCAGGGGCACAGCAGACTGTCTTTAGTCAAACAGATATTACTGGAATTTCAGGAAAAGATTTTGCTATCACTCAGCTTGTGTGTGTGTGTGCGCGTGCGTGTGCAAGAAAAAGAAGAAAAAAGAAGATTTTGAGCTCACTCACATGTTTGGTTCTGATGACAATCATCTTTAACCCTTTAGCATTTAAACCAGCCATATCCGGCCAGAATTCCCTCACCTTTTTCTGTTCAAACCAGCTGTAACTTGTTACTCATACTGATGCTAAAGTATTGTTCTCAAAATAAATAATATCAAAATCATGGATTCGATATTATATGAGGTAAAGCCTAGAAGAACATCTATCAATATTTTCATCAGTTTGCTCCATGTAATATTTTCTTTCACATGCATTTTGTTTAAGCATTTACTGTGAAAATATAATAGTAAATATAGAGTAATGGGTTAAATGATGTAAAGGGTTAAATGATGTCCAGTCAGCCATCACTTTGAAATTAGTGAAGAATCTCATGTTCATTGGCAGAATTGATAGAACACTGCATAAAATGCCACCTTATTATTTGTTCTGGCTTTTTACATATTGCTTTCAAATCCCACTGAGATTAACTTTGCTTTTTGTTCTTCCAGGGTCAAAGAAAAAAGTACCAGTGAAGTACTGGGGTTGATTTAATCAACTTTGCCCTTCTCCCAAATTTGCTGTCGTGCTTAAGATTTGAAATCAATGTCAGCTGTTTTTTTTAATTGGCTGTTATTTTTTTCTTTTTCAAGGGGAAGATAAATGATGCAGGAATGATTTATATTTCTTCTTAGTAAAATAATGATTTCTTTATTAACCACAAGGGTTCTTCTTAGTAAATAATAAAAATAAACAACATTTTGTTTCTGTAATTATTTGTAATCTTCAATTTAATTTCATCTTCAACATTCTCTATTTGTTGTAGAGAGCTGTTTCAACATACTCAGTGCAAAGTGTTTTGAGAATTGTGAAAATATATATTGTAAATCTATACATAAACACATCATTCTGATATGAAATGAGCCCAGAATGTCATCATATAATTTTATAAATTTTTGTCAAATGCATTATATTTAATAAGTGGTGGATTAGAAGAGTGTCAAATAAAATGTCTTTGCAATATTTGTTCTGGCTCTTTACATTCTCAGTAAATAAAATATAGTACCCGTAAAATACTGGGGTTAGTATGATTGACTTTTGCCTCCTCACAAATTGTTGGTCTTGTGCTCAAATTAGAAATAATTATATTTGATAAATGACAAACATTGTATTTGTTCCTGCTCTCTGAGTTCAAATCCTACTGAGGTCAGCTTTGACTCTCATCCTTTCGGGGTCAAGAGAATAAAACACCAGTTCATGGTAGTGGATTGACATAATTGTTATAGTGTCAGGCAAGATGCATTGCAGTATCTAATCTGGTACATTGTGTCTTGAGATCAAATTTCAAGTTGGGATACAAGTACCACTGATGACTTACCGTATTTCCCGGCATCGAAGAAGCTACTTTTTTCCGAAAATATGTCAAAAAAACTACCATGCATCCTGGAGGCTGAAGGTTGTTTATTATTTTTTTTTCCAATTTTTAGTTGTCAAAATTAAGGTGCATCCTTGAGGACGTAGCGTCTTCGGTGCCGGAAAATACGGTAAGTTGAGACTACAACTGATTATGAAAGCTATAATGGGTGGAGGAAAATTGTGGCTATCTTCTACAGCAGTTGAATGATAATGAGTATAATTAACTAATATAGCAAAAAAATAAATATCTCTGAAACACATTGTACTTAAAATAACAGAAAATATAGAAACAGCAACAATCTGCAAATATAGAGGCATTAAATGCTAATGATAAAATTAAACATTAAAATGATGAAATAAAAGAAAATTTTCTGAATTATTTTACTAAAAGGAGAGAAAACTTCTGCAAGATTTCACTCCCTTGCAAAGTATCCATTTCACACATACACACACACAGACACCTGCAGTGATATCATCATCATCATTGATTAACATCTATCTTCCATGCTAGCATAGGTTAGACGGGTTTGTCCCATTTAGAGGCAAGGTGGGTCAGGTGACTGTGTCTTGCTCAGATAGGAGAGTTTCTGGCTGTTTTTTTATGGCTGGATGCCCTTCCTAATGCCAACCAAATTTACAGTGTATGCTGGGTGCTTTTTGCCATGTCTTTTACATGTCCACTTTGCAGTGTGCGCTGGGTGCTTTTTGTCGTGTCACCTACACGACCACATTACAGTGTGGACTGGGCACTTTTTGTTGTATCACCTACACAACCACATTACAGTGTGGACTGGACACTTTTTGTCATGACACCTACACGACCACTTTACAGTGTGGACTGGGCAGTTTTGTTGTGTCATTGATACGACCACTTTACAGTGGGGCATCGGCACTTTTGTCTTGGGACTATGGAGGGTGGACAGTGTAGTAGGGAAGGTATGGTTACTGCTAAGGGAGGTGAATGAGAGGGGATAGAAGGTTGAGAAAGGTGTTGCTTACTAGGTATAAGCCTCATCTTGAGAATAATACAGGGTGGGTGTTCTATAAAACTGCATAGCGCCAGAGGTCGCAGTCCTGAATCATTGCCTTTGAGAGGTGTAATTGTGCAAATTCAGCTTTTATTACCTCATCCCAAGTCTTTCTAGGCCTGCCCACATCACGGCTACCAATGACTTTGAGCATTCTGCATCTTATTATACAATTGTCATTCTTCATACACATCACATGTCCATACCAACACAATCTCCTCTCCTGATATATTATACATAATTACATAATTGTTTTTTTTTCAAGTTTTTATTTCAATTTTCCATTTTAATTTTTTTTACCAAAACCCAGCACCAAATCCTTTATTGTGTTTTTTTTTCTATATACATAATATATGTACATATACACATTTACACCTATAAATATATGTATATATATATATATATACACATTTATACAGATATATACATATATATTTATAAATAAAAATAATACAAAAAATATTGTAATAGAAATTTTCATCACAGAAAATATTTTAAGTAAAAGTTGTTCCCATTTGAATTTATAATGTCTTGTGAAAAAATAAGAGGGAGGAAAAAAATGAAAATAGATGAATAAAAAATTCAAAAATTTTCTATTGTCCATAAGTTTTGAGAAAAATAAATTGAAGGAAATTCAATTAAAAATCATTCTTATTTATTTTCTTTATATACATATATATATATATATATACAATATAGAAATGGCTTCTACAAGACTAGAACTGTTTCATTCGGAGGAAATCAACATGATTTCCTCCGAATAAAACAGTTCTAGTCCTGTAGAAGTAATTTCTATATTAAATATTTATACTCTGCTATGTATTGAGTAACTTACTAACTGTGGTTACCCCCAATTGAATCCAAGATAAACATATATATATATATATATATATATGTGTGTGTGTACGTGTGTGTATTCATTTATTTAAGTTTAAAACAAAAAGCATAATAACTAGATAAAAAATAACTAAAAGAATACCAAATTAATAATAATGTTTTTTTTTCATGTATTTATTTGTTTGTTTATTGTTCTGTGTTCTGTGTATTTTCAGACATTCAAATTTTGAACTCCAGACACTATACCAAATGGTCGTAAATGATAGACATAAAATTCTAAGGCATGCATCAACTTTGGTGAGACATAATGGAATGTGATAGCATAGTCACTGATATTGTGGATTCCCTGCAACAAGAAACAAACAAAAAAATTACACACATATATATATATATATATGAACACACATACATATACATCATATATATTATAATATTTGTCTCTTTTTCTTAGTTTTGAGTTCATTTTTCAGTAGCCCCTTTCCTGGTGGCAAAGTTGTGAAGTAAAATAAATTTGTGTCATCTCTTGTGCAATCATTTGTTCTTTGAATTGTAAGAATGTTTTTCAGATTTTGAAGGTTCCAGATATCATAGCCATTTGTAGCTTATGAATTAATTGATTAAAGAGATTTCAATTCTTAACAGAAACATAGAGGCAAGATGGTTGGAGAACATCCATGAGGTTGGCTGGTACATTTGGGGATCCCGTAATATCAATTGGAGAAGGAGTGTTTGAGGACTCTGCCCCCACAATTCTCTGAGGAATAAGTGGGAGAAGAAGAAGAACAGTAGTATAGAATGTAAATTGGACTTTAGTAATACATGGATCCACCTTCCCCTAGAGACAACAACATACGTTCCTTTTATAATACTTACATGAACCTCCCCTCCCCTGGTGATCACTAAATGACATAGTCCTACCTTTACCTTGTGACACCTATACAGTGAATACACTTTCTCCAGGCAGTGAGTACTGCTGTCAATTCTATGATGTGGAAGAAGGACCAACATATTTCAATTGCCAGCCTTTCTTTTCTTCCCCTTCCCTATGAAAACCAAGGAAAGGTGCTACAGTACCCACACTATTTACAACAGATTCACTGTGTTATTTAATATTTTATTGTTTTGCAGTATTGAGCTCAAATGTTTTCCATTTTAAAAATAACCCTTGCTGGAAAAAGGATATTTTGTTACAAAGGAAAGAAATAAACAATTTCATGAAGAATAGAAAAGAAGCTGATCAACTGATTGGAGTGAGAAAACAATATTTCCATTGGTCTTTCCATTGCTGATAATATCTGCTGGCAGAAGGAGGTAGGATTTGAATGCATAGACCTGGATCAGATACCACAAAACATCCTGCCTGATACTTTAACAATTCTGTCAATCTATCTCCTGCTAAATAACTTTTATTTATTAATTGTTTCTACTTTTGGCACAATGCCAGCAATTGCCCAGTACATTACTGGTACTTTATTTTATCGACCCCGTAAGGATGAAAGGCAAAGTTAACCTCGGCGGGATTTGAGGTTAACTTTGCTTTCATCCTTACAGGGTCGATAAAATAAAGTACCAGTAATGTACTTTTATTTATTAATGAAAGGCAAAGTTAACCTCAGAATGTAGAGAACTGGAACACATATCCAACACCCTAACAACACTGTCATATCCTAGATGTTCCACTGATCAAAAGAGCGATGACTAGTAGTTATATGATGCCAATGCGCGATGCTGCATGGTAGTGAGACATGGGCAGCAACTACAGAAGATATGTGATGGCTGGAGAGAAATGAAGCAAGTATGCTCCGTTGGATGTGCAATGTCAATGTGCGTGAACGACCAAGCATAGACGAGTTGAGAAAGAAACTAGGTATAAGAGGGAAAAGTTGTGGTGTGCAGGAGAGAAGGCTGAGATGGTATGGACATGTGATGCGCATGGAGGATGACCGATGGGTGAAGAAGTGCCAGGAAGTCCCAGTGGAGGGAAGACGCAGTAGAGGTAGACCACGAAAAACATGGGCGGAGGTTTTGAGAGCAGACCTTAGATCACTGAAACTCACCGAGGAGATGACGAAGGACTGTGACAGGTAGAGAGATGCTGTGCTGAAAAGGACCCGTCCAACCCTTGCAAACAGGGAAAAGTGGACGTAAAATGAAGATGATGATGATGATATATATATATATATATATATATATATAGTAATAATAATAAATTTGAAGACTAAAATCCAAAGAGGGCTCGATAAGGAAAATATATATCAAATATATAAGAACCGTAGAGCAAGTATATATACACACACACACATATATATACATATATATATATATATATATATATATATATATATATATATATATATATATATATAAAAGAAATTTAAAACCTGACCATGTATAGAATGTCTACGAAAGTTGTCCTGCTATATACAAGGAAATAATTTAAAAAACTTCTACAGAAGATCAGTATTAGGCTTTGGGAATCTTCAACAACACTACTTCAATGATAAAAACAAAAGAATCTTACATAATCAATATGAAGAGTTAAAACAAAAGACTCTTATAATCAATAAGAAAAGATTAATGTACATAATTTTTCTAGAAATTATAAATTTATACTCACACACACACACACACATATATATATATATATATATATATATATATATAAAAATTAGAATTGGTGCTCTGAAATAGCGATATATATATGAATGCATATATAGTGTATTTTGCAATACACTGTATGCTTAATTAAAAGCATTTCGAAGACCTTACGCTATTGTTTTAGAGTAGTGACAGTCTCACTTACTTTAAATTTTCACTAAACAGGGGAGATAAAGCTAACAGAGCTCTGTTTCGTACTGATTGGTACTTATCAAAGCCAAGTACTCCACTTGTTTGCTGAAAATCATGAATGTTTGATTCTTATAGAATTCTAGTAATGATCAGGAACTGATTATACAGATTATTACTAGAATTCTATAAGAATCAAACATTCATGATTTTCAGCAAACAGGTGGAGTACGAAACAGAGCTCTGTCAGCTTTATCTCCCCTGTTTGCTGAAAATTTAAAGTAAGTGAGACTGTCACTACTTTAAAACAATAGCGTAAGGTCTTCGAAATGCTTTTAATTAAGTATACAGTGTATTGCAAAATACACTGTATATGCATTCATATATATATATATATATATATATATATATATATATATCATCATAATCATCGGTGTTTAAATATCTATTTTTTGCTCATGTCATGAGACAAGTCTGGTCAGCTGGCCACACCGTACCTTGCCCAGATTGGAACTGTATTTAGGCTGCGATTTTTACATTCATTGGCTATACAAGATTGGCATGCCATATATACCATGATTACCAGATATATGAACAATTATACAAACTGGGGACCTACACTTTTATCAATTAATAGTTCACATAAGAGAAACCCAATAGTTTGTTGATTACTGAATGTATGTATGTATGTAATTATATATATATATGTGTATATCATCATCATCATCATCAACAGCACCATTTAACGAGTGTCCAGATATGAGACAAGTCAGATTAGATGACTGTTTCTGGCTTGGTTTCTATGGCTGGATGCTCTTCCTAATGCCAACCACATTTATAGTGTGGGCCAGGCACTTTTTGTCTAGGTGGACTGGCTGCCCTCTGTTCTGCCATCAGGTGGATTGGGTGCCTCATATCATATCCCCATCATGATGGGGTTTTTGTTGTGTCATCAGCATGACCAAGTTACAGGGTGAACTGAGAGCTTTTTAGCCATTTCAGCAGTATTGTGGGAGAATGAGATCAGCTTTTCATGCTTGAATTCATGTGTTGGTCACGAGAGGTGTATCAGATGTGAAAAGTGGGGGTGGTGTGTATTTCTAGGGTGGCGATTGCAGAGGTAGGTCTACAGTGGGGTACTTAGCTGGTTAAGGGTTGAGTGTTAGGATGTAGAAGGTAGATGGAAGGGGGAGGAGGAGAATGGTTCATAGTAGAGATCACAAGATGTTTGCTTCAACCCATGCACATGTAATGACTGGTCTTCTGCAGTACTGCATAACACCAGAGATTTCAATCCTGTGTCATCACCTTTGAGAGGTGCAATTGAGTGAGGTCAGTTTTATCGTCTCATTTCAACGCTTTCTAGGTCTTTCTCATCCATCAACTTTGAGCACCCTACACCTTTTTATACAGCTGTCATCCTTCATATGTATCACATGTCCATACCACTGCAATCTCCTCTTCTGCATTCTGTCTTTGATCCCTCTTATGCTCAGTTTCTCAGTTCATTTACACTTTACCATTCATGTATATTACTATTACACAACTATAGGAGCATGCAAGCGTCATTTCTTTACAATCATCATAGGTCCTCTGCACACAGTGCTCAGGTCTCTCTACCATGCAAGCATTGCTGTTTGTATACATGCATCATAAAACCTGCCCTTCATTTTGAAGAAGAACCTTTTGTAGTTAGTAGCAGTAGTAGCTCTCTGAACTTATATATATATATATACCTTTAATAGACATTATATGGTGATGGTATATATACATATATATACCATCACCATTTAATATCTATTTTCCATGCTTGCATAGGTTAGGTTGCATGGGATGGTGAGTTCCTCATATTATGAAATATTGCTAGTTTTATCTATCTTTGGTCATCTCTTTTGTGAGATTCAGTTCCATAAAATCGTATTATCTCACATTTTCCTGGGTCTTCCTCCTTCCAAAGATTGCTTTGATTTTGAGCACTCTGCATTTCTTTATGCAGCTGTCATCCTCCAGACATAGAGCATATCCATACTACCACAGTTTCCTCTCTTGCACATTGCAACCAATACCTCTTATGTCCAATTTTACTCTCAGCTCATTCATATTTTGTTGCTAATGTATACTACAATTATACATCCTTCAAAACATGCTTGGCTCATTTCTTTCCAATCTTCATAAGTCTGCCATATACAAAGCCTGCATCTCACTACCATCTAGCATTGCCATTCACACACAAGTTTTGTAAATCTCTCTTTCGCTCTGAGGGAGATACTCTTTGTAGCAAGCCTATTCTCCCTCTGGCTACTGTACTTTTAGAATACCCACTCCCACTGCCAATTTGGTCCCCTGGCTACTATTTCTAGGGAGTCATCTGAGCATATATAATATATGGTGTAGCCCCTATCCTTCCAGCTTGTCAAATTCTGGATGTTCAGCTGGCTCAAAGGAGGGAGGGTTGTGAGAGTGAGTGTATGTGTATGATGTGTATATGTGTGTGTCATCATCATCATCATCGTTTAACGTCCATCTTCCACGCTTGCATGGTTTGTGTGTGTATGTATATATATATATATATATATATATACACATACCTATATACATATGAATTACAGGGTGGATTGTTGATTGAGTACTATGACAAAAAAGCACCCAGTCTACTTTGTAAGGTGTTAGTATGGGTGCAACAACAAATAGTACACAGTCCACCCTACAAAGTGGTTGTACTGGTGCCATACAAAAAGCACACAGTCCACCTTGTAAGGTAGTAGTGCTGGTTCCACAACAAAAAGCACCCAGTACACACTGTAAAGTGGTTGGCATTAGGAAGCACATTCAGCTGTAGAAAACCAAGTCTAAAGTGGATCCTATGAGCAATACATGTTTACCTCATAACATGACAGTCTCTCTAACCCACACAAGCATGAAAAATAGATGTTAAGCAGTGATGATGATGATGATACATATGCATGTCTCGGTATGTGTCTATATTTGTATTTATGTTTGTGCCTGTGTCTATGTCCTGTAACTTAGCCTTATGACAAAAAGAGATTGATAAAATAAGTCCCAGATTAAAAAAAAAAAGTACTGTGGTGAATATGACCAACTAAAAATCTGTTCAAGATTGTGGCCTAGCATGGTTGTAGTCAAATGACTGAAACCAGTAAAAGAATGTGGTGCCCCAGTGTGACTGCAGTCTAATGACTTAAACTAGTAAGAGAGTAAAAAAAGGTACTTACGGATCGAGCCCCATTTGAATCATATTGGTAAAACCAATCTGGGTAACCTCCATGTAGATGTGTACCTGGATCGAAACAATGGAATCGGGATCTTCCCAGGTTATCAACAGATTTTCCAGCTGTGACGTTTAACTTCATTAAACAGCTACCAATTTCTGCATCTTCAGCACCTCCGTCCTCACGACATATATTGGAATTTCCATGCAAGGCAAAACGGCGCAGAGCTTCTTTGCTAAGTACATAACCGGCACCACCACTGTGATAACCCCCTTTCACTATGGTTTTAAAATGGTGACCGAAGTAGATGGGTTCATTAGGGTTTTTAGTGGAGAGAAAATAGCGAAGGTTTTCCACTATGACGTACGTGTCATCGTCTGCTTTCATGAACCAGTCAGCATCGTTGAAGTGGTTTTTGTAAATATAGTGGAATGCCTTCATAGTTTTTGCTGTTAAGTGTTCCCTCCCTTCAGAAATATTTAGACCAATGGTGGGAAATTTGGGGTCAGACGTTGAACTCATGTAAAGTATTTTGTTACATCTTCTGGCCCATGTATGTTTTACATGTAAGGCTTTTGTGTATAATGTCTTTGGTGCAGTCATAATCCAGCACAAAACACGAACCTTTTTCTTCAACATATCAGCCAAGGTGTAGTCATCTGGTTGCCATTGAAAGAGGAATAAAAAAAATGATAAAAGAAACAACAATAATTGATTAGAAAGGTAAATAAAAACACTATTAAACAAACAAATAAACTATAAACCAGTATAATACGAGTTAGAAATACATCCATGATGTCCATAATGCTTTAAATGTATACCACATAATTCAAAGGTCCAGCCATATCACATACTGTGCCACACTGATTCCAGCTAAGAATTACATTAAGGGTACACGTGTCTGTGGAATAATCAACCACTTACAATATAATACAAGAGAGGGACTCTACCTGCAATTCAAAAGTCCAGCCTTGTCACATACAGTATTAATGGTGAAGTGGTGGTGTTAAATCATGTGATATGGATTAAGTCTACTGCACAATAACTACTACAGTTATTCCAACAGTTTCTGTCTACAAAATTTCATTCACAAGCCTTTGGTTAACTAGGAAGCTATCAAAGAAAATACATATTTAACACTTTATCTCATATAATATCGAATGTATGAGATTTTTGATATTATTTATTTTGTGAACAATACCTTAACGTCATATATAACCCCTGCAAATACCGGGTGACAACTGTATATATATATATATATATATATATATATATATATATATATACAGATATATTTCTATGTGTATGCATATATATGCACCTACTCACACACATATAACTGCATATACATCCACACACACACACAACACATAAGTATTCAACTTCTTTTTCCATCTTTTATAAGCTATCTTTATACCATTTCTGTACTTGAGCACATTTTTTATACTTATATATATATATATATATATAAAATAAAATTAGAATTTCATTTCTCGCCCTAGCACAGCTGATATGTGTGCATACTTACATATATATGTGTGTGTGTTTGTGTGTGTATATATATATATACACACACAATATATATATACACACACACACATATATCATTAATGAAAATTGTTTCAGTATCACACCATACTTTACAATATCAGATTAATCAATAATTTCATGGAGGATATTAAAAACACTTGATTAGAATCAACATTATTTATTACCATCATTTTCATTAACATTACCTCTATTATCATTAACACTAGTATTAATATCATCATTATTTCTTCTTCTTCGTCTTCTTATTATCATCATTCTCATTCTTCTTCTTCTTATTGTTGTTATTGATCCACAATAGACAATTAATTGAAAACTATATTCAATCAAGGTAGCGACTCTTATAGGTGACAACATGTTATAGACCATCTGCTTAAATGTTCGCACAATAAGAATCAGCCACAATAATATGCCATGTGTATTTGTATATTTATTTATATCTATATATCTATATCTATCTATCTATCTATATCCTAAACGGACGGTAGTCCGTTTAGTAATATTGTTGTGGTCGTGTTTTCGTTGGCAATCGTCTGTTTACGACAGTACAGCGCGGCTCTACTTTATTTAACTGAGATAAAACTTATATGAGCATGAACAGTAGATCATTACGCATCTTTTGGCTTAAAAATCTAGAAATTTGGTCCAGCGGGAAAAAGTTTATAATCAAAGTTTGCTGATAAATCTTGTGTTCAAGTGAGTGAGTAGTAAGTGTGACGCTAGGGAAGGTAATCCAGAAATGACGACGTTTGGAAAAGTTTAATTACTGTATGAAAGAAATGATTCAAAAATTGAACTTGCCCAATCTTCACAACATTGAAAATTGGTCAAAATTTGACAAATCTGACTTCAAACCAGATATGATTCATTTGAACAATGTTGGAAATCTTAAATTGACACAAATTTTTGCCAATGTTTTTGCCATCTGATTATTGTTCTATGGCTGACTGACTAATTTTGAGACTTAATAAAATGTCATCATACTAGTAATGCACAATGGTCATTTTTAAATTTAAATTTTATTAAATAGTTGTTGCTTGCATTGCCTTAAAATAGTAACAAGAATGTACACATACTTTTTAAAAATACATCATTATCAGTCAAATCAGTCAAATGTCACTAAAAGCCAGGTGGTCGATAACAACTTCTATAAGATTAGTTACATGCTCACACATTGGATCACCTCTCATCAATGGCATTGGGTGTCTGAGATAATCGTGGAGATAACTGATGAAGTCACAAATGAAGTGATGGTCTTCCAGTGTGAACAACTCCCTATATCCATTGATATATGTGATGGCTTCCGATTCATAGGTGCATTTTATGAGGAATTCCATGCATCCGATTTTCAGTGATTCAATGGGCATTTTATCAGAGATGATAAGGTATTTGACCACGTTTTGCTTTGTAAGTAAATTGGAGAGAATCACTGCAGTCAGTCATTTCTTTGCATGGGATTTTGTCCATTCTAAAAAGTTAAAATGATAAAGTATTACTACTATATAACTTACAACTATTGTTGTAACACCATTGAAATGCACAAGTTTCACCAATTCACTATTATGCACTAATCATCTCAAATGCATTCATGATTTACTAGCTTTGTCATTAAGCCAGTTGCCTCAACTAGATTGCAATTATACTCAAAAGAACTTTAAAATGTCAATCACTTGTCAGTAATTCACTATGATCATTTAATTATTAGATAGTTGTTGCTTGCATTGCCTTAAAAAATAGTAGACCAGATAGAAAAATGCGTACAGCAAAAAAAAGTAATATTGTTGGAATATAAACCTTTAAAAATACAGGACAAGAAACTAAAATAAAACTTTAAAAGAATAGGACAAGAAACTAAGATAAAACTTTAAAAGAATAGGACAAGAAACTAAGATAAAGCTTTAAAGAATTGGACAAGAAATAAAAAATTTTACAATAATATTAGTGGCAACATTTTTTTATTCGTTTCCTGTGCTATGCCCCAGTATCTTCTTGATTAGTGCATAATAATTGTCATGCTCTCATTGTGTGTTGCCCCTGAGCGGTTGGTTCTGGTTGGGGTTGGTTGGCTGAGCAGTTCTGCTCCGTCAGAATGACCATTACAAGAAGAATTGGCCGATGCAGCTGCAGGTCTCCTCCAAGAATGCACTTCTGGTCCCGCAACACCAGACGAAGATGGAGAAGACGACCGGGACAAGATGTCGACTCTGACAACCGACTACGGCACCTCCCTCAACCACCGGTCCTCCCTCCTTCTGTCCCGTCATCCCTCCAGTCCTCCTGCTCCCCCTTCTTGTACCAGAAAGCTGTGGCACGCATTCATCTGGACTGCCGGACTTGAACTCAAGTAAACTATTCACACACATATATATGTTTTCTCCCTCTATATATATAAAACACACACACATTGATATATACTCATAAGTAGTGTTTATTTGTATTTTAACTTAGAAGATAATATATTATTACATATCTCTTTTCAAAGATTGCTGAATGAAGTAAACATGAGGTAAATTAATATGGGTTTTGTTTAATAAATAACCATTCAGCCTAGCAACACCCAGCCTATTGTAAACATTAAGATACTGTTTTACCTTAATAGGTACTTTACATTATACAATGGACAGAAACTAATTTCTTTTCTTTCCTTTCCTAACAATTTTCTTTATTATATATATAACTAACATAAAAACGAAATTATTAGAGTAACATATAAAAAAAAAATAACATTAGTAGTGACAAAAAAACAAAAGAAAATGTGCTTTCTTCTCTTAGCTATTGGCCACTGTGACAAGGTAGTAAAACACCTGTAATTTATGAAGTACACCTATAAAAAAGAAAGAGTGTCTTCTAATGAGTTAGGCCATTGGAAGATGTCTTTCAGAGAGCTTTGTGCAAATCTGATGACAGGATACAAACATATTTTGGCAGCCTTCTGGTGTCTTTGGCCCTAGGACCACCTTCCTGCTCACCATCATCAGCACAGAGTTGGCTACTTGCAGGTGCTCACTTCGTGAGATTTCTAACTTTGAGATTGGTTATAACACACACACATTTTATTTGATTATCTTATTTTATTCTTTTATCATCTTATTCCTTCTACCATTTTATCATTTTTTTGTTTATTTATTGGCTTATATTATTTTTAGAGGGTCGGACGCCATGCTTTCCAGCATAGTTACGTCCCTTTACGATCTGAGTTCAAATCCCGCTGAGGTTGACTTTGCCTTTCATCCTTACGGGGTCGATAAAATAAAGTACCAGTAATGCACTGGGTAATTGCTGGCCTTGTGCCTAAAGTAGAAACAATTATTTTATTTTATCTTATTTTATTTTATTTTACTCTACTTTACTTTTTTATTTCTTTATTTTATTCTTATTTTTTAGTCTTTTACCTTTTCATTTCATTTTATTGTTCTCTTCATTTTTTAATTTTTTATTCTATTTTCTTCATTTTATTGTCTGTTGTGTTTACTGTATCTTATTTCTTCATATGCTTGGCACAACCCCCACCCCCCACCACCACGAGAAATGGTGGCAGGATAGATGCCAGCATACACACACAGATCCTTCTAAAATCAGCAGCAGCCGGACTTAAGCTGACCCCAGCACCAACACCACTACCAACATAAGGGAAGAGGTCAGATGTACTTAACAATAACAAAAACAACCACTACAGATTGCCTCGCCTCAGAAAGAATCTCTATAGACTTTTGACTGAGGAATGTTCTCACAACTGACCAATGGGGGGAGAGGATGTTCTTTGACGCTGCTGAAATTCGTTTGTTTGAATTCATATGATTCCAGTTCCTCAGAGAAATAACAACCCAACCAGGAACTGGGCACATCAGAGTATTGACGAAGTTAAACACCTCAACAACAGGTGTACTCGTCTCTACCACACTAATTCGGACTGCCTGAAGAGGTCACAGCCAAAGATGGCTGTCACTGAAATATATATAGCAGTAATAAACAAAGCCAAATTTTAAATATTTGACTTATTTATTTTATTTTACATTACTCCGAAGTAACCAAACCAACCTGCGCACTTCGTCGAGTGCTCCAATCTGCATACTGAGGTGTCGGTAAACACCCAACATATACTCAAAATATATATATATATATCATCATCATCATCATCATCATCATCATCATCATCAACTTCGTTTAACGTCCACTTTCCACGCTAGCATGGGTTAGACGGTATATATGTATGTATATATGTGTGTGTGTGTGTGTGTATGTATATATATATGCATGTATGTATATATATATATATATATGCATGTATGTATATATATATATATGCATGTATGTATATATATATATGCATGTATGTATATATATATATATGCATGTATGTATATATATATATATATATGCATGTATGTATATATATATATGCATGTATGTATATATATATATATGCATGTATGTATATATATATATATATATATATATATATATATATATATGAAAGACGACAGCTGTATAAAAAAGTGCAGGGCAATAAAAATAGACGGTAGCCACGGAGTAGGCAGACCCAGAAAAACCTGGGACGACTTGATAAATTCCGACCTCACACACTTACACCTCTCCAAGACAATGTCACTGGACCGAGATCTTTGGCGCTACACAGTAATAGAGAAGACCCGCCTTACCTAAATACAAAGTAAAACCTACTACAGTCAGTAGGCACCTCTAACAAAATACACCCCCGTCCCACTACCCCCACCCATCCACACCACCCCTTTCAATGTAAAGTTATGTTGGTACCACAACATCCAGTCCGAAACAAATGAGGTCGTGTAAGTGTCACGACAAAAAAACACACAGTCCACGCTGTAATGTGGCCGTGTAGGTAACACGGTAAAAAGTTCCCAGTTCCACACTGTAAATGTGGTTGGTGTTAAGAAGGGCATCCAACCATAGAAAACCTGCCAGACAGTCCTATGCGAGCAAGACAACCACTCTTGCCTCAAGTGGGAAAACTCCCGTCCAAACCCATGCAAGCGTGGAACACGGACGTTAAACGATGATGATGATGATGATATATATATATATAGCAGAGGTCCGAAGAGCTTTTAATTCCAGAATCAGGCCAGATTGATCAGCTTAAGGTTCGATCTGTATTGATCTGGCCTGATTCTGGAATCAAAAGCTCTTCGGACCTCTGCTATATATACACACACACACACACATATATATACACACACATACACATATATATATATATATCATCATCCTCATCGTTTAATGTCTATCTTCCACATATATATATAAGATATTAATAATTTATACTAGTAAATTACTTATACATTTAACTGGGACATTGTGTTGGTTATAGCAATGTCATTTTGTTCAAGACACTTGAAGAGATGAGATTGAACCCAGGACCTCATTATTGTAAAGTGAACTTCTTAATCTCTGTGGCATGCCTATATCAATGTAATAGTGTTATATTAGTGAAGTAGTACTGGATTAGTGTTGTAGTGTTGTAGTAGTGTAGAAGTATGAGATTAGTGTAGTAATGTTACATTAGTGTAGTAGTGTTTATTAGTGTAGCAGTATTACATTAATGTGGTAATGTTGCATTAGAGTAGTAATATTACATTAGTGAAGGGATATAGTTTAGAATAGGCATGCACAATATTTTTGAGCTGTGGACTGCATGGATCATCATATAGTGGAGTTGCACAATTAAAAAAATTCAAGGGAACTTTTGTTAGACATACTATTCAGAATATAAAACGGACTGCAGTTTGCCCATGATTGGTCTAGAACAGTGGTCACCAACCAGTGGTCCGAGAGAAAATTTTGGTGGTCCGCAGAAAAATTTGGACATTATTTGCAATTTTTATGTTTTATTAATAATAAAACAACAATAATATTTGTTTAAAATATATTTTATAACACCCCTAAAAAATGTTTCCCCTCAGTAAAGAACTAACATCTACGAAAGAATTTTACGTCATTGGAGCCAAAAATTCATGAACTTATTTCAAACATACACAAATATCACACTAAAAATGTATAATAATTAAATAAGCTTTAATTATCTTGTAATAAACTAACTTTAATAATGTTACAATTAAACAAGCCTTTAAACATTTTGATTACATAGGTATTTATAATTTTGATATAGTTAATAGGTGCATTTCATATTAATAAAATGGAAGTTCTCTGCTCATTATTTTAAAAATGTATTTATCTTTTTAAAAAAATTCTTATTAGTGATCCGCAGGATTTAAAATTATGAATTTAGTGGTCCGTGAAGTCGGAGAGGTTGGCGGCCACTAGTCTAGAGGGTAGGAGAACTTAAGCAATAAAAGGAGCAACAAAATCAACAACAACAAACAAAACTCACCGTGATGTACATGTGAGTCGTCATGTGGCTCATGCTGCTCATCAATATTTATAGAATCAGCAACAGCAGCAGCATCCCGGAGGTCAAAGTGCATGGGATGATGGTGGTTGTGGCCGATTCTGAAGTTGTAGTTCTGTAGAGCCAGCTTACTCCATGAGAAACCATTCATTGAATTACTGAGCATCGACAGTGTCACACCTATAGAGATCCCAAACACTATGTACAGAAGCGTTTGTGGCCTCCGAAAAATCTTTACGCACAACATTTATCTGGGGAGATACAAATAAATAAATAAATAAATAAATAATAATAATAATATTAATAATAATAATTTCTTTATTGGCCACTAAGGCCTACATATAGGGGACAATACAATAGATAGGGACAGTGGGGGTTTTACAGAAAAATTGAATAAAAACAAATTAACAAAAACAATTAATAAAAAATATAACAAAATAAATTCCCCAATAGGGGGATAACCATGCAGGAGTGACTCAGGTACCCCACCAATGATGAACTACCTGGTGTTTCAAGGCCACATAAGAAGGGTACTCCACTCCTCAGTTCAACCAGCCTACAGGCACATGCTCAGAGTAGGCCCATTCACATGGGCCAATCTTGCAACAATCACCCACCTTTTCACAAATGTACTGGGGGGCAGCACTTCTCTATCCACCCTACACCTTCCTTTCCAAGTGGAACTTGAGAAAGTTGATGAGGGATTGGCTGAAGAGAAAAGTGTCTGTCTTTAGTCCTTTCAGACTGGTCCACCACACAACCTCTTTCACTACTGCTACCAGACAGACAGAGAAAAACTGCCTGCCCTTCCGGGTCAAAAGACTATGGACTTGGTTGATAGCCAGATCCGTCCTACATGTGACAACAGCTGTTCTACATAATTCCACAAGTCAGTAATGCACAGACATTACCTCTAATCTTCTATAGAACTTGAGAGTGAAAGTTTCACTGAGGGCAGTGAGTGCCTGGCAACATTCCAGATACCAACGACCCAGTCTTGGTCTCTTCTTCACCCACGACTGCAGCTTAGTCAAAGTGATGAGCTGCAGAAGAGCCTGTCTCACAAACGGCAACCACGTTTAAGCAGAATATCTAGAGATGCCACAACCTCAGCGCATGTTAGCGCATCATTAGCCATGCCATGCCGTGCCCAACCCTCTGTGTAGAGGGTGTAGGCATCAGATGGACTACCTCACCAACGGAACCTGTCCATCCTACAAGAAGTTGAAGAGGAGCGATTCCAATTTGGCAAGGCATGAATGGGGGCCAAGGCACGATATATGTAATAGATGACGGATGTGATGTATGCATTAGCCACCTCCGCCTGAACTTTCAGGGACACCTTCTTCTCGGCCCATTTATGGGTGAGAGTGGCTACCCTGTTCGTAAATCATCCCAATTCTTATCCACCTGGAGGTTGATCTGAGCCAGACCCTGAGCAACATCCAGCATCCAACAACACTGTTGAATGTCATGGGCTTGCCTCTCCAGGTGCTCAGTTGCAAGCCCACTGAGTTTTCCAGGTTTAGTTTGCTACTGTCAACCTTTCATATTCCTCCAAGAAGGTGCTGACCACCTTGTTTTCTGAGGTGTTTGACACCATCACAGTGATGTTGTCTCAATATGCTGACACAACCTTTCCAAGTCCCAGTTTGAGCGGGATGCCCTGTAACAGCTCCAGCTCCCATAGTAAAGGCTCAAGAGTCAATACGTACAGAAAGGAAGAGAGAGGACATCCTTAACGGACCAATCGGGAGATCTGAAATAGTTCTGAAAGATGGCCATTAACTATGACCATCGAGCAGATGCCACTCTGCATTGCAGTGATCCTTGAAAGCTTTCAATTGATCGAAATTGATCAGAGCCCCACCAAAGCCAGGTTTACACCCTACCCTCTCTATGATGTATCACATGAGGTAGAGGTTGTCGTTGTATGGACCTGGTTGGGATTGCGCAGATTTGCACCTCTCCTACCAAATCCTTGATGACAAGTGCCAACCTCTTCATTAACACCTTAGCCAAAATCTTAAACTCTGTGTTTTGATAATTGTTAATTGTTTCGGAGTGTCTTGCTCCTTGTCAAGATTGTGTACTCTCTTGTCTCTGCTACTTGCTGGAACTGCTGAGAATACATAGTATTCTCAAGTGTATCCATTGGCTGATAAGCCTCATATAGAAAGGACTTCTACAGGACTAGAATAGATGAAGGCTTACCACCATGGAACAGGGAGATTGTGATGTCTATTATTTTCATTCCCTATTTCTATTGTAATCAAAGTAAACTAGTATAACATATAAACAACAAACGATAGAGAGATAGATAGATAGATAGATAGAGAGGGGGGGGGGGGGGGCAAATGAAACAAAAAAGAAAAAGAAATGGAAAAAGGACAAATAAGGAAGAGTTAAATGTTTTTGTTACTGAAACCTTTTTGTTGCCTCCATGTATTGGAAGACCTTATTTATGGTTGGTAAATTCTTGACAATATTTTAGGCCTACAACATTGGTAGCCTTTTAAAACCATACATTCATGCACACACACATACATTCAATGTTAGAAAAAATTAAAATGCACTTTTCAATAATTATATTGTTTAAATATAATGTAAATGTTGCCATGTTGTTCCAATTAGATTTTTTTTCTTGGCAAATTTTCTTTTTTATTTGTTTCCTTACGCGAGAGCTGGGGGTCCATATTTTTCTCGCTCCTTTACACACAGTAGTAAAGTTGTGTGTTTAATTAGAATGTGCTGAATAGGATTTAATAGACTTTGGATTGTTGGTGAGTAGTGTTAAAGATAACGTAGTTGAACAGTGATATCTTACGAGGACACAGCAAATCAGATGAATTAGAAAAGGAGGGGGCACAAAAAAAATAATAAATATAGGTTTTTTTTTTGTTGTCTTTTTGCAAGCATAGTAAATTTATTTATTATCAAATTCTGTCGGTTAACTACCTTTTCAAGCCTGTGGTGTTCGAGGCGTTTGGGGGAGTCGGGCCACTAACTGCAATGTTCTTTCTTCATTGGCGGCTCGCTTAACTGAGGTAACTGGTGATGTTCATGAAGGCGCTTGGCTGTCCCAGCGCATCAGCCTCGCCATCACCCAAGGTAATGCTGCGAGCATTCTGGCTTGCCTCAAAAATTATTAGAGAGGTTTTCCTGTGCTCCTTGTGTTATCGTTATCTTTTGTTCTGGTATTGGTTCGTTTGACCACCCCTTTCGCCTGTCTTTTGTTGTATGTGTGTACGTATTGCGTGTGTTTTTTCTTTTATCTTTTCCCTTTTCTTTCTTTTATCTTTACCCTTTTCTTTCTTTTATCTTTACCCTTTTCTTTCTTTTTCCTCTTTTTATTTGTAATATTTATAAGAGTCTATTGACACCAACCATATAGCAATTTTAAATAAACAATATATATCATAAACAATTAATTGATTATATGTATGTATTTCTATTTAGTTTTATATATTTATTATATGAGAACAAATGCATGTATGAAAAATAATTGTTTCTACGTTAGGCACAAGGCCAGCAATTACCAGTGCATTACTGGTACTTTATTTTATCGACCCCGTAATGAATGTATGAAAAATAATAAATGAATTCACTATGCTTGCAAGATTGATATAGATTACATCCCAAATCAAATTCAGCTAAAATGTAATTAGTCAAATGTTGGAAAAATATTCATTTCTAATTTAAGCATGTGGTCAGCAAATTTTAGGGAAGGGCAAAGTTGATTAAATTAACCTCAATACTTTACTGGTACTCTATTCTATCGGCCCTTAAAGGATGAAAGTCAAAGTTGACCTTGCTTGGATTTTAACTCAGAATGTGAAAATCCAGAAGAAATACTGCCATGATATTTTATCCAATGCTCAACCAATTCTGCCAATCCTACCACCCTCAGAAATGGGTAAAATTTAAAGATATGCTATCAAAGTTTAATCCCCCATTATCTGACCAGAATTCTCTCACCGCTCTCTGTACAAACCAGCTGTAACTGACCACTTATACAGATGTTAAGGTATTGTTCTCAAAATAAATGATATCAAAATCTCATAGATTGAATATTATGTGAGATAAAACCTTTACCATGAAAATACAACAGTATATATAGAATAATATAAATGCCTAAGGGTTAAAATGTAGCAGATACAGAATAAGGTTAATAAAGACTTTCTTAGTTATCCAATATAGTTTCCTCGAAACTATATTTTATCACAAATAGGTTGAATCATATTTATGTTCTTGTGGAGACTATTCAAAAACTCTATGGCATTATTTATTCCAGTCTAGAGCAGTGGATTGGCAGTATCAGTAGGGCATCAGACACCATGATATGTGACATATAGTTACGTCCCTTTATGTTCTGAGTCCAAATCCTGCCATGGTTAGCTGAGAATGACCTCCCTGATGACGCAATGAAATTCTCAACAGTTCATTACGTAACTGTCTTTATCCCATTGCAGAAACTAATTAGTTGGAGTGAAAATTTAAGTAAGTAAGTTAATTTAAAAAAAAATTTTTTTTTTTTAAATTTTTCTTATTTTACGTCTTTTATATTATTGTTCTGCATCCTCCTGCATTGAACCACCTAGGTACTATGACATAACCTGTGTATTTGCTGGCATTAGCGTACATCTGTGCGCTTATGTTAGTAGATATATTAAATTATCTCTCTCTCTCTATATATATATATATATACATACATATACATATATCCAGGGAGTGTAACTTGGAGTTACTGTAGGTTCACTTCAGTGTCGCGCGTCACCAGCCAATAAACGTAATGAAGGAGTAACAAATCGTCCTTGTTATCTTATTTAACTATATATATATATATAAGTATTGAAGTTTCCGTTGAAAATTGAAAAAGTCATAGGAGTGAAGAGTGCTCTATGTAAGTACCAGAGCAAAATTTAATGTATAATAAACAATACAATATAATTACCTCATTACCAGAGGTTTCCCGAATAAGACGAATACGAAAAAAACGTCCTCATTCGTTCGTCGGACAAGGTAATATTACCTTGTCCGACGAACGAATGTTTATTATACATTATATATATATATATATATATATATATATATATATATATATATATATATATACATACATATATATGTAGCGAAATCTGTCCACGCCTTGAACCCTGGGTGGCACCTAAGAGTCAAATTCTAGGTCACCATCCTTTTCGGTGTGGACAGGTTCATGCGTGGGCGATCCCTCAAGGTGCGAGATAGAAAGCGACAGGTATATAAAGCCTATATAACCCCACGTCTTTCTCTCCTGGTCTCAAACTACAACAAAAAATACATCGTCAACCTTTGCGACTCGTGGTAACTTGTTTATTGTTCTTTTTGACTGAAGTGAAGTCAACCTTTTTATATATAAAGTAAATCAGCTATCATTGTTTATTTCATCTAACAACCACCACTAATACCCTTCGTTACATATATACATACATAAATGTATATATATATATATCAATGGCAAAGGGTAACGTGGAAAGCAGGGCACGCAGTCCAATCGCCATGGCGGAAAGTGGGGCTGTGCAGCCTTACCCCCCCCTCTAAATGACCTTCCCGCTCAAAGCCGCATGTAGTGTTATCTAATGTGTGTGAGTGTGTTATCTTTTTATGTCTACGATTTAGTAAGCAGTCAAAATTCTGCTTGCCCCAAAGCTGTCGTGTGTTTGCGTGTGTGTGTGTGTGTGTGTGTGTTATTTTTTTTGTGTCTACGATTTAGTAAGCAGCCAAAATTCTGCTTGCTTCAACCGACGTAATTGATCAACTCAAGATTCTATAACGCATGCACGGACCCTTCGCCCCTGCTATGTACATATTATGTATATATCTATCTATCTATCTATCTATATACATACATACATACATACATACACACACATATACATTGTTATACTTTGGGAGGTTCATTCTGCCAATAAAACACACACACACCTTTCACTTCCATTTAAAATATTTTCCTAGTCGTTTAGTTTAATAACCAGTTGGTTGTTTCGTTGTCATTAAAGCTCTTTTGTCACACACACACATATATCTATACATATATACACACACACACATCTATACAAATACATATATGTTTACACACACACACAAATACATATATGTTTACACACACAAATACATATGTTTACACACACACACACAAATACATATGTTTACACACACACACGCACACACACACACACACAAATACATATATGTTTGCACACACACACACACACACATATATATATATATATATATATATATATATATATATATATATATATAAACCGTTATCTTTTCAACTTTTCGGACACTCATTTGCATACTCACTCATAACTTTGTATTGCCCTCAATAAAATATCTCCACTATCCAGGAAGCTCCAACAGTTAAGGTTGTCTTTTTTCCGAGTATGTCAATATTTATTTATTAAACAAATCTGTATTTTATCTGATGAAAGCACACCATAATTTGCCTTGGTTGCCCTTGAAATATATATAATAAAATAAATATGGTTTTATAAATATAGTTTCCATTGGATTGGCAGTATCGGTAGAGTGTCGGATGCCATGCTTTCCAGCATAGTTACGTCCCTTTACGATCTGAGTTCAAATCCCGCCGAGGTTGACTTTGCCTTTCATCCTTACGGGGTCGATAAAATAAAGTACCAGCAATGCACTGGGTAATTGCTGGCCTTGTGCCTAAAGTAGAAACAATTAATATATTGTATATTTACTCCACTAACTTGTTGAGTGCTTTATATCAGTTATAAAAATGTTTAAGCTTGTTGAATCCCAACAAATTAAATATAACCTCTGCATATATATATATATATATATATATATATATATATTTAGTAAAACAATTGAAAGTGGATATATTCACTTGTATTTTATGAAGGTGTGTTAAAGCTCGAAGTGTTATTCACGTTAATAACTCATTAAGACTTTATTTCAGAAGTAACCAAAAGCTTTACTCAGTTAAATCATTTATATCAACGAACGTTTTGATTAAGAGAGATACGATTCCAAACGACCAAAATTATTAGCCACTTAATTAATTATATCGATGATGGGATACAAACATCTCTCAGAATCTCACCAGGAAACAGAATTGTTTACATAAGTCAATTGGTCCCGGATTACCAGAATCGGTAGAGCGTCTGACATGCTTAGCGGCATAGAGTTATGACCCTTTACGTTCTGAGTTCAAATCCCGCCGACCTTAGCTTTGCCTTTCATCCTTACGAGGTCGATAAAATAAAATACCAGTAATACACTGGAGTCGAATAATCGACTTTCTCCTCCCCCGAAATTGTTGGCTTTGTGCCTAAACAATTATGTTATTACACAAGTAAGCGTCTAAGAAGAAAAAAGAAAAACAATAAAAATAAAAATAAAAACAACCTAGGTAAAGTATAAAGCGAAAAAGACACCTCTTTACTGTTTATGACCTGAAATTTAGTAGTTTAACAAAGGGATATAAATAAAATATGTATTGGGTCGGTGGCACGATTAAATAAATTTCTCGAAGGTGGTGACCTGCTTCACCGCAGTCTAATGACTGAAAACAGTAAAAGAATAACAAGAAATAGAAAATAGACTAAACAATAACAAGAACAGCAACAAAAGCAATAACAACATCAATAAAATAATAAAATGGAGAAATCTCAAATTATGTTTATGTCAATGGAAAGTCAACATACACATATAGATGTTTGCGAAGATAATACATAGTTGACAGACAAATATAAAATATACATTATCATTGCAACTCACTCAATCTTTGTGTGTGTGTTTTTCTAATTACTAAAACAACTATGGCGTAATTCTCTAGTTTCAATACACATGATCTCATATGAATTCACTTGCCAGACAAGTACAACTGTGACTAAAATAACTCTTCCGCTTTAGTCTTAAAAGTTATTTGCTAGACAAATACAACTGTGACTAAAATGACACCTCCACGTTGTGATTGCTTTAGTTTCAAATGTCACTTGCTAGATAAGTACAACTGTAGCTAAAATGATTTTTCTATACTGTATTTGCTTCAGTTTCAACATACTCAGTCTTAGATCAAGTCACCTGACAAATACAACTCATAAATTTCAAAAACTTCATCCAGGCTTCACAAAATCCCGAAGGTGGCTGTTACATGTTGCCTACATAAAATAACCCGATTAAAAGCGTCCCTGGTTCTATGAAACAAAGCCACTAAAGAGTTCTTATTTAAATTTAAATCTTCTAATATAATTTTATATAAAACCATGTTAAGTTGTTATCTTAGTAATTAAATAATCAACAATTTTAGTAAATGCTTCACAATTCTTCACTAGTTAATTGAAATAGTGTGTATTGCATTAGACATAAGGTTCGAAAGGGTCACACTGCCTCTCGCAGAGAGAATCTATACAAAGAAGATTCAGCAGAATGTCGAAAACGTTGACTTAAAGGGAAAAAGAGCAGGCTTTGAACCATAAATAAAACATAGTTATCAGCCAACATAACATATTTGACAGACGACATAAAATATAACTTGTCAAACAACTTGATAAAGGCTTTCTTTAGCCAGCTTTATGTTGTCCCGTGCATGAAGTACAATACTTGGTGATTGCTGCTTATTTTGAAGAGTAAATCCAAAAGTGGCCTGGATCTTAAAACAGCCCGGACATCCGAAAAATACTGACTAACGGGTTGCTGAAGACTAGAGGCATGTTTCCACTGCTTAGCTAAAGCAATACGGACTAACAAAGAGCTAACCGCTGAAGGCCCAAAGGTGTGTTTTCATTCTTAAACTAAGGCGGTTCCCTTTTCGTTCAAATTTTAGTAGCTACGACTTCAGTTTTTCGTAAGATTTTTCCAGCTTTTTATATTTTTTTTTACCCAGCCCAGTGACAGACTGGACATTGCTTAAATGTCCTTATAGCTAGTCCAACACTGACGTGTATATATATATACTGAAGTCGTAGCTACGACTTCATATATAAACCCGTAGAACAAATTATTAGCGCAGATTAAAAGTTTAAGCAAACAAATTTAAGGCTGATAGCACAAATTGTTTGCTTAAACTTTTATCTGTGCTAATAATTGTTTCTACTTTAGGCACAAGGCCAACAATTTGAAAGGGAGGGGAAAGTCGATTAAATCGACCTCAGCACATTACTGGTGCTTTATTTTATCGACCCCGTAAGGATGAAAGGCAAAGCTAACCTCGGCGAGATTTGAACTTTTTCCAGGTGTTTCTTTTTTACTCAGCATAGGACATTGCTTAAATGTCCTTATAGCCAGTTCAATACTGCAGTATCAGAGAGTAGCGTGCACACACACACGCGCGCACACAGACACACACATATATATCTGTAGCACTAACATAGCGTAGTTCATAATAAGGGTGTATATAAAAGAATTTTCCATTGTTTTCAAGGTTATGACCCAATCAACATACTGACCTAAAACCTTAGCGGATTAAACAATGGATAAAGGTTTTCCTTTGTTGATAGGATGACCCAGTCAATAAACACCTTCAATAAAGCCGAAGCCTGTGGTTATCCTCCCCACAGGCATACAGCTCTCATTCTCCACTCACTGGCCTTGTCAGTCAGATCGTACTGGCAAGGCCAGGTTTTTCAATTACAATGAAACTTTGTAAATTTACAACTTCCATTCATTTCTCACATAATTACAAACGACCTAACACAACACATTCAAATACAATGTTATCAAAAACATACCTTGTATTTTCTGAAATCTTTCTCGTCGTTTTCTTATGCAGCGCATGATTCGCAGTATTTCATGCCTTCAGACTTAATGATTCTAATCACAACAGCATAATGGACATATACGAGCTAAATTACTCCACCAAGAACACAAACAAACAAACTTCTACTCCAAAATGGTTCTTGAGAAAGTGGAGGATATAGTAAGGATATTGAGATGGAAGGCTCTACTTTTTGACGCGAAAATATCCACCACTGAAAGATCCAACTTCAAGTCAACTAAGTATCCACCTAAAGTTAAGGATTTAGCGGATTTAGAAACGGATCTCTTAGATTTAGTGACCAACGTAAAATTCTGTAAGTACCGTAGCCCCCCCCCCCCATAAAATACATTAAGAAATGTATTTCTTCTTTATTTTATCCTTCTACCTTCTGATGAAGGACTAGCGCGCCCGAAACATTAAGTATCTTTTCCTACTCTGTCAAGTATTAAACTAATAATATATATTTAGATTGTCAAAAATTGTATTCGTCTTCTCTGATAAAACGAAGAATCTATATGAGATGAATAGAGATTGATATAAACAACTTATACTAAACAATATAACAAAATAAATATCAGAAGGTTAAACCTGACACATCAATTCAATTAATGACGAAGTCAAGAACTTGCTAGAAATTTTAAGATTGTCAATAGGCTAGAACAATTAGTTAAGCATGATAGTTTTATTACGCTGAAGGATCACAAAACAGATTTTATAAACAGGCCATCTTGCAGGACAGAATTAGGCCTAGCCGTAAGAAGATTTTAGGGGAAAGGAAATCAACACACGAATCATCAACAATACGAACCTGTTAATCAGGAATAACACATCTGTTATATCCTGGTTCAAAGATATCCAATCTAAGAACAGGGCTAAATCCATCTAGTTCGATATAACCGATTTTTACTCCTAGGGTCTGACGCCATGCTTTGCAGCAAAGAATTATGGCCCTTTATGGTCTGAGTTCAAATACGGCCGAGGTTAACTTTGCCTTTCATCCTTACGAGGTCGATAAAATAAAGCACCAGTAATACACTGGGATAATTGCTGGCTTTGTGCCAAAAGTAGAAACAATTATTAGACAAGGCCTTGGAGTTCGCCTGTGTCTTCGGATCCATCGGTGACTATGAGTTAGACCTAATCTACCACACCCGAAGAACCCTTCTGTTTAACAACAGTACTGCTTGGGTAAAAGAAAACTCCGACTGAGGATTCATTCGATTTCACGATGGGGTCGTACGACAGCGCTGATGTATGTAATCGTGTTGGATTATACATACTTCATACACTTAAACGTAGAATTCCCAACTACACTATTGGCCTAAGAAGGCAGCGCCATACTACAAACCCCTCCCGCCGAGATAGTGGAGTCTGAGAAGAGATCAAATACATGCCCAATAAACCACCCAAGTATAGAAATAGAATGAGGAAATAATCTGATACACCCCACCCATACTTAACGTAAGGACAAGTGTAAGAGATTCCTAGAAAAACACTTTCTCACACAACATAGCTACATTAAGAACTTCAATCGCTGCTCGGTGAGATCCAAAATGACCGCAAAGAACAAACCAGATGTAAATCCAGGATGCTTCTTGCCGGATAAAGGATGACTGTCCATTACAACAAAAATGTAATGTTAAAGTCCATCATCTACGATGCAGAGATTAAATATACAAACATCAGCCAGTATTTATTTAATCGATCTCTATCTACCGAACCACTTAGAAAGAAACACCACCAAATGTTAAGTGGCCAAAAAGCAAATATATATATACATATTTATATGTCGAGTTTTTGTAGTTTCCATCAATCGAATTTCACTGATAATCCAACTTATTTTACTAATGGGATAACAAATTATAAACCGTACACAGTCCCGCGCTTCTTACTTTATTATAGTTTAGATGTACGCATGTTACACGGAGGGAAAACGTGTCAAAAAAGAGAGGAAATAATGTTTATCGGAGGGAAAGTGAGAGGCAGAAGTAAGAGAAGATCATTTACTTATAGTATATTACGATATATGAGAGAGAAGAGTGTTAGTCGGAATGAAAGTGGTACCAGCAAGTGGGAAAATCTCAAACACACACACGTGTGATGTAGTGAGAACTGCGGTTGCTGTTGAAGTGGTGGCGTTGTCAGAAAGGAGTGGCTGTTTTGTTTTGGATACACATACACACGTGTATGCATATATACCATACACATACATTACAGAAAGACAAAGAAAAAAAGAACAAAAACTAGACGGGGTAACTGGAACAATAGTAAAGTGTAGAGGGGAGACATGGAGGAGCAAAATAGTAAATGAAAAGGCCACATAATGTGTGACAACTAAATAACGGTGCTAAACCAATTAATGAATGGATTAGTTACTTTATTAATAATTATTTATAACATTATTAATCAAGTAATTACTCCATTTATCAGTTTGTTTAGCAATCGGATATAATAAAGACCGAAGTGAAAATCAAAAAGTGCGTATGTTTTTATTGGCAGCATGACCCTCCCAAAGTATAACAATATCTGTTTAACACACGTTTTCACACCAATAATTTTGCAAAACTACACACACAACCCCCTCCCCACATAGTCTCATATGTGTGTTGAAATTGTAGGAAACCGTAGAGGGTATGTAATTGTAGATTCGAAAGGATATATGTGTAAGAACCTTTATAATACGTGGCATTTCCATGGGTTCAGCTAGCATATATAAACACACACACACACACACGAATACGCAGGAATGGTTGTTTGGTTAAGGAATTCACTAGTTCGCTTCACACACACACACACATACATACATACATACATACATACACATATACATATATATATATATATACATATATATATATATATACATATATATATATACATATATATATATACATATATATATATACATATATATATATACATATATATATACATATATATATATATATATATATATATATATATATATATATATATATATATATACACATATATATACATATATACATATATATACATATATATACATATAGTGGCAAGGCTCCAGTTCGGGAGTTCAGGAGATGTGGGGAATGTGGAGTTACCCCTTAGTTGTTATGACTCCCAGGTCTGCCCTGGCTCGGGGTGGTAGTACCTGTTAGGGCTCCATTTATGGGTTAAATAACTACCTTATTCGAGTGGCGCCGGTAAGGTATTGTCAGCCATTGAAAAGAAATATGGAGAGTCGATCTAACAGCACTAGGGTTAGAGCCCCTAATTACACTGTCAAGGAGCAGCCTGGTCGTTATGACTCTGCTGGCTTAGAGCCACAGAGAGGGCCAGTGGATGATGGATCAGCTGTCTCTGAGACAAATATAAAGAATGCAGTTTTGTCCTGCAGAAGAGCCATCAAAATGGGCACTTTGAATGTGAGGACTATTCGGACGCTGGAGAAAAGAGAGGAGTTGGGACATCTGTTCGAGGAGAGTGGTATACAGATACTTGCGATCCAAGAACACAGGATTCTACACGATGAGCCCGTGAGGAGTGTGATGATTGGGAAGAAGAGCCAGCTCATCGCTACATCGGCAGTGAAGAACACAACAAATGCTGCAGTAGGAGGAGTGGGTTTTGTGTTCAGTGCAAAAACCAATCTGTTGGTGAGGGAAATAATGCCTATCTCCCCGCGAGTGTTGAGGGTGACCTTCAATGGAAACCCAAGACTGACAGTCATCTCAGCCTATAGTCCAACCGAGGGGGACAGTGATGTGAATGCGGAAGAGCTCCATGAGGAGGTGTGTAGAGCTGTCAACACCACCCAGGCACACAATATCCTGCTTGTTTTTGGGGACTTCAATGCACATCTGAGTAAGGAGGGCAGTGAAGATCCTTGCTGGTACTTCCATAACAACACCAACCGAAATGGAAGACTACTGAGAGACACCCTGCTGGAGGCGAACTTGATGGCGACCAACCTAAGGTTTAGGAAGAATCTGGTGAAGATGTGGACCTACATCTCAGATATGCACCTGTCCAAGTCCCAGATTGATTTCATTCTGGTGAGGAAAAAGTGGCGGAATAGTGTTCTGAACACGGAACCATACAGCTATTTCAGTACACTGGGTAGTGACCACCGGCTTGTTATGAGTGAGGTCCGCGTGAGCTTAAGAAAGAGCAAGGCTCAGCCCCGGAGAACAATCTATGACTGGGGAGCTTTCAAGGAAGATGATAAGCTACAGGAGAGGTTCACAGTGGAAGTGAGAAACAGGTTTAGTGCTCTGTGTGAAGAGTGAGAGGAGAGAGAGATTGGATGAACTGAGGAGAGTGTGACGAGGAGGTACGGGCACTTCACCAATGCAGTGGCGGAAGCAAGTGAAACCCTGGTGCCGAGGAAAAAGAACAAAGGGAAGCACGTCAGCTCTGCAAACCCAAAAGTGTGTGCAGCCAGAGAACACCTGAAAGCTGCCAGGGACCAATTCTATGCTGATCCTATGGAGGAGAGGATGGAGACTGTGGAGGTGATGAGGGAAGAGCTCTGTACCGCTTACACTGAGGTCAGAGAGGAGGCACTGATAGAGAAGATC
>OZ024741.1:85793231-85803231 GCA_964016885.1 Eledone cirrhosa | reverse complement strand
ATCACACATCAATCTAAAACTACTTTTCATATGTTGATTTAAAACTGCACTATCCACAAGTGTCTTTAACCATCATATCATGTCCTCCTATTTTATCTGATGAAAACACAAATGTTATTGCATGATGATATTTGTTTTTGAAATGCGCATAATAAAATACATGGAACTCATTTAACCATCTTTGATCTTATATATTATATACATATATATATATACATATATATATATATATACATATATATATATATATATACATATAAAAAAGTTTGTCAACATCAGTGGCCTTCCAACCGTCGTAGGCATTTCGTCGCATTAAAGGCCATATACCTCAGGTTTGTGCGAGCAACGGCTAAAAAAAGTCGTTGGGACACGTAAATAAATGGGACGCTAGGGTAAACAAACAAAATGGTTTAAGCAACAGAAAGTGATGAAGAAGAAAGAAACAAGACTTGTTTCTTTCTTCTTCATCACTTTCTGTTGCTTAAACCATTTTGTTTGTTTACCCTAGCGTCCCCTTTATTTACGTGTCCCAACGACTTATTTTTAGCCGTTGCTCGCACCAACCTGAGGTATATGGCCTTTAAAGCGACGAAATGTCTACGACGGTTGGAAGGCCACTGATGAGGACAAACTTTTTCATATGTAACCCATTTGCAGCGCCGCAGCTCCATTATTATCATATTTACACATATATACATATATATATATATATATATATATATATATATATATATATATATATATATACATATATATACATATATATATATATATACATATATATATATATTCCACAAAATACATATAGTTAGCACCCCAAACACTTAAATTGGGTTTATGCTAACATATAACCTAATGTTTGTTGAGTGAGATGGTTACCAGTCGGAGTTTAGCTTTAAGCTATCTCTGTTATTGTATTAAATATTTTACTCTTGAATTTGGCCAGAGGTATTTATTTCCAGGTACCTTATAAACATGACTTTCCGTATTTATTACTGTTATGAGATATGGAGGCTTTTTGGTTGTCACTTCTCTGTTTTTAGCCTAAGAAAATATATATATGCATGTGTATATAATTACATGCATACATTTATTTTTTTAAATTAATTGAGTTCTTAACACGTGGAATTGATATTAGTTTTGAAATAACTAATTAACCTGCGTGTATTAAATATTTTATCTTAATTTGGCCAGAGATTTACATTCCCAATCGCCTTTTAAAGCGTAACTTTCTGTATTTACTGCGGTTATGAGATGCGGCACGTTATTGAGGTATCACTTCTGTTTTTAACCTAAGAAAATATCTATATGCGTGTGTAATTAATACACGCATACATTTATTTTTTAAATTTCAATTGAGTTCTTAACAAGTTGGATTGATAATGTTTTTGAAAAAACTAATTAACCCACGTGTTTATCATTTTCTTTTCTCGTGAATCGTGGTTGTCTCCCTTTCCCGCTTAGTGACTCTATGATACTTCCTGCGTGAAGGAGCAGCTTAGCAGACACGATTTTTAACTGCGGTAAGAATTTTTTCTTATATCAAAGTTTAATGGGCTTCCACTGAAGATGTATAAGTGCTCACCTAAATATATTCTTATATGAATATATGTTAGGCTTCTACATAAACTGGAAACATTCTCCCAATTTGTAGAAAACTTATAATGAAACAATTGTTTGGAAAGAGAGATATATTTTAACTTTAATTATATCTCATAAAATAATACAACTGGCTTTCCACAAAATACATATAGTTAGCACCCCAAACACTTAAATTGGGTTTATACTAACATATAACCTAATGTTTGTTGAGTGAGATGGTTACTAGTCGGAGTTTAGCTTTAAGCTATCTCTGTTATTGTATTAAATACATATATATATATATTTATTATAATAAATTTATATATTTAGGAATTTATAAATTTCCGGTTGGTTGGTTGGTTCCACAACCAGATGATTGTTTATATAGTCAAAGTTCTTTCGTCACACATTCTGTGACCTCTTCAATGACTGGGGATTCTTTTCTTTGTTTTTGTGCCTCTCCTTTGTTCTGTCCTACGCATTCTTGTTTTTGTTGTGTTCACACACCAAACCTTCAAAGTAGAGGTATTACTTGTTCAGGATATGTTACAGGTTCGTGTGGCTGGCTGTAGCCTAAAAGTGCACCAAACTCTATAATCTGACAAGCGATTGCAATACTGTTAGCAGTTTGCAGCCATCATATATATATATATACGAGAACAACGGGATAATAATAAATATTTCCCCTATGGCCCTGTTTTAACTATATATATATATGTATATTTATATATATATATATAGAAGTAGTTCCACAACAGTTAGTTCACCATTACCGAGAACAATTGTTTCACCTTATTCGGATCATCAGCTCGGCCTAAAATCTTCTTCGGCCACTTATTCTTGAGAGGGTCATGGGTGAAGAGCCCTGAAACACTCCTTTCAGCGGGTCCTGGCAGAAGCAATTGAATCCAACTGATCAGGCTGGATCACTAAGCGAGATCAGCCAAGCTCGTGGATGTTATCTAACCATCTTGCTCGGGATCTACCTCCAGGTGTCCTACCGGTTGGTTTTGCGCGTAAAATATATCAAGCAATTATTTCTTGAGACATTCTAACCCATGTTCAGAGTAACGAAGTAGCGATCTCTCAATTCGGAGAAGTAGCGGCTCTACCTGGAGTCACTCTCTGATCTCCGAACTAGGCACTCTATCGAGTAATGTTACTCCGAAGACACTTCGGAGGAACCCCATTTCTTCCATCTCCTTCACGAGGCGTAGCTAAGATACATTTCCCATCAAAACGTGTAGAGTCCCCCGTCCCCATTTTTTACCCCCACCTTTTGTTCATTTCTTTTTATGCTTTGGTCATTCAGATATTGTAAACATATTTTGAAAATTTGAGGAGAAATATGTATAACTTTTTATTTCAGAAAATAGCTTGTTTAGGACACCTTAACTTGTCATGGTTGCTATTCTTTGTTGAGAAAAAAAGCAGCCTGGGGATGGTAGATTTATGATAATTGGAGGTCAAGTGGTGAAAAACTAAAAGATAGTTACATATTGCCAACTGCTGTTAATATTTGAAGCTGACGTCTTTCATGTGTTTCATACATTCCATACATTCCAACGAGTACATTTTGAAATAGGTTAATAAAGTGTCTGGTTTGGTCATTTTAGATTGTATGTATGCATTGATCCGTAATTCCAGATGGAATTGTAGGGGTGCCATCTCAGGGTTTGAAGACAACCGATTTTTTTCAAAAGAGAAAGAGAGAGTGGAGTAGTGTGAGAGGAGGGAGACAGGGAGAGAGAGTGTGTGAGAGAGAGAAAGTATAGAGGAAGAATCGATCCCAAAACTAGACTAGCAATTCTTTTATCGACTTCGAAAGGATGAAAGGTAAAGTTGATCTCGATGGGATTTGAACTCAGAAAGCTCAGAGAGCAGGAACGAACACCGCAAAACATTCTATCCGCGGTTCTAACGTCTCTGTCAATTCACCGCCTTTATGTTTAAGTTACTTGAAACTGATTCCATCGGTCTTTCTTTTGGCGATATGTCTTGCCGGTAGTAACTCCTGACAGAAGCCTCAATGCTTTTTTGGTGAGAGAAGGCAGGATTTGAACTCAGAACCCACAGAACTTGAACAGACACTGCTTAGCGTCCCGTCAGATTCATTAACAATTTTACCAATCCATCGCCATGGATTGGTACTTTATTTATCGACCTCGAAAAGATGTAAGGCAAAATTTGATATCGATGTGATTTGAACTCAATACACAACCTAAACACCGCAACGCATGCCGCCCGACGTTTTAACAATTCCACAAATCTATCGCTCACATATCAGGAAGCATGACCCGGTGCAGTTTCCATTGCTATTTCCATCTACATATATACTATAGGAATATATAGCACAAAGATATCAATATAAACGGGCTTCTGCAGTTTCAGTCTACAAAATTTCCCTCACAAGACTATAGTAGCAGGTGCAGGGCAGCGGGACTGAACCTAGAACCATGTGGTTGTGAAGTGAATTCCTTAACCCATAACCAAATAGTCGGCGTCTATAAGAAAATTAGCAATTCTGCACTAATTAATCTATCAATAAACTTATCATTAATTATTTCTTAAAGCCACATTAGCATGTATACACCCGGAAGTACTTTCCTTTACCATTTTCTGGTATATATTTATGTAATGCAGCCTGTTAAAGCAGCAAGTATTCTACTCTTGATGATAATCTCTGCCAACTTTTATGTTTCCCGACAGAAAACCTAGCCAACCATGTCGTGTATATGATGAGATTTCCGCCCTAGCATTATATATTACTCAATTTATTTTAAATTAAAATTTAATGACTAGTTTTCACGAAACCGTATTTCACGAAACCGTATTTCACGAAACGCATTTAATAGTTATCTGTGTGTGTTCGAATATGTATTTAAGGTGTTCAAAAGGAGAAAAGGAAGGGGGATAATTAGCTTCCGTCTAGTTTAGCACGCCTTGTATTAATAAAAGTACTGTTTAGATGTATAATTCTCGGCTTTCTTCTGTATAAAGAATAGCAATGATGACAAGCTAGGATGAGCTGAGCAATGTCCCTGGGCATCACGTGAGTAAGCAAGGGAAGAGCCACCAAGGACAACGTAGAATAGCAAAGAAACAATTTAGATGGTGGTGGTTCTGGCTGAAATCAAGTGATGGGTCAGGGGTCAGAAGTATATCACTTTTCACACATGATAAGGCTTCATCAACTCCCGTTATAAGATCCGAAACATCCAGTGACTCCATGATTCAACAAGATGATATGTTAACATATTTAGACCCGTGGATGTGTGTAGATGACTGAGTATTCCACAGACACGCGTACCATTAACATTATTCCCATGCTGAATCAGCTGGACACTATGTGACAAGGCCGGGCCTTCGAATTACAGGTATAATCCATCGAACCGACTTCCATGCAGTTTCCACTTACCCAAGTATTTAGTAACGGAGTTCTAATGCCACACTATGTGATATAGAATGCCAGTGACATCCCTAATCAGCAGTCGGTATATTATTGTTAGCTAATAGAGATGTAGAGGGTGGTCCGAAAGTCTTGTCACCCCTTGTCACATATTGTTTTAACTTTCATTATTTTTAGCATAGTTACGTCCCTTTACGATCTGAGTTCAAATCCCGCCGAGGTTGACTTTGCCTTTCATCCTTACGGGGTCGATAAAATAAAGTACCAGTAATGCACTGGGTATTTGCTGGCCTTGTGCCTAAAGTAGAAACAATTATTTTTTGTTTTAATAATATAATATATAATATCATTAATTATAATATATAATAATATTTTTATTTCAGATGGCTGACACGAGCTCCTACAGTTTGGAAGAGAGGCTGCTTGCAAGTGTATGGACACATGATCGTGTGCATTCTGGGAAGAGCATGGAGGATGTGCGACATGACTTCACTGTAAGATTCGGCAAACCAGCTCCTCCGAAGAGGACAATACTGCGATGGAAACATAAACTGTTTCTCATTACTTTTTGGGAGGGGTGACAGGACTTTCAGACCACCCTATATATAAAGACGTAAATAGGCTTCTAAACTATGTTTTGGCTTATATTATGTTCGAACAGTATGCGGTTGGCAGTACCAGTTTGATAACGACTAAAGTAAAAAATTATGAGGTTATCATCACTGGTTGCCCGTACTTAGCTTCTGTTGGAACACACTAGATGGCGCTATGATTTCAGTTTTCAAATTATTAGTGGAAGGCTTTCAAAGTAAACATACCGTAGGTCGCCAAATATACAACTTCACGTATTTCATATACGATATGTTTATGTATAATAAACAAAAATAAGTGTCGCTATGAATCCTTTAAATTATGATCATGATACACCTATCTTAGTAGCCGTGTAGGACCATATGACACGTGTTTCTGTGTTCTTTATTCGTCATCAGTGACACTCATTCGATACTGAGGGAAGAATAAGCTTCACCCCGTAGGGTTTTATTGGGCAGATATAGATTTAAGTGATCACCTACGAGGTTACATCATGTCGGAAATGTTTTGGGTGTTTCAATGTTCGAAATCTTATCATTAAAAAGCAACATAAAATGAAGCATCTTGCCCAATCGCATGCTGCCCCGCTTAAGAATGGAACCCACGACCTTATGATTGTGAGTTGAACAGTCAGACCACTAGGCTACGCACCTTCAAAATGAATTATGTATAACATTCTTTCATTTTTTTTTATGTAACCCTCGAAGATTTAGCGTCACTTCAACCAATTTGCATGCCATCTGGCGGTGGTCGTAAACATCAATTTAATAACATTTGTCAATTGATTGACCAGCTGGTACATCATTATTTGCTTTTTTTCCCGATTTGATTGTGCGTATTAATATATCCCTCCCCCACGCGCAAATACACACGTGCACACATATACAAGCCTAAAGAAAAAACTCACACACACACACACACACACCTACACCTACTTATTAAATATCGATAGTCTGCAAACTAAGTGAATTTCATCATATACATGGCATACATTTAGGAAATACTAGAATCATACCCGGCATGGACCGGGAAATAAAGTATTCAATTCATAGCTATATAAAAAAGAGAATTATGGACAACTTGCTCTGCAACATGTAGTTATAGCCTTTAACGTTCTGAGTTCAAATCCCGCTGTGGTTAACTTTGCTTTTCATCCTTACCGGGTCGATAAAATGAAGTACCAGTAACGCATTGGAGTCGATTTCATCGAGTTTCCCATTCACTTTAAATTGCTGACCTTGTGCCAAAAGTAGAAACAATTATTTCAAACACACAGACACATACACATGGGAAAGACAAAGAGCTATATAGATAGAAACAGATATATAGTTACATAAACAGAGATAAACATATAGATAGGTTTCTTTATTTGCCACAAGGGCTATAATGTTTCTACTTTTGGCACAAGGCCAGCAATTGTCCCAGTTCATTACTGGTGCTTTATTTTATCGACACCGTAAGGATAAAAGGCAAAGTTAACCTCAGCTTGACTTGAACTCCGGGATTTGAACATATAGATAGGTATACAGACAGATAGAAGACACACATATACAGACAGATAGAAGACACACATAAACAGACAAATAGACGTACATATATTATATAAACAGATACGATTTTCAAATCTAATTTGACAACACCAACGATAAAAACTACAACAACAACAACAAGGACTGCTGCTATCTATGGTGATGTTGCTTACGAGAAAAGAAAACACCAGTAAAAAATGAAGCTAATAGTATTTCTATAGTGTTAACAACACCACGTGACGAACCTTTTCTTTTGTCTGATACAAACAATAAGACAAGATTAAGTCAAACTTTTCCGGAAGCTTTAAAAACGGAATGAAAATTAGACAAAAGAAAATGGCAGCAATGTAGAGAAAAATTTAAGACGATGTTTTGAGGGTTGGGTGGGGGTATATAATGTCGATATATATATATATATACATACTCGTATATATATATACGAGTATATATATACATATGAGTATATATATATATATATATATATAGGAGTATATATATATATACGAGTATATATATATATATATATATATATATATATATAAATGGAATAGAATGAAACGAAATTTCATTTCTCACTCTTAGTACGGCACTTACTTAAATGTAAGTATGTATGTATACGTACATACATATATGTGTACAGACGTAGAGTAGCATGTATATATATACATACAGGCACACATATATATATGCACGTATCAGTTTACCGAACATTTATTATCGTTACAAACGAACAAACCGAGCATTATAATAAATGTTCGGTAAACTGATACGTGCATATATATATGTGTGCCTGTATGTATATATATACATGCTACTGTACACATATATGTATGTACGTATACATACATATATATATATATATATATGCATATATATATAAATGTAAGTATGTATGTATACGTACATACATATATGTATACAGACGTACAGTAGCATGCATATATATATATATATATATATATATATATATATATATATATATATATATATACATATATATACATATATACATACGGGTACACATACATATATGCACGCATCAATTTAGCGGACGTTTATTACAACGCCGCTTTGTTCGTTTGTTTGCAACAAACCGAACAGCCTGAATTTATGCCATACGGTGTTAAGGCAACCACGTCACCTTTTTGTTCAACACTGACACAGGAACGATGTACTAGTTTCAAGCTTGTTAGCTATCATCAGCACCGTTTACCCATCTGCCAGATAGTTGAACGTTCGAAAGTATATACTTTCCTTATGAAAATTAACGGCTGAGCAGCCTAATTTGCATATTGAGTGAGTTAAATCGGTCAGGCATACCGAAAACGATAAGTTGAAAAAAATGAAAACGAAATTTCATTTCTCACTCTTAGTATGGCACTTACTTAAATGTAAGTATGTATGTATACGTACATACATATATGTATACAGACGTACAGTAGCATGCATATATATATATATATATATATATATATATATATATATATATATATATATACACATATATATACATATATACATACAGGTACACATACATACATGCACGCATCAGTTTAGCGGACGTTTATTACAACGCCGCTTTGTTCGTTTGTTTGTCAACAAACCGAACAGCCTGAATTTATGCCATACGGTGTTAAGGCAACCACGTCACCTTTTTGTTCAACACTGACACAGGAACGATGTACTAGTTTCAAGCTTGTTAGCTATCATCAGCACCGTTTACCCATCTGCCAGATAGTTGAACGTTCGAAAGTATATACTTTCCTTATGAAAATTAACGGCTGAGCAGCCTAATTTGCATGTTGAGTGAGTTAAATCGGTCAGGCATACCGAAAACGATAAGTTGAAAAAAATGAAAACGAAATTTCATTTTTCACTCTTAGTATGGCACTTACTTAAATGTAAGTATGTATGTATACGTACATACATATATGTATACAGACGTACAGTAGCATGCATATATATACATATATATATATATATATATATATATATATATACATATATACATACAGGTACACATACATATATGCACGCATCAGTTTAGCGGACGTTTATTACAACGCCGCTTTGTTCGTTTGTTTGTCAACAAACCGAACAGCCTGAATTTATGCCATACGGTGTTAAGGCAACCACGTCACCTTTTTGTTCAACACTGACACAGGAACGATGTACTAGTTTCAAGCTTGTTAGCTATCATCAGCACCGTTTACTCATCTGCCAGATAGTTGAACGTTCGAAAGTATATACTTTCCTTATGAAAATTAACGGCTGAGCAGCCTAATTTGCATATTGAGTGAGTTAAATCGGTCAGGCATACCGAAAACGATAAGTTGAAAGAAATGAAAACGAAATTTCATTTCTCACTCTTAGTATGGCACTTACTTAAATGTAAGTATGTATGTATACGTACATACATATATGTATACAGACGTACAGTAGCATGCATATATATACATATATATATATATATATATATATATATATATATATATATATATACATATATATACATATATACATACAGGTACACATACATATATGCACGCATCAGTTTAGCGGACGTTTATTACAACGCCGCTTTGTTCGTTTGTTTGTCAACAAACCGAACAGCCTGAATTTATGCCATACGGTGTTAAGGCAACCACGTCACCTTTTTGTTCAACACTGACACAGGAACGATGTACTAGTTTCAAGCTTGTTAGCTATCATCAGCACCGTTTACCCATCTGCCAGATAGTTGAACGTTCGAAAGTATATACTTTCCTTATGAAAATTAACGGCTGAGCAGCCTAATTTGCATATTGAGTGAGTTAAATCGGTCAGGCATACCGAAAACGATAAGTTGAAAAAAATGAAAACGAAATTTCATTTCTCACTCTTAGTATGG
>OZ024741.1:85725731-85790731 GCA_964016885.1 Eledone cirrhosa | reverse complement strand
CTTAGTATGGCACTTACTTAAATGTAAGTATGTATGTATACGTACATACATATATGTATACAGACGTACAGTAGCATGCATATATATATATATATATATATATATATATATATATATATATATACATATATATACATATATACATACAGGTACACATACATATATGCACGCATCAGTTTAGCGGACGTTTATTACAACGCCGCTTTGTTCGTTTGTTTGTCAACAAACCGAACAGCCTGAATTTATGCCATACGGTGTTAAGGCAACCACGTCACCTTTTTGTTCAACACTGACACAGGAACGATGTACTAGTTTCAAGCTTGTTAGCTATCATCAGCACCGTTTACCCATCTGCCAGATAGTTGAACGTTCGAAAGTATATACTTTCCTTATGAAAATTAACGGCTGAGCAGCCTAATTTGCATATTGAGTGAGTTAAATCGGTCAGGCATACCGAAAACGATAAGTTGAAAAAAATGAAAACGAAATTTCATTTCTCACTCTTAGTATGGCACTTACTTAAATGTAAGTATGTATGTATACGTACATACATATATGTATACAGACGTACAGTAGCATGCATATATATACATATATATATATATATATATATATACATATATATACATATATACATACAGGTACACATACATATATGCACGCATCAGTTTAGCGGACGTTTATTACAACGCCGCTTTGTTCGTTTGTTTGTCAACAAACCGAACAGCCTGAATTTATGCCATACGGTGTTAAGGCAACCACGTCACCTTTTTGTTCAACACTGACACAGGAACGATGTGCTAGTTTCAAGCTTGTTAGCTATCATCAGCACCGTTTACCCATCTGCCAGATAGTTGAACGTTCGAAAGTATATACTTTCCTTATGAAAATTAACGGCTGAGCAGCCTAATTTGCATATTGAGTGAGTTAAATCGGTCAGGCATACCGAAAACGATAAGTTGAAAAAAATGAAAACGAAATTTCATTTCTCACTCTTAGTATGGCACTTACTTAAATGTAAGTATGTATGTATACGTACATACATATATGTATACAGACGTACAGTAGCATGCATATATATACATATATATATATATATATATATATATATATATATATATATATATATATATTTATATATATATATATGTATATATACATATATATACATATATACATACAGGTACACATACATATATGCACGCATCAGTTTAGCGGACGTTTATTACAACGCCGCTTTGTTCGTTTGTTTGTCAACAAACCGAACAGCCTGAATTTATGCCATACAAATCTGGGTATCAAAAAATAAATATGGTATTTATAGGTCTCTTCAGGTGGTAGGAGAGGGTAGGGAGTGGGATGGCTAGAGGTCATTGGTTGATAGAAAAGGGAATTCATTAAAAGCTAATTCTTTAAAGCTATAATTTATATTTAGAGTAACAAAGGCAGAAAGAAATCTATAAACAAGTTCAGATTGGGGTGCCACTCCTTATTTTTAAGTTTCTCTTATGCTAACAATGCCTATATTTCAGGTGTCTATAAGATCGTTGGGCTCAGTCATGGTTGATGGATTTAAAGAAAAGGGAAATTCTTTAAGGTTCTACTTAGAGTGACAAGGCCTAGAGAATTCTATAGACCAGTTCAAAATATTGAGTACCTATCATACCATTATCTTCAAGTTTCTCTTAAGCTATATTCCAAATGTCAGCAGACACATTCACAAACACACACCTCAGAGCTGTATGGGAGCATCCCAAAAGTCAGCTCAAAAGTGACACAGAGGAGACTGAGGTTAGCTGGACATGCTCACCGACATCCAGAGTTGACATTGCACTCAGTGCTCCTTTGGACACACTAGAAGGGGAAGACCAAGGTTAACGTATGTTGATGCCCTAAGGACAGACACTGGTCTGTTGGAGACGCAGGACATGGCAGCGATAATGAGGGACAGAGACCGCTGGAGAGAACTCGTCCATGGATCTCGGGAATTTTACCCGCCTTAGATATATATATATATATATATATATATATATATATATATATATATATATATATACATACAAACATATATATACATATATATATATATATATATATATATATATATATATACAAACATATATATACATATATATATATGTCCACTGAGGCACATGCAAATAACAATGCCAGAGGATTTCTTTGATGCCACAACACTCCATGAAGAAATGGCGACCATCAACCACATAGACATAACGGAGGAGGATGTGGTATACGCCATAGATGAACTTAGAACAGACTCAGCTGCTGGACCTGATGGATTCCCAGCAGTCCTCTTAAAAACATGTAAGCGGGCCTTAGCAACTCCACTGACGACGTTCTTCAGAAGCTCCTTGGCTAGCGGTAGACTACCCAGGGATATGCCCTATCCATAAAGGAGGTAGCAGAGCAGAGGCCAAAACCTATAGGCCAGTCTTCCTGACGTCACATATCAGTAAGGTCATGGAGCAAATCATCAGAAAGAAACTGATCACTTTCCTCGAGGAATGAAGAAGGCCAGTTCTTTAAAAGGTCCTTCGAAACGTGAGAACATCGCAAGAAGAATTAAGTCGTTTGCTATTGTTGTGGAGATAATTCAATGTGCACCATTTTTTGTCATTGCAGATATGTACGTATATATTTACATAAACAGCTTCTCAGGTAGACAGATGGTGTTTTTGGTTATAGTGATGGCGGAGGTGTTGATGGTGGTCGTGTTGGTGTTGATCTTGTAGTAGGCTTTGGTGTTGGTGTTGTTGTTGGTGGACTGTAATAGGAGCGTTTCACTTATGATATAAGGTTTAATTATTATTAGATAAGTTTCATTAAACGTTTGACAAGACGAGTTTAACATAATTAACCCCAGAAATTATAAATTTAATATAATGTAGTAATATCGGATAACACACACAAACATAAAAAGGCACACGCACATGTAATTGCAGAAAGCTGCAATTATACAGTATAGTAATAAAGCTAATCTGGGTATTGCATGTCACATAATGAGAGTTAGGTCACACACAGGGAGGGGAACAAGGTGTGAGGCCATGTTATAGTTTGATAAAAGTAATGTATTTAGAAATGTATATTATATATATAAAAGGAACGATCGACTTTCGTCAAATCGGACCGAGGGAACAATGTTTCCTTTGGTCTTTCCAATTGCTAATACTATCTATCGGTCGCAACTCCAGGTAGAAGGAGCAACGTGAAATAAAGTGTCTTGCTCAAAGACATAACGCATCGCCTGGTCCAGGAATCGAACTCACAATCTTACGATTGCGAATCCAATTCCCTAACCACTCAGCCACACGCCTTCACATTTATATATATAGTAAACCAAAATCAGAGAGATGAGAGGACACACACATACACACACATACATATACACACAGATCAGGATTTTATCGGTTTTAAACTAGTAAGACTACTATTCAGCAGAGTACTCGATACTAGGAACAGGGAATGGAGGGGTGGGGTGAAAGAAGTAGGTTAAAAGCAGAAAAGAAGTAGAAGAAAAAAGAAGCAAAAGAAAAAACAAAAAGAAACAGAATAATAATAATAATAATAATAATAATAATAATAATAATAATAATAAAATGAAGACAAAGAAAAGAAAAAGAAGCGAAAGAGAGATGAAAACAATGAAGAAAAGAAAGAAGAATGTAAACGATGCAGTATTGCAGTTGTACTTGAGGTGTTGATAGTTGTTTTATTTGACATTAGAATTGGTATTGATTATAATAGACAAATACAGAGGTAGAATAGCAGAGAGAGAGAGAGAGAGAGAGAGAGAGAGAGAGAGAGAGAGAGAGAGAGAGAGAGAGAGAGAGAGAGAGAGAGAGAGAGAGAGAGAGGGGGTTAGAGAGCAATAACCACGCCTCGGATAACACTCATTGCTTTATGGTACCGCAGAGAGAGAAAAAGAGCAGAAGATGCCGACAGGCAGTCATATAGAAGCAATATATATATATATTGACAGTTGGCAGGTGAATAGTGAACTGCCATGATGAAGGGTGATACCCAGAAACATTAGTGTCTGCAGTCCTGTTTACATGCCAACATAAGAGCAAGAATGAGGGGTTCATTCTACTGTTTAAAAAAGAGGCTGTTTGCATATTATTAATATTCGAAAAACTCAGATTACATTTATATATATACACATACACACATATATAGTATAAGAATAAAAGAGCAAAGAGTCAGTGTTGCATCATAACATATTACCTATGTTTCACTGTCAATCAGCTCGAGGAACGATCTATTATTGATCGAACCTGACTCTGGAATCGAAAGATCCTCAGATATGCCTCAGTATGTAAGCTCGTCTCTGATTTTGTGTGAATTTCTCCTGTAGCTTGTTATATTCAGCACACACATGCACACACATATATATATATATCAAATTAATAAACAGAGTTAAAGACTCGCGTTAATCCCATATAATTTAATGAGCTCAAGGAATAGATTCCGGGCGCTTTATATGACAGTATGTAGAAACAAATACACAAAGAGGTATGTGTTCGATCATAGGGGATAGAATACCACCAGAGTGAAAAACAATGTTTTTCACTCTGGTGGTATTCTATCCCCTATGATCGAACACATACCCCTTTGTGTATTTTCTATATATACTGTCTTATATATATACACGTTTATGTATTTGTTCTGCAAAATCGTGTATTGAAACCGATATTGTTATGTTTGGGGCTGATGATGTTTCCAGTATTGTCAATAAAAAGAAACACACGCACCATATAATTGTCATATTATCTTTATTGCTCGTTATTCATTCGTTTGTCAACATTCTTTCATCACACATTCTATGACTTCCTCGATGAATATTCTCTATCGTGCCTCCTCTTCTTTCTGGTCTTAAACTTCTATTCCATCTTATCTTTTGTTTTGACAAAACTTCTACTCCATTTTGTCTTTTGTTGTGTTTTCTTCCCGAATAGCTATCCCTGGATAACAAATGATGCACTGGTGGTGAATAGTCCTGTCCTATAAAGCATCCGAAACTACAATGATCCCCAGAAGACAGCCGATGATCGGGAATTGTCCTTGTGTTTGTGTTTACGAGCTTTCTGTTTTCTATATTTCTCCTATGTGTTTTTTTTTTAATTAACGCGCTCCATCATCCACTTTTCTAAAACAAATCATACACAAAACGCCAGCACCAACAGTTTTGCAAGAGATGTCAACATGAATGGACCTGTTACTTTTATCTAAAGACATTTTTTCCAATTCCAACCCGCCCGTACCCTCAATCTATCTTATTTCTTATTCTTTCTTCTGATGAAGGACTAGCGTCCGAAACGGTAAGACCCCCTTACTGATATATCAAGCGTTAACCTAATATATCCCTTCCATATACTGTACCGATTGTGTTGTTATTTCTGTTTACCTTTTACCCCCCCCCCCCCCCGCCCACATATATATATATAAGAACATGCTACTTTAAATGTATTATGTTCAGCATAGATACCATTGTATATAATCCTATGTTGATGAATGCCCCAGACAGACAGTGTGTCACGACGGTGCGCCTACGACTTCATCAGTTAATGGCACTTTGTTTTCGAGCATATAAATAGAAATAGGTCGTTGTTCTTAATTTGTTGAGGCAATAAATATAGGGGTAATGGATGAAAGAGCCCATCTATTGCATGTGTATACATACCTAATGGATTATGATTCATTTATTTAGTACTATTGTCTTAAAGAAACACCGAATAAAGTAATTATAGACATACGCTTAAAAAAACAAACAAAAAAAACAGTGTGATCATGGCAGGAATGACCCTGATCAATGACCTTTCAGCTATTCATCTGACTGATAGTTCTAACAGGTTTCAATGACCATGTGGTTAGGATGTTGGGCTTACGATCGGTTCCTGGATGGAGAGGCACATTGTGTTCTTGAGCAAAACACTTCACTTCACGTTACTCCATTCCAGTCATCCGAAAATGTGTTCCACCACCACCACCACCAACAGCTGTAATAGCAACAAGGGGATTAATCATGCGATGGAATGGTGTCATGTCCAGAGGGAAATTCCTCTCTTCTCAGTAGCTTAACGCCAATGAAACCGGAATAAACACCGGGTTGGAACATATGTTAACACACACACACACGCACACACACACACATATATATAAAGGAAGGTAAAAACCCGACCACGACGCCAAGTGGTTTCGGCTTTTATTCGGCAAGCCCTGTAAAGGATGTACACCCTTGAAAAGATTTGTCGAATATAAGCCGAAACTGCGAGCCGTTGCGGTCTTACCTTCCTTTATATACATTCTTCTTCTTCTTCTTCTTCTCATGCATAGAGTACTACCCTGGTTTGAGTGTCCCCCGGCCTCGATACCGCAGACTTTATATATATATATATATATATATATATATACACACACACATATATGTATATACACACAAGATGTATACAGATATACACACACATAAATATATAGTATTGGCTACATTCCTCTGATATTTTCCTTATGATGTAATTAATCGGATTAACATCTGAAGAACTGAGTGAAAGAAAAATCAAAACAATCAAACTTGTGAACAACAAAAACAACATCGTAAATAATAAGAAAACATACATATCAAGACAAATAGGTAAATAATTGTTTCTACTTTTGGCACAAGGCCAGCAATGATCCCAGTGTATTACTGGTACTTTATTTTATCGACCCCGTGAGGATGAAAGGCAAAGTTAACCTCGGCGGGGTTTAACTCAGAATGGCAAGGGCCGTAACTCTATGCATCAAAGCATGACGTCCGACCCTCTACCGATACTGCCAATCCACCGCCCAACAAATAGGTAAATAATTGTAAATAATTGTTTCTATTTTAGGCACAAGGCCAGCAATTAACCAGTACATTACTGGTACTTTATTTTATCGACCCCGTAAGGATGAAAGGCAAAATAATGTGTGATAATTAGTAATATTTGAAAACATGGATCGATATTATAAAATATGCTGGGTAAAAATAGATCAAACACATTTCGGTAATATATAATTAGTGTATTGTGTGTGTGTGAGGGTCTGTGTGTGTGAGGGTATGTGTGTGAGTGTATGACCTCCGTCGGACGACAGCTCCATTCGTTTAAACAACGGAACAGCCTGCTCGAGAAATTAACGTGCAAGTGACTGAGCATTCCACAGATACATGTACCTTTAATGTTGTTCTTAGGGACATTCAGAGTGACACAGTGTGTGTGACAAGGCTGTTTTCTGTTATTTTAAAAGAAAATAGAGTGAGATTTCATGGAGATTTCATTGGTATTTCTAGCAGGTCGAATGATAATATAAGAAGCTCCCTGTTTTGTAAGTATGTGTTTACCCCCTTTATTAAAAAAATCACATTACTGTGGTTTATGTTTCAATTCATTTTGGATAAAAATGTTATTTTAAATGCAAACGAAGTATACTTCGCTCTGATCGATCGACAAGATCCCAGACCTCATTCGCTTGCCGAGTGGGGGTCAACCTCGTCAAAACTGACCAAGGAAACAATGTTTCCATTTGTCTTTTCATTGCTGATACTATCTACCGGTCGCAACTTCTGGCAGAAAGAACAACGTGAAATAAAGTGTCTCGCTCAAGGACACAACGCATCACGCGGTCCGAGAATTGAACTCGCAATCTCACGATTGCAAATCCAACTCTCTAACCACTAAACCACGCGCCTTCTAAAATATACTTAGAAACTTCGAATAAGGAAGAAAGATTCATATAAGAAATAAGTTTTATTTTCCTTAATCGTAATCAGTTCCTGATTAAAAACAACATTTCTTTGAGATTCCTTTGCCACCTTCTTCAACTATGTCCACTTCCGTTGCAATTCAACAGTCACAATGTAACACTTACTCAATGTAAATACATCAAATGCAAATAAGGGACATCGTATCAATAAACAATGATATCTCCACCATACCTTTCTCAATACTGGGCTAAGATTATAAATACACCATAATAAAAGTACAAGGCATGTTCCGCAGAGAGAGAGAGAGAGAGAGAGAGAGAGAGAAAGAGAGAGAGAGAGAGAGAGAGAGAAAGAGAGAGAGAGAGAGAGAGAGAGAGAGAGAGAGAGAGAGAGAGAGAATAAAATAACGTACTACACAAGATTCTTCAGACATTTACCAAGATAAGACAATAGAGGATTTAAAAAAATATGGAATTGAAATAAGCTACATGGGAAAGATGTATGAGAAATGTTCTAAATGTGATGCATTCAGAGGGTTGAAGGAAATATTATTTAGGAACTCCCAGAGAAATCCTCCATTCAATTTCTGTTGTGGTAAAGGAGAGGTGCTACTACCACCCATTTCCCATTCACATTCCGAACTTAAAGAGCTGTTAACTTAAACTATTGATAACAATATCGAATTTAGATTTAATACTGGGGGTACTGGACGTCTACGGAGTGGAGAGGGGGACGGACGTTCACAGGGCGGAGTCTGATCTGGTTCCATGTCGCGTAGACAGCCTCGCATTCCTCGATCACAGAAGGTTCAGTTGTGTTGTTGTGAACCCTGTTGATGAGGACATGGCAAGAGGTCACCGATGAAAGGAAAGCAGCAGGGCCAGTAAGACAGGAGACTGAGGCCACTATATTTGACGGGTAAGGTGGCCTGTTGTCATCCGGTATTGTCAAACCGGACGTTACCTCCTCAGCAGCCCGTCGGATGCAGATGTCGAGATCTTGTGGTGAGATGCTTGGCTGTAGCAGGGGACATTGCGGAAGGTGTATATGAGCTTCGGCATGGCGAAGTAGTTCTTCAGCAGACTGAGAGTGCAGGGTGGGCGTTTATCAGGCTTAGTCTACTCGTCATGGATGCTAACTGGCGTTGTCTGAACCTGAGGGTAAAGCGAATGACAGTCTCGAGAGGATCGGCGAACCTAGGATAAGCACCTCTTCCTTGGGGCTCATCTGCACCTCATGGAGTGATGATCGCACGCCCGAGACGGAGGCCGTGACGGAGATATCGGGAACGACTGATTGGAGAAACTGACAGACGGTCTCTGCGGGCCCGCCTATCGTCGCATCGTCCAGGTACCAGACCTTGAGAGGAACGGTGATGACTTATTTCCAAGCCAAGCTTTGAAAATTTTCTTCTTTGCTAGGATAGCATCGTTAACCTCCTGTTTAACAGTTAACAGCTGAAGCAGAATAGTCAGCACTTCGTTTCAACCTCCTCAGTTAGTTCAGGGACTTCTCTGAATTTGGATGCAACAATAACCGCATACCTTGTCCATACCTCCACATTAGTCAGCGCTTCCCGTTTTATACTGTACGTCGAGCGGGACTTGCCGGGGGGTTCTTGACTTTAAATAGCTTCAGGTTGAAGATGGTAATCAAATGTCAGCTCAGCCTCTCTCTTAATATGAACATCCAGCACAGAATCGAAGAGATCAGAAACAATAATAAAATCAATTATTGATATCTGTCGTCGATTCCCCTATACCATGTGTGTTTTTAGATATCTTTGTGCTAGGAGGTGATCATAATAGAGAGCCCATTAATAGAACAGAAGTCTAATAAGACCTTTCCATTCGTATTTAGATCAGGTTCGCCGTTCCTTCCAATCACTCCTTTCCATGTCAACATGTGCATTGAAGCCTGCCATTAGGATATATGACTCTGTCTTAACTACATTTAACGCTGCAGTGACTTCATGAAGGAAGAATCAGTATTCGGGTTCTCTGTTTGGCACATAAACTTGTACCATTCATAGAGACACCTCCTCCAGCATAAGCATCAAGAGGGATCCAGGCTATTATACATTCTGACAGCCGGGTACTTGTGAGATTCCCAACTCTCACCTGTGCAGTCTTTTCTGGCGTCACACATGAATAGTGGAGTTTCCATCCTTCATTCATAACTACAGTACCAGAGCTACGGAAGTTTATTGGGGAAACTCCGATTAAATCTAGCCGGTAGCATCCTGCCTACTGCACTAGTTCCTGCTTCGTACTTGTAAGGGTTGTAATGTTCCAGTTGCTAAGTATTAAAGTTTGCTCTATTCTGGACCCTCTTTGGAGTCTTGAGAATACGTAATCTTTCTGTTAGAGAATAGATCGCAGGCGGCGGATAGTAATACGGTCAACAGATATGATGGTTAATGACGATTTAAGTGGTTTCTTGCTGGACAAATAAGTAACCCCGGACCAAACAGCAGTAAACCACCAGGGGAGACGGAGCAATAGGTGACACTGTTAGCTCTGAAGAAAACTTTCACCAATTTTAATCGCGAGAAAAGGCCACCTGATGAAAAAAAAAAAAAAAAAGCGTAGACAATAAAAGCAGTCATATTGCCTTTGTAATTACTTGCGTCTACAAATTATGATCTGGACACGTTAGAGTTTCCATTGCTATTTTCATATACATATATACTATAGAAATATATAATACAATGGCATCAATGCAAAACACGTGATCTTGAAGATAAAGTGATCGCACTAATTATATATATATATATGAAATTTCATTTCATTTTTTTCCATTTATATATATATATATATATATATATATATATATATATATATATAAATAGAAAAAAATGAAACTAAATTTCATTTCTCACTCTTAGTACGGCTGTTACTTAAATATAAGTATGTATACGTACATACATATATGTATACATACGTACAGTAGTATGTATATATATATACATACATGCACACATATATATATATGTACGTATCGTTTTTACCGAACATTTATTATAATGCTCGGTTTGTTTGTAAACAAACAAACAGCCCGAATTAAGCCGTACAGTGTTTAGCAACCATCGTTGCCCTTTTGTTCAACACTGACAAAGGAACGATGTACTAGTTTCAAGCTTATTAGCTATCGTCAGCATCGTATACCTTCCTGCCAGATGATTGAACGTCTGAAAGTATATACTTTCCTTATGCATATTAAGGGCTGAGCAGCCTAATTTGCATATCGAGTGAGTTATGAGTTAGTCGGCTGGGCGCACCGAAAACGACAAATGGAAAAAATGAAACGAAATTTCATTTCTCACTCTTTTTCCATTTGTCGTTTTCGGTGCGCCCAGCCGATTAACTCACTCGATATGCAAATTAGGCTGCTCAGCCGTTAATATGCATAAGGAAAGTATATACTTTCAGACGTTCAATCATCTGGCAGGAAGGTATACGATGCTGACGATAGCTAATAAGCTTGAAACTAGTACATCGTTCCTTTGTCGACCGAGGTAGAAGCTGCTAAATGTTCGGTCGCCCTCATGCCTCTGATTTTCAGCCCCATGGATTTTGTCTATTATATTCCTTTGTTATATTTCGAATACCTGATGATGTCACCGGATTCATACTGAACCCGGTCATTGAAATGATCATAGTATAATAAACCTTTTAAGGAATTACACCAGTCCAGCCTCCTGTTATTTTATAATAATAATTATATATATATATATATATATATATATATATATATATATATATATATATATATATATATATATATATATATATAGTGGTAGAACACTGGAAGGTAATATCCGTAGTGTTAGAGCACTCAGTCCATGGGTCCATTACGAGTTGAAGATCCGCTAAGGTGAAACAATTGTTCTCGGTATGGTGAACTAACTGTTGTGTAACCACACACACACACACACATATATATATATATATATATATATATATATATATATATATATATATATATATATATATATATATATACGATATTAACAAATGGAAACTATATTTATAAAACCATATTTATTTCATTATACATATTTCAAGGGCACCAAGTTAAATTATGGTGTGCTTTCATCAGATAAAATATAATATAAATCAGTTTTATAAATAAATATTGACATACCCTTAAAGAATGGAACCATTGCTGTTGGAAGCTCCCGGATAGTGGAGTTGTAGCTTTAATTATATTATTAGTATTGGATATTTTTATTTTTAAAATAAGCCGTTGGGTTACGGAGAAAGAGAAATATAGAGAAGGAGAGAGAGAGAGAGAGAGAGAGAGAGAGAGAGAGAGAGAGAGAGAGAGAGAGAGAGAGAGAGAGAAGACCAGAACAACAGAGAGAGAAAGATAGAGAGAGAGAGAGGAGACAGAGAAAAGGGGAGAGAACGAAAAACTCTAAGTCATATCTTGTTGAGTTAACTTAACAATTGAGATGAAATGAATAAATAAAATTAGAAATGTTAATAATCATGAATGGAATATACATATATAATATGAGAAATGTAACCATTGTTTAAATATGATTCGATGTTTAGTTAATCACTCAAATATTGAGATCAATATATTAAAAATTGGGATCTATATATTAAGAAATCCATATATTATAAAAGATCTATATATTATATAACACGTATACACACGCAAAAATACATACATATAAATATATATACACACTTATAAAATACATATACATATCTAATTACATATATAATATATACACACAAAACATAAAGGATTCTTTAATTTAATTTAAGATATAGGAATCTTATAAAATGTTAAGATATTAAAGGAAATTTTATGTTATACACACTTTATGTTATTAAACAAATTTTTTTAAATATAAGTTTTATAAGATTACCTGTTATGTATTTATGGCTGTTATTATATGTCTATCTGTCACGAATCTTGGGATAATCACTATACATAAGTGCAATCGAATTGTATGGATATACAAGCACATGTACATACACAATTCCCACATATACATATATGTACCCTCAACAAATAGGTAGATACGCATCACGTATACATATACATACAGATAGACATACACGCATAAAACATATGTACATGAATGTCAATACGCACATATACATATATACACACATATAGAGAGAAGTATACATAAGTACAGTACATAGTATAATTGAGTACATAACATACAAAAGAATTCTATTACAATTTGGAAATATAATTATAAGCAATATAACTTTATTATATTTATTTATATTTAGGAAGAAAGATGAAGGAATCTAATGATTTATCGACAGGTTCAATATATTAATAAAATTAATTAATTAATTATATATTACATTTTAAATTTATATTTATATTTAAACGTTGAGTTTAATTTATGTCTGCAGCAACTGAATAAATTATTTCTTAAGTTCAGGGAATTTTTAGTCTTTAATTTGTCAAGAGCTTTAAAAAATAGTTTAGCAATAGGAGTTTTAATATTTAATGAGAAAGGAGGAGCGAACCATAATATGTTCCTAGTTCTATTTCTTTTTCGGCTTTCGGAATTAATGTAAGGTTATTATAGTTGTTAAAATTGTTACCATAGTTAAAATTGTTACGATTATGGTTAGTTGTTATATTATTATTATTATCGATGTATTTAATTTTATTTCTATACCCAGCTCTACCTAACCCTTCGTTGTAATAATGTGCTTTTTCATCAAATATATTCTTATTAGCTGAAATTCTCGAAATTCGTTCTTGTACAGAATTCACTATAGTATTTTTAACGGATCTGGGGGTGATTAGAGTTAAAATTGACGTAATTTAAGTTCTCATTTAGTTTGTGAAATGGATAATGAAGACATGTGTTAAGATTTAGTGTTACATCTAGAAAGTTAACTATTTTATGGTTATTCTCTATTTCTACTTTTAGATTAAGGTAATTAAAAAATTGTATAATTTGTTTTCTTTTTCTATTTAGTTCACAGTTATTATTTTCTATAAGTAAAAGCATGTCGTCACGATATAAACCTCCGGTTATCTCAGGTATTTTTCTATGTAGAGAATTATTTATAAATAGGCCCACAAGATCCGTTACCTGAGCAGAATCGGATGATCCCATAGTTATATCGAAATTATTATTTCTATCTGCCCTAGTCCAGAGTTGGTTATTAAATTCTATTAATGTTTTCCGTGCCGATAATATAATGTGCATTTCATTGCTAGTTAGGTCTGTATGTTTAAATGCGTAAGTTAGTGCTTTATTCAGTAGATTAGGAGTGATAGATGAGTAATAGTTAGCAATATCCAACTGAATAAACTTATTATTATAGTTATACTTAATTTCTTTAAACCAATCGATAACTTCACTAGTTCCTTTCCATAATTTTAAATAAGATAAATTCTTAATTTGTGGTATTATTCTGTCTAGAATATTTTTGCTAAGTTTGCCAAGGTCCGATTTAGATGGTGCAATTAATCTGACTGGTAAATCAGTTTCGAAGTTCCTTTTATGATCCTTCATATTAATTTTAGGTTTCCTTGGCATGATCAATGCCTAGTTCATGCATTATATAAGAGGCATCTGTATTCAATTTTTCAAGGTCGTCTTTATTTGCTACTTTGTATTTCTTCCTTAATTCCTTTAATATAAGATCGTTATAAATATCCTTTTGTATTCCGTAAAGATTATTGGTTTTGTCAGACTTGACTAGAATTTTCCAACAGCAGAGGTCCGACGAGCTTTTGATTCCAGAGTCGGGCCAGATCGATACAGATCGAACCTTGAGCTTATCAATAGCGAAACGTGCGTCACCACTCAATAAACGTAATGAAGGCTTAACAAATCGTCCTTGTATTACTCTAGGGCGGTGGATTGGCAGTATTGGTAGAGGGTCGGACGCCATGCTTTGCAGCATAGAGTTACGGCTCTTTATGATCTGAGTTCAAATCCCGCCGAGGTTAACTTTACCTTTCATCCTTATGGGGTCGATAAAATAAAGTACCAGTCATGCATTGGAGTTGATTTAATCGAATACCCCCCCCCCAAAAAAATTACTGGCCTTGTGCCTATATAAGAAATCATTATTATTATTATTATCAAATCCCGCCGAGGTTGACTTTGCCTTTCATCCTTACGGGGTCGATAAAATAAAGTACCAGTAATGCACTGGGTAATTGCTGGCCTTGTGCCTAAAGTAGAAACAATTATTATTATTAGCGGGTTGGATTGGCAGTATCGGTAGAGGGTCAGACGCCATGCTTTGACGCATAGAGTTACGGTCCTTGCCATTCTGAGTTCAAATCCCGCCGAAGTTAACTTTGCCTTTCATTACGGGGTCGATAAAATAAAGTACCAGTAATGCACTGGGTAATTGCTGGCCTTGTGCCTAAAGTAGAAACAATTATTATTATTATGGGGTCGATAAAATAAAGTACCAGTAATGTACTGGGTAATTGCTGGCCTTGTAGAAACAATTATATATAGAAACAATTATATATATATAGAACAATTATATATATAAGTAGAAACAATTATATACATATAGGAGAAATGTGCGTGAGAAATGTGTGACAGCTACAGTACGAATTCAAACCAACAACAACAACACAAAAAAGACAAAGTAGTGCAGTGTATTATAGTTCAAATGATGAGTTAGTTTCTATGGTCAGTAATTATTTATAAATGTTTCAACACAGTCCAGTGGCTATTTATTTCTAGATATTCTATTTCATGTGTGTCGTTGTCCTCTTGTGTAATCTGGTTCAACATTAAATGAGTTGGCTCACAGTTAGATCTCTCTCTCTCTCTCTCTCTCTCTCTCTCTCTCTCTCTCTCTACTGAAATTGCGGTTAGCTTCACCCACTCTCTCTTTCCACACACAAACGTAATTATGTACGTATACATCATTATCTGCAAATGTATGCCACTCTTTTCTCTTTCTATATACATACATACAAATCTATGTTGGATTAGTTGTTTTCTCTCTCTCTCTCTCTCTCTCTCTCTCTCTCTCTCTCTATTTCCAAACGTATCACACATATTTATTCTCTTAATCTAAATGGTACGCCAGTAGCATTTATTTCCCGATTACTAAGTTTCGCCGAGAAAAATCATTGAACAGAGAGGGTGGGAGATTGAGAGGGAAGAAGAGAAAGAAAGAAAGAGAGAGAGGGTGGGAGAGAGAGAGAGAAAGAGAGAGAGAGAGAGGGAGAGAGAGAGAGAGAGAGAGAGAGAGAGAGAGAGAGAGAGAGGATCGACCTCAGTACTTCACTGGTACTTTATTTATCGACATCGAAAATATGAAGAGGAAATTTGAGCTTAGCATCATTTGAACTCAGAACACAGAGAGCTGAAACAAATATCACAAAAAAGAAATTATTTGGTGTTCTACGGACTCGGCCAAGTTGTCGCTGGACAGAAAGGTATGACAATGACGCAAAATACATACACACACTCACACATATATATAAAATCAAAGACCAAGGTTCCGAAGGTATGAAAACTTTGGTGTTATTTGAACTCAGAGCACAAAAAGCCCGAACGAATACTGCAACTCATCCTAAACGACGCTGCCAGCTTCCCGCCTGACAGTAAGGTATGATAATAGGTGTTTTTTTACGGTAGTTAACAAGAACTGTTTAATAGAACAACATAGCAACAATTGCCGTATACAGCCATTACAGCATTACAACAGCCACTGTGGTTTGTTAGTAGAATCGATAAGATGATACATTCTGCTGTTGATTCTATTTTTTCTCTTTCGTTTTTTTAATTTTTATGAAAAGACAGCTGAATTTTAAATGCATTACTTTAGAGTAGAGTATTTGTTACATCGTATCATCTGCATTTGGATGAAACGAAAGACATGCAGTGGGGGTAGGGGTAGAGAACAACAACATCAACAGCATTTACGACAGCAATAATAGCAGCAACTATAACAACTTAAACAACTACAGAAAATAGAGTATATTTAGTAGACTTTATACAAAAACGAATGACATAAAAGAAAAGGATAATAACAATATATATATATATATATATATATATAATTAAGTAGAAAAGAATAATGCCTGAAAAGCAGACGTTATAAAATGGCGGATTGTAAGCGGCAACAGATAAATATTTCTTCACTGTCTTTGTTTTCTGTTCTTTCACTATATATATATATATATATATCATTATATATATACACTATCATTATATATATACACACACACATTATACATATCTGTGTGTGTGTGTGTGTGTGTGTGTGTGTGTGTGTGTGTGTGTGTGTGTGTGTAAATGCAGGATAATCGTTGATAAAAGGCCAAGGAAAGCAATGCTTATTTATCATATATTAAATTTCATATATTTAACATATATGCATGACCTTAGGTTTCGGGGTCCACTGTATAGTGGAGGAGCCGTTATAAAACTGGCCTCGCGCGTCAGGGACAAATTTAAAGAAAAACCGTCACTTTATGAAAAATGGTCATAGTCCGTGAAGAGTCCTAGTAAAAAACAAAGTGAGGTAACTCCCCCAACAAAAATACATCATTATATGTACAGAAAGGTGCGTGCAATCTGCTTTGATTCGATGTGTTGTAAGTTTTTTTTAATAAACCTTAAATGAAGCTCGTATATCGTAAACTGGTCGTCTTTAAAATGCCAAGGGAGATAATTCTCCTTGAGAAATTTTGGAGTAGTGAAGAAACACTTTTTGCTCATATCCATACGAGAAGGTTGTATAGGCAGGTGTGAATAGAAATGTCTGTGTATATCTAGTGTGTAATGTCATTTTGCGAGTCCTCTTTCAAAATCTGTTTCTAAAAATTAAAACTCGAACACTAGAAAATACGAGGGTCTTTGTGATGTGTGAATATACTGTGTGTTTGTTTGGGGATCTGTTATATATGTATTTTTGTGCTGTATAGGTGACAGAAAATAGGGTCATGGAGGTATAGCAGGTCTGATGAACAAGCATTTTGGGGTGTTGGTTTCCAGTTGGACAGGAGATGGCTTTCCAGATGCAAACAACGTCTAAAACTTTAAGATACGTATTTAGTGAGTACAATCCTTGCAAAATACTAAATTTTTAACTCCCTTGGCATTTTAAAGACGATTAGTTTACGATATACGAGCTTTACTCATATTATGACAGCTTCATTTAAGGTTTATTAAAAACAACTTACAACTTAAGTTCTGTTCATATCATACATACTCTTCGATTCAAAGCAAATTGCCCGCACCTTTCTGTACATACAGTTTTTTAGAGGAGGTACCTAAATAAAACATTTAGGTGTTTAATTAATTGAAATTTCTTGGCCCAGGGTGGCTACAAATGTTGGCACTAACTTCACTGTTTTCCTGCAAAACACGTCCCTGAGTTTTGAAGACACATTACTAATCACATATCCACTAGTTGAATGATTTATTATTAACTGTACAATCTATCGTTAAGTATACACCAGACTTTGTTACTACACATTAATATATTAATATCATTTAGTGTGCTAAATACACATGGGAAACACAAAGCACAAAGGAACTCTCTTAAAATATGAACAAAAATAATTTTATGAGAACTGAGAATGCCTCATTGACTATGCAAGTATAAATACACTCTACCCTAACGTCTTCCCCTCTTCTAACATCTCTCTAAGTCATGCACCTTTCATAAGGAAGGACTTTCGCTCGATACATTGAAGAGACTTTTTGATTTGCCATTTCATACAAGCATGAACTTAACACTTTTTGTAATCATTCTCCGTGTTTGTTTTCGCTGTTTTTCATTGTCGATAAATTGAACTATATATATATTCTCATCAATACTCCATCAACATGCCAGAATGGAACATGGCGGCACCCTTGAGAACATCGAGATAAAAATCATATCCATACATAGAACAGATGTAATGCTCTGACAGATTACAGAAGCGACAGACATAAATGAACTGAAACGAAACCTAAACAGAAAACGTGAGTAGAATAGAAACAATCTCACAACTAGTAACTAAGGACACGATAAAGACATACAGCGATACACAAGAACTAAACTAATAAAACAAACCAGACTCACAGATAGAACACGCAACCAACTAGTGACAAGTAAATAAACGTATAAATAGATATATTAAAACATAAATAAATAAAGGCACTCAAACCCGGATATAACGTATGCGCAGCCGAAGGACACAGCTCACAAAAACAGGATGGTGTAGGACAGCACAAAGGAGAGATGCAAAGGAGGTCACAGAATGTGTGACGAAAGAGCTTTGATGAAAATCAACTAAACAACCATTCAATTATTAAACTAATCGACTGGGAATTTATAATAATAAATTGAAGGGAAATCCACAAGGTGCGTATGTTTTTTATTGGCAGCATGACCCTCTCAAAGTATAAATATAAATATATATATATATATATATATAGAGAGAGAGCGAGAGAAATATGTAAAAGCCGAAACTGCTTGGTGCCGCGGTTGGGATTTTACATATCTCTATACTCACTTTACATCTCCCTATGTATCTAGTACTCACATGATTAGTGGTCTCCTCGGTCACAGCACCGCAGATTCTCTCTCTCTCTCCCCCCTCTCTCTCTCTCTCTCTCTATATATATATATATATATATATACATACATACATTATATATATATATGTGTGTGTGTGTGTGTGGGTTCGACCTCCGTCGTAACCGAGGACGGGTTCTCCAGTTGACCCAATCAACGGAACTGCCCGTGAAATAACCGTGTAATTTCACAGATACAGGCACTCTTAACACTGCTCTCAACGAGATTCAGCGTGGCATGGATTACCCTTGAATTGCAGGTACAACTTAATTTTGGCATCTGAGTGTACTTGGGTAACATGAAATAAAAGCGTCTTGCCCAAGGACACAACGCGCTGCCCTGCCCAGGAATTGAATTCACGATCTAACGATCGTGAGCTGAATATCCTAAACACTAAGCGATGTGCCTTAACAGGCCTAACACACCACCCTGTATAACACCACACCTTACTGATTTAACTCTTAATGGCCTACATAGCAGGAAAATACAGTAGCAAAACATTCTCTAATGTAAGAGGGATAACTAAGTATAATGTAATACATTGAAAACATGCAAGGGTAACATTTTTGTAAGCATAATTAACAACATCATATTAAATAGTAGCTTTTTGTCCAATACTATAAATTTTCACAACAATCGGTCCAGAAGTAAATATGCAATAAACATTGGAATTAACAAAGCCGTGTTTAAACATTTACTTTTAACTAATTGAAGGATGTTATGAATCTGTTAACAACCATACACATGCAACATTATATTTTTACCATAACTGACTGCGTTATGTCAAATAGGAAAGTCTTTCGTCAAATCCTACAAGTTTTTACAAAGAACTCCCCACAAGTAAAGCTACTGTAAAGATTGGAACCAACAAACTTGTTATTAGAGATTTTCTGCGAAATCGTTGTAGGACGATAAGAGTGAACAGAGTTTCTAAGGCAGTAAACATTCCAGACAATTGAGAAATTAAAATGACAACCCGCTTTCGAATATTCTATTAACACATATTCATTTACTCACCCTCTAACAACTATCACTACTTTAAGAAAATGTTCCCATCTATAGATATCCCTACAATACCAAATATCAGTGGCTGAATTATTTAGCCACATAAGGTGAAATTCAAAGATCCAGTCAATATAGGATCTATAATAAATTTGATTCTCCGATTAGTAATGAATCCTCAGCCAATCTATAAAAGTTTGTTAGTATTCATAATCTAATAAGTCAACAAACCTATATTCTCTCTCTCTCTCTCTCTCTCTCTCTCTCTCTCTCTCTCTCTCTCTCTCTCGTACACACACACACACGTAATATCTATATGACAGAAATATGACGTTTACACTTTAAATATATTTTAGATTCATTTGTTTACGTGTGTACACCCACACATATACTGTATATGTGTGTCCCCAACCCATAGCTAGTAGGGAAAGCGTACGTTAAACGGCGATGATGATGGTATATATAACATATATTTATGTAAATTTATGTCTTTATATATATATCATGTAGACAAACTTAATAAAAAAATATACTCTGAGGGATAAATATATCAAAATAAATATACCACCGAGACACGTCGGATTTCTGCAAACATATTTATATATATATTTATTTTAATATATTTATGCCTCAAAGTGTGTTTTTTTTCTTTATTATTTAGTTTATACACATATACAACTATAAACATCAGTTTATCAATCATTCTCGTTGTACTCTCCTGCTTAGAAATGCATATATTAATGTATTTTGGAAAACAAAATGACATATTGATAGTTTGAAATACAGTTGATGAAGGGTTCGGTATTTGTTCTGGATCCTTGCGCTCTGAGTTTAAGCCCCCCACCCTAAGGTCAACTTTGTCTTTCATTCTATCGAGGCTGATAAATAAAGTACAAATTCAGTAATGAGGCTGGTTCTCCTTCTATCTCTCTTTATCTGAAAAAATAAACCCCGACTGAGTTATGACCTAGAGCAAAGGTTCTCAACGGGGGGCATATGCACCCCCGGGGGGCGTTTCGGAACTCCAGGGGGGCGTTTGGGAGCAAGGTCGCGTTAGGGGGGCGTTTGGAGCTGGGGGAGGGAGGTTAGGGGGCGCTGGAAGGCTCTTTATTTTGGTAAGTTTTATAAGCCATATTTGTATGTCTTTGAGACAGCCAGTGTGAATGCATTTGAATGAGCTTGCAGACAGCATAACTATAGTCTGACCGCAGCTGTGAGCAGGTGTGCAGGCATGTCCGGTAATTGAGACGTTAACCGGTAATTGAGATCCTAAAAATGGAAAAACCCACAGTCAACTGGGTCAAGGACACTTTGAGCGCAGCCAGTTAGAATCTTATCTTTCCTTCACCGATAACAATGTATTTCATGTCTGAAATTATTGACTCAACCGCAACGAGTTAACACTATGTAGTTCTATTTTATTCCCTATTGTATAAATAATATTACAAATAAAAAAAATAAAAAATAAAAAACAGAAGCGAGTAGCACACACATCTAGGACCACATACAACACATAATCAGATAATACACACATCTAGGACCACATACAACACATAATCAGATAATACACACATCTAGGACCACATACAACACATAATCAGATAATACACACATCTAGGACCACATACAACACATAATCAGATAATACACACATCTAGGACCACATACAACACATAATCAGATAATACACACATCTAGGACCACATACAACACATAATCAGATAATACACACATCTAGGACCACATACAACACATAATCAGATAATACACACATCTAGGACCACATACAACACACAATCAGATAATACACACATCTAGGACCACATACAACACACAATCAGATAATACACACATCTAGGACCACATACAACACATAATCAGATAATACACACATCTAGGACCACATACAACACATAATCAGATAATACACACATCTAGGACCACATACAACACACAATCAGATAATACACACATCTAGGACCACATACAACACACAATCAGATAATACACACATCTAGGACCACATACAACACACAATCAGATAATACACACATCTAGGACCACATACAACACACAATCAGATAATACACACATCTAGGACCACATACAACACATAATCAGATAATACACACATCTAGGACCACATACAACACATAATCAGATAATACACACATCTAGGACCACATACAACACATAATCAGATAATACACACATCTAGGACCACATACAACACATAATCAGATAATACACACATCTAGGACCACATACAACACATAATCAGATAATACACACATCTAGGACCACATACAACACATAATCAGATAATACACACATCTAGGACCACGTACAACACATAATCAGATAATACACACATCTAGGACCACGTACAACACACAATCAGATAATACACACATCTAGGACCACATACAACACACAATCAGATAATACACACATCTAGGACCACATACAACACACAATCAGATAATACACACATCTAGGACCACATACAACACACAATCAGATAATACACACATCTAGGACCACATACAACACACAATCAGATAATACACACATCTAGGACCACATACAACACACAATCAGATAATACACACATCTAGGACCACATACAACACACAATCAGATAATACACACATCTAGGACCACATACAACAGACAATCAGATAATACACACATCTAGGACCACATACAACACACAATCAGATAATACACACATCTAGGACCACATACAACACATAATCAGATAATACACACATCTAGGACCACATACAACACACAATCAGATAATACACACATCTAGGACCACATACAACACACAATCAGATAATACACACATCTAGGACCACATACAACACACAATCAGATAATACACACATCTAGGACCACATACAACACATAATCAGATAATACACACATCTAGGACCACATACAACACATAATCAGATAATACACACATCTAGGACCACATACAACACATAATCAGATAATACACACATCTAGGACCACATACAACACACAATCAGATAATACACACATCTAGGACCACATACAACACATAATCAGATAATACACACATCTAGGACCACATACAACACATAATCAGATAATACACACATCTAGGACCACATACAACACATAATCAGATAATACACACATCTAGGACCACATACAACACATAATCAGATAATACACACATCTAGGACCACAATCAACACATAATCAGAAAATACACACATCTAGGACCACATACAACACATAATCAGATAATACACACATCTAGGACCACATACAACACATAATCAGATAATACACACATCTAGGACCACATACAACACATAATCAGATAATACACACATCTAGGAGCACATACAACACATAATCAGATAATACACACATCTAGGAGCACATACAACACATAATCAGATAATACACACATCTAGGACCACATACAACACATAATCAGATAATACACACATCTAGGACCACATACAACACATAATCAGATAATACACACATCTAGGACCACATACAACACATAATCAGATAATACACACATCTAGGACCACATACAACACATAATCAGATAATACACACATCTAGGACCACATACAACACATAATCAGATAATACACACATCTAGGACCACATACAACACATAATCAGATAATACACACATCTAGGACCACATACAACACACAATCAGATAATACACACATCTAGGACCACATACAACACACAATCAGATAATACACACATCTAGGACCACATACAACACACAATCAGATAATACACACATCTAGGACCACATACAACACACAATCAGATAATACACACATCTAGGACCACATACAACACACAATCAGATAAAACACACATCTAGGACCACATACAACACACAATCAGATAATACACACATCTAGGACCACATACAACACACAATCAGATAATACACACATCTAGGACCACATACAACACACAATCAGATAATACACACATCTAGGACCACATACAACACATAATCAGATAATACACACATCTAGGACCACATACAACACACAATCAGATAATACACACATCTAGGACCACATACAACACACAATCAGATAATACACACATCTAGGACCACATACAACACACAATCAGATAATACACACATCTAGGACCACATACAACACATAATCAGATAATACACACATCTAGGACCACATACAACACATAATCAGATAATACACACATCTAGGACCACATACAACACATAATCAGATAATACACACATCTAGGACCACATACAACACATAATCAGATAATACACACATCTAGGACCACATACAACACATAATCAGATAATACACACATCTAGGACCACATACAACATATAATCAGATAATACACACATCTAGGACCACATACAACACATAATCAGATAATACACACATCTAGGACCACATACAACACATAATCAGATAATACACACATCTAGGACCACATACAACACATAATCAGATAATACACACATCTAGGACCACATACAACACATAATCAGATAATACACACATCTAGGACCACATACAACACATAATCAGATAATACACACATCTAGGAGCACATACAACACATAATCAGATAATACACACATCTAGGACCACATACAACACATAATCAGATAATACACACATCTAGGACCACATACAACACATAATCAGATAATACACACATCTAGGACCACATACAACACATAATCAGATAATACACACATCTAGGACCACATACAACACATAATCAGATAATACACACATCTAGGACCACATACAACACATAATCAGATAATACACACATCTTTGGAATATTGTTAATCAATTTTTTAGTAATCTACTGATATAACAATCAGTAATTATATTGAAAAATGGAAAAATAGGGGGGGGGGGCGTTTCGTGATTTCGAGAGACAAAAGGGGGCGTTTGACCTAAATGGGTTGAGAACCTGTGACCTAGAGAATGATGGATTTCAACAGGTTTAAAATGTCCAAGGAGCGCTGTGTGTCAGGAAGGCGTCACACGACTCCAATAGGAAATACGGCCATTTTACAGTTCTTTTTTTTTAAAGCTAGTGAGGACGTCAACATTGATGGCAAGTCAAATGTATTTTAAAAGTTATACATATGCATCAGGAAGCCCTGATGATTTCTCCCAAATGAAACAGTTCTAGTTCTGTTGAAGCCATTTCTATATTATATATATATGTGTGTGTGTGTGTGTGTGTGTGTATGTGTGTATATGTGTGTACGCGCGTGTGTGTATATCATGCATACTTACATATACATACACACACTTGACTAAGAGAAATAATTCAAGAGAGTCAATGCCATGAATTTAAATAATCTATGTAGGTTCTGGTGACATACTGAATAGCGCACGCAAAGAAAAAAAAATATTAATGAATTAAAATTTCAGAGAAAGCGAAACACACATACACGCAAATAGTGTAATTGTTAGCGACTGGAGTGTTTAAAATAAAAGAGACCGTTATCACAAAAGGAAAGGAAAATAAAGAAAAGCACTGGAAGAATGCCAAACATGTCTATGAAAAAGTTGTACTGTAATATTTGTAACAAAATAGTAACGTTCTTAGTTAAAGGTACACACCCTCTGTTAGAATCCCCGTAAGTTGGTTTACAAGCTGCGTTGTACTAATTTCAACAGAACAAGCGACAAACAAACACTCTATAGTTCCATGTAGGTTCACATTCTCATAAACATACGCATAAACACGTATGCATATACAAACACATATCTGCAAAGACACATACGCACACGTACACATATAGAAATACATATATACACATACGTGTGCGCATAACGACACACCAAATGATACATACATGCCTACATAATAACACACCCATTGACACACGTGTGTGTATGTATGTATGTATGTAGGTACATATAGAACGCACTGGGTGATTTTTCCCATCACTAGCGGTATTTTACCCGATTTTCTAAGTTTTAATGGCAAAGCACTCGGACGGAATTCGAGGAATACAGGGTTCGATTTTCCGTAATGGTGGCTGAACACTTTCTTTCAGTCTCTAGGTGTATTTTGCCAGATTTTCTAAGCTATTATTTATAGCAATCGACTTTGTTACAGTTATTTTCTGCGTTTGAGATTCCTATATTTTCTTATATAAATATTGCATCTACAGATGCAAATACTTGGAGATATCATCAATGTTGTATCATAGTCTCACTGTGTGATTCACATATTACATCATACATCCGTATCCAGGTGACCAAATTTATAAGTATTAGGGTCGATATGAACGATTAAACCTCCCGAAAGAAGTGTCCCAGCATGGCCACAGTCTAACAACTGAAGTCAGTAAAATTAAAAGAATAGAAAACATATATATATATATATATATATATATATATCACAGAAAAAAAGAGAATCAGTGTTGCGACGAATTGAATTTATTGGACATATTACAATCGTTGTAATATGTCCAATAAATTCCATTCGTCGCAACACTGATTCTCTTTTTTTCTGTGATATCATACTCTGCTCTATGAGAGCATCGAGTGCTCATACGGCCTACCGCATACGGACGCTTTAAGCATCCAACACCAATTATATATATATATATATTAATATCAAAATCTATAATTATAGTTACATTAATTAATATATTATCATCTGTATCTGATGAATCGACGAATATACTAAATGAGCAAAAAGTGAAAATAGCACTACGAGAAAACTAAGCCGGATAAGAAAGATCTGGTTCCATATTGAGATTTAATATACAAAAGTTGCTGACCTCCGTCGGGCTCGACGATGAATGTTTCAGTTCGAACAACGGAACGTTCGCGAATTTAACGTTGAAGTGGCTGCATATTTCATAGATACTTGGACCCTTAACCTAGTTCTCATGGATATTTAGCGCAGACACAGTGTTTGACAACGCTGGATTTTGAATGAGAGGTATTTGTCTTGTAATATAGTGAAAATGACTGAGCACTTCACAGACACGTGTACCTTTCACGTAATTCTCATGGAGATCCAGCATGACACAATGTGACAAGACCAGCTCTTTTGAATAACAGGCATGACTTATTTTTGCCAGATGAGTGGACTGGAGCACCATAAAATAAAGTGTCTTGTTCAAGGACACAATGCACTGCCGAGAATGGAAATCACGACCGTACGATCTTGAGGTGATCACCTCTAACAAATAAGCCACGCGCCTTCATACATACAAAACTACATTTAGATCATCAGAAGAACACTTGATAACAAAATTGTCGTTACTAAGTGTAATTTATTCGGAGAATATTAATTATTAATTAATAAGATACTTTAAAAATGACGAATAATATTAAACAGTATATATATATATATACACACACACATATATACATACATATAAACACACACACACATATATCCTTTTCTCTCTTTCTGCACACACATACGCACACACACACACACACACACACACACACATTAATGACTTCACTCTTGTCAGAGTACAGAGGATTAGTTTCCCTCAGTTATGCACCCGTAGGTGACTTACCAGGCCAATTCGTGCACGAAAGAGATGGGGTCAGTCTGGGCATTGGATATGTGAGGGAGGGTGGGGCTGCAGGGCTTTGTTCAGTCTGTCCTATTTCTTTGTCTCAATGGCATCTCTATCCTGCGCATGTGGTCTATGTCGCAGCTATTGAGAGTTCACTGTAAAAACTTTCTTGGGTAGCCTGCATTCATTCATGCGTGTGACATGTTCTGCCCATCAAGTCACCAGTGTAGATCTACTCCAGGGCTGACAGGGACTTCAAACATCATGGCTGCTAAATAGATGGAGAAAAGGGTAGGTGCCAAGACACAGCCCTGTTTGAAACCACATGTGATCGGGAAGGTTTAGGTGGTTGTTGTGCACCACCATGCCCACCATTGTTGGTGAACGTCCAAACCTTTCCAGTATCTGCCACATGGTATCCCTAGACATACTGTTGAATACTTTTTTGAGATCATAAAAAATGATATAAAAGGGTCTTTCTTGTTCTCTTCTCTTCTCTTGTATCTGTCTTGCACAGATCATGTCTATAGTCGCTCTGTTGGGGCGGAATACACACTGAGACTCTGACACACACATAAACAAGCGTGGATAATATACAAAATTAGCATGATATATTAACTCACAGTTTTATATGGTACAAAAAAAGCATAAATTGCATGTACCTCGCTGACACACGCACATATAAACACACGCATTCTTGAACTTAATGTCGCTCGTAGGAAGGAAAAATTAATAGGGCGCAACAAAATACTTGGTATCAAATGAACGGAGATATGCAAGGCAGAAATAAAACTCTTAAGTAGGTATTTTGGGGTTTTATTTAAGAAAATAGGTCAGTCATTGAAAATAATGTTTTGAAAATCCTATGTCGACCGAGATATCTTAAATAGTCACTGCCTGCAACAGCGCTTCGTCTTTTTTGTTTTATAACGATGCCAAGCGTATTATATTCCATTTAACAACTGGACGCAGGCATAGCTGTGTGCTGAGCCGGAACAAATCTCGCAACACATTTTGTCCCACATATTAATAACTGTTCTTATTAATAAATCCTGAACAAAATGTTACTAAGAATTTGTCCGACGTAATAAGGACTCAGTCCCTCCACCTCCCTCATAGAATTGCTTCTAATTTTAGGCAAAGGGCCAGTAATCTTTGGCGGGAACGTAAAGTCGATTATATCGATTCCAGTACTTAACTGGTACTTTATTTTATTCACTTCCGAAAGATGAAAGGCAAAGTGGATCAAGTTGAAGGGCTATAAGTAAATGCCGGAAAGCTGTATTTTGCCAATCCAACATCCAATGCCCTTAATAATGATTTAACTGAACTGGTATTTTATTTTATCGATCCCAGATTGATGAAAGGCAAAGTTCACCTCGGCAGGATTTAAACGCTCTTATTATTAACTAGCGGCGGTGGATTGGCAGTATCGGTAGAGAGTCGGACGCCATGCTTTCCAGAATAGTTACGTCTCTTTACGGTCTGAGTTCAAATCCCGCCGAAGTTAACTTTGCTTTCATCCTTACGGGGTCGATAAAATAAAGTACCAGTAATGTACTGGGTAATTGCTGGCCTTGTGCCAAAAGTAGAAACAATTATTAACTAGCGGCCCCCCCGGTCTTCGCCCCGGTCTGTACTGTGCTCAAATCTATTTATAAGGCACCTATCGTAATGCCGAATTTCCTTAAAATAAAAGATATCAAAAGGTATTTAAATATTGCGTAACATAATTTAAAAAAATTATTTAGAACATCTAAATACAGAAAGTAATAAAGATAACAAAAAATGTATTCTGCGAAAAAACAAAAAAAAAAAACATACAGAACAATGTTTAACAATTTTTCTTTCGAGCATGTATGAAAAGTTTGTTGGGGTGTCTTACTCTGGAACAACCTGCATACAATTGACCATGTAAGAAACAGCCCTCTTCTAGATGATGACCGACAACCTGCAGTGTTTCATCTCGGACTTGCGTAACTGACTCTTAGAAGGAATTACAATCGTTTGAAACGAAAGGGGACATTTGTTGGTATTAGTGATTTTCTAGATATAAATACGATCTCATCTCCCTTACCACATTCAGTGAGAATTTTGGCTTCGATAATGCGAGGCTGTTGTTCAGTCACAACCATACGCGGCCCATTGCACGATTTTGGCTGCTTCAGCTTTCTGAGAAGCACGATAACTGCGCCCTTCTTCAATTCAAGATTATGTGGCAGTATACCTGATAGTTCTAGACTGTTGAGAAATTAAATTGGATAATGAACAGTGTTGTCCTCGTCGATAACATTGTAAATAGATTTATAGGTCTGTGAGAGATTTATGTTGATGGCATTCATTGTGATGTTTTGGAATGGTAAATTTCGAAAATGAGAACACCTGATTAAGTTTTCATTGCTTTCCACAACAGTACAAAATGATGAAGAATCACAACATCCTTCAGTGTCAAGGGATTGCGAGCACGCCGGAGGTCAGATTAGTTGAAAATAAACGAAAAACTTTATTACCAATTTTATTTAGTGTTAGCGGTCAACGTACAAACAAACTCCCTTTATATATATATATATATATATATATATATATATATATATATATATATATATATATATATATATATATATATATATATATATATAAGAATAAGGAGCTGCATAAAAATTACAAAAAGACAACGCAAGATAATTTTGATCATATCAATAATGAGGGTCTCAAGATGGTTTCGGACCTGGGCCTTGATAAGTATACCCAGCCATATTACCCTAGGGAACCGAGATTCACTCTTAAGGATCATAAGGTAGACTTCATTAGTAATCCTTCTGTTAGACTCATTAGTCCTTCTAAGTCTGATATAGCTATTATTAGTAAGAAAATCCTTGATCTGATTATACCAGCCGTTAGGGAAAAGGTTCATTTTAATCTATGGGGGAACACTAAGGATGTTATAGATTGGTTCTCTGGTATTAATAAACTTGAGTCTAGTAGGTTTATCCAGTTTGATATTGATGCCTATTACACGTCGATTTCACCTATCCTCCTTAATAAAGCCTTAATTATGGCCATGCGAGTGTCTAGCCTTACACGACCGCAGATTGATGTTATACTAGCAGCCCGTAGGACTATCATCAAATTCGAGGATACACTTTGGACGCGTAAAAACACACCCAACAATTTAGACTTTACAATGGGTTCGAGTGATTCGGCCCAGGTAACTGATCTTGTTGGGCTGTTCCTCCTAAATGAACTGTATGTTACCTTTCCGCACCTTAAAGGCGAACTTTATCGTGACGTTGCATTGTTTGTGATAAACTCTAGCACCAACAACATTGAGCATAATAGGAAGAAACTTTATAAATTTTTTAAAAATTTTAACCTTTCGATCACGATTGATAGAAATGATAGAGCGGTCAACTTTTTAGATGTGACTTTGGACTTAGTCACTAATAGTTATAAACCCTTCCATAAGTGAAATGAGATACTCTCTTATGTTAATCCCAATTCTAACCACCCCAAATCTATGATTAGCTCTATAATTAACGGTGTATCTAATAGAATTTCCACACTCTCTAAGGATATAGGAATATTTAATTCACATGCAGAGTACTATAATAATGCCCTAGCTAACTCTGGTAAAATACGTTATAATGAGAACAACCTTAGAAAGTCTCCGTTTACCCATAATAATAATAACGTAATTTCCCATAATATGGCTATGAATGGGATTAGAAAGCATAAGAATCGTAGAAATCCCATAGGTGTATCCGAACCCATCTATAGGTTAAGCTACCGTAATCGTAATAGTGAGTCTAATGGTACACTTTTCGGGATTAGTTCTAGGGAACAAGTTAGGCACTCTGATCGCTCACGCAGTGGTAATGTTTTTACTAATTCTAATAGTGTTGTTTCAACTGATCCTGGTAGTAACCCTAATCCTATTGATATGATTCCAGATAACAGTAGATATACTAAAGGTAGAAACAGAAGGAGACTCAATAGGGTTTTGGCTGCTTCTAATAATGTTGTTTCAACTAGTCCTCTTAGTAACCCTGATCCTATTAGTGGGATACTGGATAACGGTAGAGTTCGTAAGGATAGAAATAGGAGGAGACTCAATACTTATTTTAACCCGCCTTATGATCATGAAGTATTAACTAACATCCCTAGGTCTTTCTTTTCCATCTTAGAGAAAAACTTCCCTCCTACTAATAAATACCATGGTATTTTTAATAAAAATGTAATTAAACAATAATTCTCTACCACCCCTAATATTAGTTCTCATTTAGCTAGCACTAACAATAAGAAAATTAGGGACAGATACTCCTCTTTGCGTACTACTAGTCTTGATAGATCCATTAATGCCTTACCACCTGAGCAGACCTTATCTTATAATAACCCTAGAAGTGATGCATCACTTATTCAGCCGGTAAATAGCACCAGGAAGTGTAACTGTAGAGTAAGTATTAACTGCCCTTTAAATGGTCACTGACTCTCTAGGAACATTGTTTATGCTTGTGAAGTTAAGACTGATTCTTCTAATAGCACATATATAGGCTCCACATCTAATACTTTTAAAACTAGGTTTAATTCTCATATCTCTAATTTTAAGCATGTTAAGTTTAAGAACTCTACTTCTTTAGCACACCATATCTGGGATCTTAAAGGGGCAGGCATGCCATATAGCCTTAATTGGCGTATAGTAGCACGCTCTAATAACCTATCAACACACACTAAATTCTGTAATCTCTGTATCCTAGAGACCCACTCTATAATTTTCTCTAGGGAAGTTTTGCTTAATAGAAAGTCTGAGATATTTTCTTCCTGCCCCCATGCCATTTCTAATTCTTTCTTCTATTATAGACCTAAAAGTTCTGGTAGTTTAAATCGTATCCATTAGCTGCTATATTTCCTTATCTTTTTTGTTTAGGTTCATTTTGATTACCATCATCTTTATTATTATTAGTTTTTTTACATCTTTTCGATTTTAGTTTCCATAGTCTTTTGGCTACCATACCCTATCTATCGTCTTAAGCATTATTATAGTTTCACTACTAACACCTTATGGGTTTATATCTTATTAAATACTTTGGTTGGAGTCTCATTCAACTAATGTACCTCCTCCTCTACACACTTAATATCCGCCCCTTCTATTATACTATATATAAATTTCACCTTTATGTTCCTTTTATGATATTATATAACATATTGATTTTACTTTTATGCTCCTTCCTATCCTCCATAACCTCTCTTCTTTCTGTTCCCATTGGTCTACCATAGTTCTATTTAGAGTCCTTTTATTTGATAACGTTATTCGACTGAACGGAGCATATTTTACTCTATTCTTGATAATTTTATTTAAATATCTCAAACTTATACGTTTTTGATGACTTAAACTATAGCCAATTTTGAAGTGACTAAATATGGATTTTAAATACTTTTAATATTAATTAATTTAAAAAGGTTTTCTAGTCAATTCGCCGCTTACATTTCTATCTCTTCTTTTACTTAACCGCTTGTGACACCTAAGTAAATAAACTTGTTTTTGTTTTTCGATCTTCGGTTTATTTAATTTATTTTTTTTACTACCACACGCTGTTCATTAATATATGTCTGTGTATCTCAACCACGTAAATATTTATTAAGCATTTCCTTGGACTCTGTTTGATATTTGATATTAATGTTGTTATATCATATCATTTTTATGTAATCGTATTATAGATTTTAATATATGTTATTTAAAGTACTGTTCTGTTATATTTCGTAATATCTTGTGATATTTTGGTAATATTTATGCCAATGTAAAACGTCTTGACCTCCGTGTATTGTTGCAATGGTATAGATATTTTTTTCAACACAATTTTTTAAACACTATTTAGTTCTATATGATTTTTTTCTTACCCTGTGTAAAACTTTATACTATTTGTTAACATTGAATTATATATATGATGTAATTTTGTATATCTTTTGATGCCAATATATTATAATATTGTTATTATAATGTTATTATAATGTTTTTATATTGTTTATGCACACTGACAGGGAATTATATATTATATTTTATTTTTATTTTTATCTTTATTCTTATTTTTATCTTTATTATATTATACTGTAAACAATATATATATATATATATATATATATATTTAAATACTTAATAAGTCTTAGTTTGTGTTTGTACTAATGTATATATGTATAAATATATATATATATACATATATTAAGCTTTTTATTATCACCATCTATTATATTATATTATATTCTATATCGTACTGTAATTCTCGCTTTATATTACCATTTGTGTTTCAAGTTTTTGCATTATATAATATTTACAATGTGGGTTCAACATGTTAATCACTTCCTTGCTATTTGGTCTATATCTATGTTTGTAACTGCTCACTCTTAATCTTAGCCTACTTTTCCTTGATATCCTTCCTAGGCTTTAATAGATGTATACTCCATATTCTTCTGAGTTTTTGGCTTGTATTGGCCGATAGTGCTTCTTGTAGCTTTACTTGCCCTGATGAGTCCTTAATAGGACGAAACATTGTTGGCTAATAAAGACTTTTGATGTATTGAAGGCTTCTTTGGTTTATTTTTTATAATTTTTATAATTTTTATAATATATATATATATATATAGGAACAAGTAAGACCCCGACGGCTGAGCTCAAGCCGTTTCGACGGCTAATTCTGTACAGAATTAGCCGTCGAAACGGCTTGAGCGAAACGGCTTGAGCTCAGCCGTCGGGGTCTTACTTGTTCCTATTACCCACTCTACTACCCTAAGTATTGAGTACTTTGGTGCGTTATGGTCCACCTGGTTCCTTACCACATTTCCTTCGTTATATATATATATATATATATATATAGTAATATATATGTATAAATAAACACAGTAAATTTCGTGTCTAAAATACCACTAATGTTTTAAAAATGTTATCTTAACCATATAGTATGATATATTAATTTTATACTGATCGTATCAAAAACATTTCATCTCTCGTACAGATTTTAGACTCAATCTGTTTCGCCCTGAAAAATTGTGTTTGTAACAGATAATCAGTAGGCTATCATCAGCGAGAGATAGATCAAATGAAACAAAACACCTCTAACAGCAATTTGAGGACCAAAGATATGTTCCTCGTGGTTTGCACGCTATACGTGGGATAAGGCTATTGTTTCTAGCATAACTACTCATACCACGTATAGCGTGCATACCACGAGGAACATATCAGTGGGTAATAGGAAAATACATTTTCCTATATATATATATATATATGGAGGAGGTTATAGGACATTTAAATAAATCTAAGGTAAAAGACTAATTGTCAACAATATCTTTTGCATTTGCATTCTTTATTATACATATACTAACGTTTATATATATATATATATATATATATATATATATATATATATATATACTAGCTAAAGTACCCGTCCAGAGGACGGTTGAAGTAGCTTTCGATGTAGCTCATTAAACTAAACAAAGTAAATTTGAATACATAGAAGAATAACGTACTTTATGTAAACATGAAAACCTTAGACACTATTCCAGCGAAATAATTAATATGTGAGCTCGGTGTCATCCGTTATCCCAAGTAACAACAGAAATCCAGTCTAGGTATAATTTTCTTTGACAACAGTAAAACCTTTTGTTTCAAGTACAAAGAGTAAAGTAAAATCCGAATGTGCCGAATTGTAATAATCAAAATCCCCAAACAAAATTTTTGACAACATCAAAAATGAGTTCCTATTGTATTGACGAAAGATAACTCTTGTCTTACTTTATCACGAAAATTGACACAAATATCCGAAACTTTTTTAATGTCTCCAAAAGCCCCAATATCGATTTTTGAAACCCTTTATAGATCATGTACAGGTTTTGTGCAAGGAGAAGCTCTGTAAAAAATTTCTAAGAAATCGCATGAATGGTTTAGAACACAGGTTCTCAACCCATTTAGACCAAACGCCCCCTTTTGTCCCTCGAAATCACGAAACGCCCCTCCCCAACCCTATTTTTCCATTTTTCAATATACTACTGATTTTGCTATCAGTAGATTACTAAAAAATTGATTAACAATATTCAGGCAGCTGAGAGTATAAATACATTCCTTGAAAGGAAATATATAAATTTCAAAAAAAGGAACATAAATGTTCTTTTTTATGAATTTGTTATATTCCCACCAGGCGATACCAGCTATTTTGAACATTTATACAAGAGCAACTCTGTCTATCCCAAGAGTGCTTTTATCTGGAAGAAAGTGGCAATTATATCATTTCAAAGCTTTCCAATTTTCCCTTTAATGAAACGGACAGAATAAATGTTGATATCAAACTTGATGTCTCCTCTGCTTTGTGAGCTTAGAGACCATGGAAGAGGGTTTTCATGACCACGTGGGAGGGTATATTTATTAATAAATGGTAAAATATATACAACAAATGAAAAATTGAATTGTAGTAGATGGTTTCCAGTCCAGTCAGACTGCAACTACAAATAAAAAAATTGTTAGTTTGCTTTGTAACAATAGCATATCCAAGTTTTCGGATAAATCAATTTACTTTAACTCTGACTCATTTCAATGGGACCGTTGAGCCTCATGGAGTCTAGCTAACTCTGTGACGTGAGGCTGAATTTTCCTAAGATGTAGCCAGAGATCTCCACGTGTAATTACATTGTAGCGGTTGCGAGCCTTACTGTGCAGTCTGGAAACAATATCAAACCTCCTCTCGACTAAGTATGAGCTTGGAAAAGGCAGAGCAAATATCTTAGCCTCTGCATGTAGGTGTGGAAATCAACGCTGAATTTCCTCTTGCATCCCAAAAAAGGGTTCACTTATTTTGGGAAATCTAATTTTGATCATGTCATCTGCTTGAAGTTCAATGAATTCTTCCTGAAATTTAACGTCCAAATCGTCGACGTTAGCTATGAAAGCATCTGCTACCCACATTGGGATGTCCATCGGCAAAGGATCGACAAACCGTTCTCTCATGTTGTCTTGTAGCGCACGGAGGTGAGTGGTATAAATTTGGAGTTGGTCATCGCTTACAATGTTTTGAACATTGGCGAAACTAGGAAAATTATAGAATTCCCGTCAACAAAGATTCCTTTCGATGACATTCAATTTGGCCAGGAATGTTTTCACAGCATTCCTTGCTTTAAGCAAGATGATCTTCTTCCCCTGCAAAGCCAAAATGACGCTATTTCATTTGTCGAAGATGTTGCCTCACATCGAGGGTTTTCTTGTACAGTTCTGTGTTGCGTTCTCGCAGAAACTCAATGGTAGAGTCGAAGAGTTGAAAGAAGTGAGTAAAGCACTTGCCCTTTGAAAGCCACCTCACTTCAGTATGAAGGAGCAACTTGACGAATTCTTCGTCATTATCTTGGCACAGTTGCTGGAAAATTCGTTCATTGAGGGAATGGTGTTTTATAAAATTGATGACATCAATGGCCACTTGCAAGGACTTGCTCAGAGGCTTGCTGAATTTCTTCGCAGCCAAGTGTTTTCGATGAATGACACAATGAGCAGCAAATACAGATAGATTTTCTCTCTTCAGAAGAGTGACGAAGCTCTTATGTTGGCCGACCATTGCTCTTGCGTCGTCCGTAGCACATGATACAATGTGTGTTGTATGTGGTCCTAGATGTATGTATTACCTGATTGTGTTGTATGTGATCCTAGATGTTTGTATTACCTGCTTATGTGTTGTATGTGGTCCTAGATGTGTGTGCTACCTGCCTGTGTGTTTTATGTGGTCCTAGATGTGTTTGTGCTACCTCCTTATGTGTTGCATGTGGTCCTAGATGTGTGTATTATCTGCTTATGTGTTGTATGTGGTCTGAGATGCGTGTATTACCTGCTTATGTGTTGTATGTGGTCCTAGATGTATGTGATACCCACTTCTATGTTTTTTTTCTTTTTTTCTTTGTAATATTATTTATACAATAGGGAATGAAATAGATCTACATAGCGTTAACTCATTACGGTTGAGTCAATAATTTCAGACATGAAATACATTGTTATCGGTGAAGGGAAGATAAGATTCTAGCTGGCTGCGCTCAAAGTGTCCTTGACCCAGATGACTGCAGGTTTTTTCATTTTTAGGATCTTAATTACCGGATAATGTCTAGACACGCCTGCACACCTGCTCACAGCTGCGGTCAGACTATAGTTATGCTGTCTGCAAGCTCATTCAAATGCATTCACACTGGCTGTCTCAAAGACATACAAATGTGGCTTATAAAACTTACCAAAGTAAAGAGTCTTCCAGCGCCCCCTAGCCCCCCCCTCAAGCGACCTTGGTCTCAAACGCTCCCTCCCCTGGAGTTCCGTTGAGAACCTTTGGTTTCGAATATATGAGCCCTCACTAAAAATTGTCCACACACATACAGAAAACTAGATTTTTATATATATATATATGTGTGTGTGTGCGTGCGCTCATGCCAGTGTGTATACATATATATATATACAGAGAGAGAGTGAGAGAGAGAGAGAGAGATACACAGGTATAGAGAGAAAGAGACAGAGATAATGGGAGACATTAAATGAGAAATAGAGTGGAATAGAGAGAAATTATATGAATGTATAAACCAGCAAGAGGGTAGAAAGAGCAGTAAAATCTAACCCCTCCCCCCCACATTCCATTTTCGGAAAAAAGTCTATGGCGAGCATGTCGGACGTCAGATTAGTTGAAAACACGAAAACCCTTAATTATTACCAATTTTATTTAGTCTTATTAACGGTCAACGTGCAAACTTCCTTTTTATAAGTATTACAAGCTGGCCCTGTGCCGTCATAAAATAACCGGCTAATTGTAATATCTATACATAATATAAAAAAGAGATGTTTCTTTGTTGGTTCCTTCGCACTCACTCACACAACTGATACAAACACACAGCTGTGACGAATCTTAGAACGCTGGACCTCTATAGTTTCTCACCCCCTCCTTTTTCAGTCATCACATAGATGTGTGTGTATGTAATAATTATTTTTTCTAAGTGTGTCTGTTTATATATATGTATGTGTAGATTCGTGTGTGTTCGTAATTCTATTGTCTGTGTATCTTTCTAAATAAACATAGTTTAGGTTAGCAATTTGTGGGAAAGCAAAAATCTATTAAATCAACCCCAGTAATTGACTTGCACTTTATTTTATCGACCATAGAAGGATGAAAGGCAAATTTCATCCACATCCGAGTCACAACAGAACTTGAAGCAATCCAACGAAGCATTATTAAGAAGATTGCCTTAGTGAAAGATATTATCTATTGGGAAAGGCTGAACGAACTAAAACTCTACACCCTGGAGCGAAGATGGCAGAGATATACGTATAGAAGAACCTAGAAGGGCTAGTACCAAATCTTGGCATTGAGAGCTGGATCAATACCCGAACACGACGCCTTCATAGAGTCAAGGGTCCAATATATGGTGGTTTCCACGAACAATTATTAGTTAGGTTCTAAGGAAAATCCTGCGAATAACCGGGACTGCGAAATATGGGGGTACACTATATATATATATATATATATATATATATATATATATATATATATATATATATATATATATATATACACACATATATATATAGGGAAAAAAGATGAAATCGAAATGCAACTGGAGTCTTTTTAAAAAAAAATATATTTATTTGATTCCTTTACCAGTTTCGCAGAAAAACCACAAACCCTCCATCTCAATTCTACTTTTGAAAAGCAGACTCCAGTTGCATTTTCGATTTCATCTTTTTTCCTTATACTTTCACTCGTGTAGGACACCTCGTTTTTTTTTTCATTTTGTAAAAAAACCTCACTTTCTAATATATATATATATATATATATATATATATATATATATATATATATATATATATATAATATATATTATATATATATATATATAGAGAGAGAGCTAGTCTGTGGTACTGGGACCAGGAAGACCACAAATCAGAGAAGTACTCGATACATGGTAAGATACAGGGTAAGAGTGGGTATATATTAGTGAAAGTAGAGGATCGACATTTCACTAATGTAAATATATATATCAAAACACAAAATATCGATTATATTGTCTCGAGGACAAACAGGACTACATATGTTATCCTAAACGAAGTATTATTTACTTAGAAGTGGAGAATGATTAATAAATAATTATGCAATGTTTTAATGTTTGGTAACATATTGTTATAGTGCTGTATCTGGTAGTGCAGTGTAGCACGTGTCTAAGTACGTAATACATGACCTATCAGCTTAGGTTACTTAATGCTGCTGATGCTATTAGTTAGAAAATGGATTCTCCGCCCAGTCTCTTAAGTAAACAAACTTTAAATCACTAGAAATGAAATCCAACATACAGTATGTTTGTGTGTGTATGTATATACATATTTTATGTATGGAGGTGAGTGTTTCTGTGCCCAAAGAGAGGAAGAAAGTTAATATCTATATCAAATATTAAATGTGTTATATTAATAATAAATTAGTTGATTGGAACATTTGATACCTCTCTTTTACACTGTCCTTGATATTTCAATATTCCGGAAGGAAATATTACACACACACACGCGCGCATACAGAGAGAGATAGATAGAGAGAGAGAGAGATAGAGAGAGAGAGAGAGAGAGAGAGAGAGAGAAAGAGAGAGAAAAAGAGAGAAAGAGAGAGATAGAGATAGAAAGATAGAGATAGATAGATAGATAGATATGTTTCTTTTATTTGCCACCAGGGCATCAAAAGTGGGACAAGTACAATGGGGGGAGTTTACAAAACAAGGCGTCCTCAATAAGGAGGAGGCAATAACAATATATAAAAATAAAATAAAATATAACAAAAAATAAAATTTATAACAAAATCCTCAATAGGGAGGAGGCGCCTTGGGGGATCGCCCCCTCCCCCCGAAAAAAGTGTGCAACCCTTCTCCTCAGGAGCACTGAGAAGGGGTGCTCCCTTGGTCTTTCATCTTCCTCACCTATAGTCTGATGTAGAGTGAAGGCCCATTCACACGGGCCATTCTCGCCACTTTCACCCATCTTTCATAGAAACGGCTGGGGTGCAGCACCTCTCTCTCCATCCTGATCCTTCTTCCGAAATGATATCGGAAGAAACGGACCAGTTGTTGGCCAGAGAGAAAGGTGTCTGACCTCAGTCCTTTCAGACGCGTCCACCATACAATCTCTTTCGCCATGGCTATTACGCACAGAAACACCGCCTCTCCTTCGTTTTTGAAGAGGGGAGGCGGCTTGATTGTTACAATAGACTCGGTGGTCAACCGGATCGGTCCCACTCTTGACAGCAGTTGTTCGACATAGCCCCACAGATCGGCAATGCCCGAGCAGTGTACCAATGCGTGTGCAACGGTTTCCTCGTCGCACACGCATCTGGGACAGATCTTTTTCGATGGGTCCTTACCCGGGCGCCCGTGTCTGTAGAGCCTTTCTCGAACGGGCAGAGCCCTTCTGTAGCATTGCCAGGCCAGGGACCTCTGGAAGTTATCCATGGGTCCCGGGCTGAATGTCCTACCGAACAGGTTGGCCAGTTCGTCTTCCTCCATGCCTAGGGCTTCTCCGAGGGCGTCGTCGCACCTGCTAACCACCAGCCCTCTATAGAATGACGAGGTGGATTCTCCACTGACAGCCGGGTCCGCCTGCCAGAGAGCCGTGAGCGCCTGGGCACACTCGGTGTGCCAGGCGCCCAGTTTTCTCGGTCTTTGCTTGACCCAGGATTGCAGCTCGGTGAGTGAGACGAGTCTGGGAAAGGCTTGCCTCACAAACGGGGCCCACACCGGTTGACCGGAGAGGAATACCTGAAGGTGCCGTAGCCTTAATGCGTGTTTACGTATCATTAGCCACGGTATCCCCAGCCCTCCTTTCGAAGGGTGTTGACAGCAGATGGATCTCCTCACCATAGGAGCCCGCTTCTTCCAAAGGAATTGGAAGAGTGCGCGCTCTATTTTGGCGAGCGTTTCCCTTGGGCAAGGCACAACGGTCAGGCGGTAGTAGATGACGGACGCTATATAAGTGTTCGCCACCTCCGCCCGACCTTTCAGGGACAGTTTGCACTCGGCCCACTTCTGGGTCAGTGCAAACACCCTGTTCGTCACCTCACCCCAGTTCTTCTCCACCTGGAGGTCTGGTCCGAACCAGACCCCGAGCAACTTCACCGGGCCCTCCGTCCAGCGCCCGACGACGCCATCGGAGGGCATCGATCTGCCCCTCCACGTGCCGAGTTGCAGACCGATCGACTTGTCCCGGTTCAGCTTAGCCCCTGTAAACCTTTCGTACTCCTCCAGTAAGGTGCCGATCGCCCCGATTTCCGAGGCCGTCGACACCATTACTGTTACGTCATCGGCGTAGGCCGACACCGCTTTCCGCAATCCCGGTTCCAACGGGATGCCCTGCAACAACTCCAACTTCCGCAGCAGTGGCTCTCGAGTCATTACATACAGAAGGGAGGAGAGAGGGCACCCCTGTCGGATGGACCGCGCGATTTCGAACGGCTCCGAGAGGTAGCCGTTCACCTTGACCCTAGAGCAGATGCGGCTGCTGTGCATGGCATTGATCCAGCCCCTGAAAACGGGTCCGAAGCCTGCCGCCGCTAGCACCGCATCCAGGTAACCATGGTCGACCCTATCGAATGCCTTAGATTGATCCAAGTTGATCAGGGCCACACCAAAGCCGGGTTCGTTCCCAACCCTCTCTATGATGTATCGCATGAGGTGGAGGTTATCGTGGATGGACCTGGACGGGATAGCACATGTCTGCGCATCTCCCACCAGGTTGCCCACGACAAGCGCCAACCTCTTTGCTAGCACCTTGGCCAAAATCTGTAACTCTGTATTTAGCAGAGTTATGGGCCTGAAATTATTTATATCGTCCCCCGTGTTCTCGTCCTTCCTCACTAGCGTGACTACGCCCTTGGTCACAGCACAGGGAATTCTCCCGTTCTGTTGCCAGTTGCAGTAGACCGCCTCGAGGAGATCGGGGAACAAGTCCGGCATAGCTAGATATAGTTCGTATGGAAGACCATCGAGACCCGGGGATGCATCTTTTCGGCGGCTTGATAAACCAGTCGTACAGCCTGGGTTTAATGTTATGCAATATATCCCTTTTTCATGAAATTGCATTACCATTAGTGGTTGACGAAGAAAAGATAGATGAACACACACACATATATACACATACATGATGTCTTTGTCTTATATCTGTGCGATGTTGACAGGCGTGAAAATGAGTACTCACACACACACATATAAAAGAAAAGTCAACAACGAAAAATAACGCGGAAGAACGATACAGTACTATGATATATACTTTAGCTTAACGATATAAGAAAGGAGTAACACGCACACACACACTCACATATATACATGTGTGTGTGTGTGTTGTGTCCTTTTTATGTTTACGTTTGTGTCTGTGTCTATGTCCTGCAAATTACCAATTCGACAAAAAGAGATCGATAAATTATGTACCAGACTTGAAATAATAAGTACTAGGGTCGATATGATCAATTAAATGTAGGCGGTGACCCAGCATGACTGCAGTCGAATAACTGACCCCCAGTAAAATAATTTAATTCCATAGTTAAGGATATTTAATGTATGACATTATGTTATAGATTTCGATTGCTACGTTTTCTCTTTTCTATTTATTTTCTTGATGAGGTTCTGCTTTTTGACATTAGCCTCTGTCACTTTTTCCATGTCTTCCTCAGTCTTCCATAAATCCTATCTACACAACTGACATCCTATATATGTATCACATGCACCGTAACGTACCAGCGCAATCTTCTTTCTGGCATACATCTGATTTCTCTTATATCCAATTTCCCTCCCTGCTAGGTTGTCTTCCACCGCCTCAGTATGCTAACGTTGCGCCTCTACTGTAGCATGATTCACACACGCGCGCGCACGCTAGTCATATATTGTGCAGCATTGAAATGATCGTATGGAACGATACGAATACATAGATCCAATATTCGTCAGTTTTATTCCTGCTCCCAATCATTCACACATAACGAATTGAGCTCTTTTTGAATATACTGGCTTAATTGTTTAACGTATCAAGCCTATACATATGTATGTATGTATACATACACGTGTGTGTGTGTGTGTGTGTGTTCATCCGTGCAGCATCTATTGTTTAATGAACAATCGTTATTTATACTGTGTACGAGAAGTAAACTCTACCACTTACACACACACACACACATACATACATGCAGACACAGACACACCTGCACACAAATGCCAGTTTATACATGTTTTGAGGAGACAGGTAAGTCACGTCAATTTTAATTGACATGAATTGACACCTGTCAATTTCGTTGTTTATCTCGAATGTGTGAGTTCTATTATATCCAGTGAAGTATTAAATGGCAAACATGAGTTGTACCTGTAATTCAAAACAGCAAACCATGACAAACATTAGGTTACGCTGAATCTGCATGAGGCCTATGTTAAATATGCACGTATCTCTGGAATACTCAGCCACTTGTATGCTAATTTTAAGAGCGGTATGTCCCGTTGTTCGAAAATTGAAACATTCGTCGTCAGAACCGACGGAGATCCAACATCGTCAGTATTATATTCTGTTAATGCTTAATAGTTGGCTGGTTGTTTGGTTAGTTACATGGGTAAGGTCGGCCATTAAATAGAGTGGGCAAGAGGTTCGCTTTGCAATCATGAGCTCCTGGGTTTGATCCCACTGCGTGGCATCTTGAACAACTGGTTTTATCATAACCTTGGGTCGACCAAAACCTTGTGGTTGGAATTGGGTAGACCGAAACTGCGTGGAAGCCCGTCGGATGGGTTGTCCTGAAATCCAAAGGTCCAACTTTGTCAGACATTGTGTCACACTGAGTGTTACGTTAAGTGTACATGTGTCAGTGAAATACTCAGCCATTTACACACCACCCTACACAATGTTTAGAGGAACGTATCTCTGTATTAAAGAGTTACACGCCACCACTCGCTGTAATAAAGAACTACACACAACCGCTCTCGGTAATAAAGAGCTACACACCACTACTCTCTGTATTAAAGATATCTCTACTAAGTTACAAAATGATGCAATTTAAAAATTTCTTACCTTAATTTTTCGTTGTGTAAAAATTTATAAAAATCCAATAAGTGTAATAATAAATATTTTTCCCTCCCTCGAATATGTTTAGTCTGTAAAAGAAAAAAGAAAAGAAATTTTATAGAAATAAAAATAGTAATGGCTTCTGATTTAGGCACAAAGCCAGTAATTTGAGGAGGAGAGAGTCTATAATTTACTATGGCCGGAAATCGTTAGGTAATTAGAATTTAAATGAAAACTCCTTAAACTAGATACGAAACCGTAATGCTGATACGATTTGCCAAGAGGATTTACGCAAAGATGCTAAAGGCTATTTGCACGTCTCTTTTCTACCCCACTTCACTCGGTCATAATTTTATGTAATAACCTTTAAGTTATATTTCAAACACCAACCCAATAATGAACTCCAAATTCTCGATCATATTAAAAGTTATTTGAAAATGATATGTAGTGTCTTTCATTAGAAATATGGTAATGAAAGGGTTAAGAGTAATCTTGTGAAGTTTATTCTTTAACCGGGATGTGACGGCGCATGACCTAGTGGTTAGATTGCTGGACAATTTAACCACTAGGATGTGGGTTCGATTCCAGACACGTAGCATAGAATTTACCGGGGAGGCTTAACAAGAAGATCCCTCTATAATTGGAGCAATCTGTCTTTCTCCATTTTTGAAAACTGGGATTATCATTCCCGATTGCCATTCCTTAGGTGCTTTTCCAGAGATCTAGGCCATCCGGCACACACGAGTCCGGCTTTGGGTTCGGATAAATGGTGCTAGATCGAAACTATTCAACGTGGGAGTCGGACTTAACCAAAAGTGCGTACTGTTCATTATTTTCATGTACAGGATTGACAAGCACAGCGGGGTTGGAAGTGTAGAATCAGTTGGCTGGAATTTGCAGACGACATGGTATTACTTAACTCGACAGAAGGTGAGCTCCGACTCACACTTGATAGGTTTGATGCCGAGTGCTGCATGGCTGGAATGAAAATCAATGCTGCGAAAACTCAGGCACTCAATCTCTCAAGGAAGCCTGCATAGTGGACACTACATGTGAAAGAAGTTCCACTGAAGTAGGTGGAGAAGTTAAAGTATCTCGGGGCCATGGTCACGAGTGACGGAGGGCAGGAAGTGCAAGAATTGCAGGAGCTGGGGCAGTAATGCGCCAGGCTCATCATACGGTAATCAGAAGAAGGGAGGTAGGTGTAAAAGCCAAACTCACTTCAAATCAGTATTAGTGCCAACCCTTACCTATGGTCATGAATTTTGGGTAAATACCGAAAAAATACGATCGCGAATACAATCGGCCGAAATGGGGTTCCCCCGAAGGACTCTTTAAAGTAATGTTACTCCATAGAGTGTGTAGTTCGGAGATCAGAGAGTCGCTCCAGGCGAGCCGCTACTTATCCGAATTGAGAGATCACAGCTCCTATACTAGAATGTCTCAGGAAAGAATCGTTGGACACATTTTACGGGCAAAACCAACCGCCAAGAGACCCAACGGCAGACCGCGAGCAAGATGGTTAGATAACATCCATGAGCTTGGTTGGTCTCACTTGGGGATCCAGCCGGATCAGTTGGAGACAGTTGCTTCTGACAGAACCCGTTTGAAAACTCTGCCCCCACGACCCTCTCAAGAATAAGTGGGCGAAGAATATATAAATACACTTACACTCACGCAAGTATAAATAGAAACACATAAACACACATATATACTCATACATATACACAAGTGATATAAACACGCAAACACACATACACTTACACAAGTGATATAAACACACACACACTCACACGTGTAGATGTGTGTGCGTTTGTAATTCTATTGTCTGTGTACCTGTTTAATGTATTTATGTGGTAGAAAAACGTCAACTAGAATAATAGCCAATGTGTATTTATATACCTAAATCATTTTTATCAAAACGTAGCCTTTGTAAGTAAGTGAAAAAAGAAAAAAAAAGAACAACCAAAGAGATAAAAAAAAAACGCTTTGGAAAGGGGAGACAGAAACCACAGACCCGACTGAGCGGCGTCCTTCAGCTACGTCCTGCTTACAAAATGGCGAAAGGGTTGCCACGGAGAATGACCTGCGACGCCCGCTGAAATAACCACTCTGCCTCACGGGGCTCTTTCCTCAGGTGGGACACCACTCTATCGACTTTGTGCAGGAAATGGGTAGTTTGGGGGCCTAGGACACCAGATCGAAATAGAAGCGTCGGCCAGGTCCGCTATTTAACAATTTTCCTCTCCTCTGCACTGCGGACGGCAATGCCTGGGTCAGCGACCGGGTTGACAAGGTTGGTGACAGAGAAAGAGGCGCAGCACGTCGCATCCGAGATTAGGGATTTACTTCTATAGAATGGGAAGAAGGTTATCCCATCTGGACGCTTACCGTCGCCACGATCGAAGCCAACTGGTTCCAGCTGAGAAAGGAAGCCAGCTACCTCGAGGCCCCTTCGGATGACATTGTTTAAGGTTGCGTGGCGAGTAAACTGCACTACAGTAAGGCGACACAGTAGCTGGTAGGGGCCTAACTTCTACGGATTTGTGCGGCTCACACACGGAGTCCGAGGTGCTGGGCCACACCAATGCGAGTGCACTCATCAAGAAGGGTACTGGTTGATGACGAGGCGCATCTACTTATTTAATTTTTGTACATGCCAGGGGTCGGTGGTCTAAAAAGTTTGGTGACCTCCGCTTAAGAGGTAGATAAAGTATCAGCCTAGCACTGGAGGTGATTTTTCCTCCTTCTCTAGAAGTACTATTTCACCAGGTTTACAATGCCCAAGACAAGCCGCGTGTCCGTTTGCACACACCCACACGCACGCATGTATGTATGTATGAACACACCTATATCAACGGGTATTAAATAGTAGACAGGCACAAACATGTATCTATGTAGGTATCTATGTATGTGCATGTACACGTGTATATAAGTGCATACAAATACGTAATGTGTTACCAAACAACATCCTTTGATCTTTCTTAAGTTGTTATGGTAACAATATATACTCCATATACTAAGAATAAGTATAATAAAACAGTGTATGTGTGTGTGTGTGTATATATATATATAACAAAGGGATTGTGGTAAGGAACCAGATGGACCATAACGCACCAGAGTACTCAATACTTAGGGTAGTAGAGTTGGAAATAGGAAAAAGTATGACCCCGACGGCAGAGCTCAAGCCGTTTCGACGGCTATTTCTGGACTAAATTTAGCCCAGAAATAGCCGTCGAAACGGCTTGAGCTCTGCCGTCGGGGTCATACTTTTTCCTATATATATATATATATGGGATGTGTGGAAAAAACACCCTATTTACAAACACACACATATATAGGTGTGTGTACGTGTATGAGATAGTATGTGATTGATCACATATACACACTCACTAGAGCACTTATACGGGTGATATGGAAATTGATGTTGAACGGACATGTGTAGACATATCATCTGCCTGTGCTAATATTACAAATGTCAAACATATCATTATTCGAATCAGCAAAGGAGCCCTTGCGTGGTCAGACGGCCTGCTAAAATAATAGTCAAATCACCCTTAGATCACATGCTACCATCCTTTAAGGAACAAATTCATATCATCATCGTTTAACGTCTATCTTCCACGCTAGCATGGGATAGACGGGAATTGTCCCACTTGAGGCAAGATTGGTTGTCCTGCTCGTATAGGACTGTCTGGCAGGTTTTCTACGACTGGATGCCCTTCCTAACACCAACCACGTTTACAGTGTGGACTGGGAGGTTTTTACCGTGTTACTTACACGGCCACATTACAGCGTGGACTGTGTGTTTTTTTGTCGTGACACCTACACGACCTCATTTATTTAGGACTGGATGAGAAAGGGGTGGTGTTGATGGGGGTGTATATTTGATTAAGAGGTGCCTACTGACTGTAGGTTTCGCTTTGTACTTAGGCAAGGCGTAGCGCCAAAGATCTCGGTCCAGTGACATTGTCTTAGAGAGGTGTAAGTGTGTAAGGTCGGAATTTATCAAATCGTCCCAGGTTTTTCTGGGTCTGCCTACTCTGTAACTTCCGTCAATTTTGATCGCCCTGCACCTTTTTATACAGCTGTCGTCTTTCATGTGCATCACGTGGCCATACCAACGTAGTCTTCTCTCGAGTAAACAATCTGATCCCTCTTATTCATAATTTCTCACTTAGTTCATTTATGCATTGCTGTTCACGTATGTTACTATTACACATCCAGCGGAGCATGCATGTTTCGTTCCTCTCCAGTCTGCGCAGATCCTCTGCACACAATGCCCAGGTCTCACTGCCATGTAACATAGCTGTTCGTATGCAGGCATCATACAGTCTGCTTTCATTTTTAGAGAGAAACCTTTAGTGGCCAATAGTGGTATAAGCTCTCTGAATTTTTTCCATCCCATTCTTACTCTGGCTACTGTACTTTCTGAGCACCCCCCACCACTGCTGATTTTTTTTGATTTCATATATATATATATATATATATATATATATATATATATATATATATATATATATATATATATATAAATATTTACACATACACCAATTAAACAAAGTCACAGGTATATATGTGTTTTTGCAACTTTTCTGATTGGGAGTAGAGATAATGTATATATATATTATCAAATAATTCTCTGGACATGCTTTACTCTATAGTATATATATATATATATATATATATATATATATATATATATACATAATGGAAAATTTGAACAGGAACAAAACAGAGAGGCAGTACAACGAATGTTTATTAATTTCACGCTCTTGAGAGTGGGGTGGTGGTGGGGAACGACGTTTCGGGCATAAGCCCTTCTTCAGGTGAAAAGTGTGTGGAAAGAGAGTTCAAAGGGTGTGTAGGGGAGTGGTGGAGAGACATATAGCAAAAAGGGGGTGGGAGGAAACGGTGCTAATGAAAATAAAAATAATAACATGATCAAAATAAAATTAAAATGGGGTAAAACAGGTGGTGGAAGGGTGTGGGGCGTGTAGGGTGGTGGCGGGTGGAGTGGGGAGAGGGAGACGGGGTGTCCGAGCGGGGAGGGCTGAAGGTGGTGTGTGTGTGTAGGTGTACGTGTGTGTGTGTGTATGTGAAAGCAAGGGTTGGGGGAAGAACGAGGTTGCATGGGGGAAGAACGGGGTTGCAGGTAGAGGTGTGTGTGGGGTGGGGTGTAGGTCGGAGTGTGTGTGCGTGTGTGGATAGAGGGGTGGGGGGAGAGGAATCCGGAGGCTGAATGTGTAAATATGTGGCGGAACGTGTGTGTGGTGTTTAAGCGTGTTGTGGGTGTAGGTGGCGTGTGGCAAACAAATTTTTTTTTGGGTGTGTGTGTGTGGGTGAGTCATGAGGGTGATTCCGTAAGAAGATGTGGAAAGGTTGGTAAAATCCTAGGATGGTAGTTGATTCCGCGGTCAAGGTCCACATACGAGGAATCCGTGAAGAGATGGTCGGAAGAGGGGAGATGTGGGGTGCGCGCGCAACAGGAAGTGGCCAAGGCAGTAGGAGTGCTGTGTGTCTGTGTGTGCTGGGAGGTGGTCAGAGGGCATAGCAGCAGTAGGGTGGAATGGTAAAGGGGCGAGGATGGGTAGGTGTGAAAGTAGGAGTGAGTAAGGGGTGTGTGTATATTAGTAGGTGTTAGTGGGATGAGTGAGTGTTGGAGAAAGGGTGTGGGTGGAGCGGGGAGAGAATGGTGTGGGGGTCGATGGAGGGAGTGTGGTGTACTGGTGTGTGTGTAGTTTGATGAAGGGGGTGTTAGTATACAGGAGGTGGAGAAAGGGTTGAATGCGGGTGTGAGTGGGGGTCAGTGACGGTAGGGAGTGTAGAGTTGGTAGTGTAAGAGGGTGTGGGTGTACGTGTGCGTGGGGTTAGGGGGGGGTGTTAGTGATGTTAGTTGCGTGTAGGGTGGGTGGTGTAAGTGGGTGCGTGTGTTCGTGTGCTTGGGGTCAGGGGGTGTTAGTTGCGGGGTGGATGTGTGGGGGTGAGGGTTAGTGGTGGTAGTAGGGTGTGCGTTTAGTGTGAGCGCGTGTATATATGTGCCGGTGGGTGTGTGTGTGTGATAAGGAGGGGGGGAGGAGAAGAAGGGAGGGATGTTAGTATGTTAGTTGGGGAAGGGTGGTCGGATGAGGGGTGGAGTGGAGGTGTTAGTGTTGTTAGTTGTGGGGTGGGCGGTGAAAAGGAGGGGTGTGTTAGTGGGGGATATGTGTGGGGGGAGGGGGGCGGTCGAAGGCTAAAGGAATAAGGGTGGGAGTTCAGGCCGGGGGGAGTGTGGGTCTGTAAGATGAAGATGGTTCTTTGTTCAACTCTGAGGAGATTGGCGGGTGTTCCGTGGCATTGGAGTAGGCCACAGACTGTGAGATGGCGTGCGGAATGTCCAGGGGCACCAAAGTGGCGGGCGATGGGGGAACTACCACCGAGACGAATATCCCGGAGGTGCTCAGTGAATCTGTCCGCCAGGCGACGTCCCGTCTGTCCGACGTAAGTCGCGCTGCACTCCGTGCAGCGAAGTCCGTAGACTAGGTTGGAGGAGGTGCAGCGGAAGGCATGCCGGACAGAGAGAGAGTGGCCGTTGGGACCCTGGAAGGTGGTGGTGTTGGTGATGTGGGGACAGGTGTTGCAGCGGGGCCTAGAACAGGGAAAGGAACCTGGGGGGGGGAGAGCGTAGGTTGGGGGGGGGGGGTAGGGAGCTGTGGACGAGGAGGGTGCGGAGATTGCGTGCGCGTTTGAAGGGGGGGAGGGGTGGGGCTTGGGAAGATGTGGGAGGTGGAGGGGTATGACTGTCAAGTGAATAAGTACATTAAATTTCGCGGCAGTTCGTATTTGGGGGTTCTTTGTAACCATTTAGAGAGTTTTGTGCCACACAAAAGATAATGGTCAAGAAAAAAGGGATGTGGAGAACTGTTCCGGTCGAGTATATATATATACAGTATATATATATATATATATACATGGAGGCACGTGGGCTAGTGGTAAGGGTGTAGGACTTACGGTATAGCTGTGTTGCGTTGTCTTTGTGTTTGCAGGTTGGTTTTGTAGGGTTTGAAATTTTCCAGCATTAAACTGCATGTTGTTGTCCTCAGTCCATTTGTATATGGCATCCAGATATTGTTGTAAAAGGGCAGCATCAGCCGGGTTTTTGATTGCTGTGCTACCTTTGTGTCATCAGCATAGCTAGTGAGGGATGTCGTATGTATTACATAGAGCATGTCTGAGAGAGCCACCAAAAACAGTAGTGATCCCAAGACTGTGCCCTGGGCACCCCACTTATTGATGTTTCCTTTGAGAGGGCCCCATTGGCTGCAACTGTCTGGCTTTTGTCTTTTAAGAAATCATGCAGCCACTCACCTACATTTCCAGTTATACGAGTACGTGTAGTTTGTGACTACATGTCCACATGTGAGCTGTCCAGCAGTTGTTTCAGTACCAAGTCATAGTGTTGTAACAGCTGCGTAACATGTGACGTCAGGGAGACTGACCTATAGTTTTTGGCTTCAGCTCTGCTACCTCCTTTATGGATAGGGCATATCCCTGGGTAGTCTACCGCTAGCCAAGGAGCTTCTGAAGAGTGTCGTCAGTGGAGTTGCTAAGAACCGCTTAAATGTTTTTAAGAAGACTGCTGGGAATCCATCAGGTCCAGCAGCTGAGTTTGTTCTAATTTCGTCTATGGCGGATATCACATCTTCCTCCGTTATGTCTATGTGGTTGATGGTCGCCATTTCTTCGTGGAGTATTGTGGAATCAAAGAACTCCTCTGGTTTTGTTATTTTCACGTGCCTCAGTGGACATGTGAACACACTTTTGTACTGTTCATTCAGTATTTCACTTATCCCTTGGGGATTCTCGGTTAATGAGCCATCTTTATGGAAGAATGGCCCAATCTTGCAGTGTACCGAGGCAGTCTCTTTTGCAAATTTAAGAAGGCCTTATGGTTTGTTTTAATATTTTCTATGATCATGGCTTCTCTCTCTGCCTTCTCATTCTCATGGCAAAATTTGAGTGCAGTTTCAATTTCAAGTAGTGCCTTTTTCAGATAGGGTACCTTCTTGTTTTTCTGTTGTGCATTTAACTAGTTTGAGAGCTTAGTTCTTCGTCTCATAAGGATTTTCCTGTCTCTGGGAATAAGATATTTGTCTGTTGGCATTTTGCTCCGGCACAAACTTATGGCATATGTTTGTATTGTTGTCATGGAATGTTGAAAATGTGTGTTGGTGTCTTGTGTGGGGATGTCGCTCCAGTTTTGCATCCGGATCTCTTTCTGGATCTTTTTCCAGTTAGCCTTGCGAACATTTAAGTTGGATAAATTCCCGGTGCTTCTTAATGGTTGCATCTCTGGTGACTCTCTCAGACCACATATCATTAGTTCTACTAAGTTATGATCCGAGAAAATCGTTGGTCTCACCTTTACATTGTGGATGAGCACTGCGTTGTTTGTAAAGCAAGAGATTCAGGTCATTCTCGCCTCTTGTTAGGAGGAGTACTGCTTGTTCCATGAACAGCCTGTGTGAGAGAGCCAGGGAATCCGTTTGTCTCTGTTTGAGTGATGTCATTCCAGGGAATAGGTGACCCTCAGGCTATTTGACCTTTGGTAGGTTAAAGTGTCCCAGCAGCAGGATGTTGAGACCCTGGTCCAGTTTGTCAAGGACTTCTTCCATCCTTCTGTGGCTATCCTCGAACTTATCTTCATGACTATATATATTCCCAAAACGCAATTGATGTTCTGCGCAAAACTCCAACAGCAAGAATCCATTGTCATTGCAGTTACCAACGCCATGTCTCCCAAACACTCCCTCTCAAGTTACAGCTACTCCAGCGCTGAAACGCCAAGGATCATGACCTTGTCGTCCACAGGGGGCTATGTAAGAGACTGTGCAGATCAGAGTAAAACTTATTCTTTTCCGCAAGGTCTGCTTGAAGCGTAGGGGAGTACACGCTGAAGAGTGTAGCATATTGCTGATTACTCAGTAGGAGGCGCATAGAGATGATGGCGTCAGAATGACCTGTTGGCAGGTTTTCAAGCTTGGTTGCGATAGAGTCCTGACCACGGAGCCCACTCCTGAAAGGCGTCTCTCTGCTGCTGGTTTGTCTAACCAGTAAAGGGTGTATCCGGTGCTATGCTCTTGTAGGTTGCTCTCCTCTGCACACACTCACACACACACATATATACACAAACCATATATATATATGCACACATACATACACAGTCAAATGTACACATAACCGCACAAGTTAATTATAACCATATTTAGACATGTGTGTGTGTTTGTGTGTGTGTGTGTCTAATAAAACTGCCTCCTTTGCCCCCCCCCCCCCCCACATGAAACCCTGTTTATTCTAATTAGTTTATCAAACCATGCCGGATTAATTAACGGCAACACTTCCCTTCCTTAAAACCGGATACAGAAGCAACATTATAGTTCAGCTACCATCTTGTACACAAATATTATTTCGCCGTAAAACATTTTTAAGATGTCTGTATTAACTCTCCGCCCCCACCTCATTCTCACTCCACCACTACCGTTACCATATCTATTATGTCTCATAATACGACCACCATCACAACCACCAACAGCAATATCAACATCAACGAAAGAAAAACACCACCGACCACAAAATCTCCATCACCATCGCATCTGCTACGCAGCTGTTAATTTTTATGATGATAATGTTAGGTGGGGGGCTTAACCGTCATGTTCAGGGTGGTTGTGGAGATAATGGTTTTGCTCGTTTAATAATTACTTTCAGTGATGACAGCTGTGGTGTTGATGGTAGTTTTGAATGTTGTTTAGACCTAGGTCATCCCTAATCGAGCACACCAAAGGTGTTTTAGCTGTGACAACCACTCTTTTTGGTGTCTATCCTGTTTGGAACTTGAACTATTTTAGCGAATATTTTGATCCCAATACCACCGGCAACTATTATCCTTGTCCTCTATTGCTTTTGAAAGGCATTTTCATTTCAGTAAGTACAGTTTCATGCTGGATGTTGTGGTAAGGAAGTACAGGATGAATGGCTGAGGACCTGGTGGTACAATTAGGAAGCGATGCTTTCCAAGCAAACTTAGCTCAGTTTTAGAATGTTCTTGTTAAAGAGCTTGCGACATTTATGCATGGTTGGGAAGTTCTTAGCTATAGTGGTGGGTTACGTTCCTGCTATAAAGGACATTGAACCAAATAATACATCTCTTCCAAGTTCTTTTTTGTGTGGAATGCTACATATTTACAGGGTGACCCAAAGGTCATCCAGGAATTTCAAAGGTTGACATTTTTTCCGAAGTACATAATTGAAAAATCTTAATTATATTTTTTTCCGGATCCTTATTATTCGAAAGTCGAAGAATAAAGGAAAATTGTCCAATTTTACTAGTACAAGGATTTTTTTCAATACGCTGACGCGTATGTGTATATGTGCAGTTAGACGCTGTTTTCTATAGTTTATCATCACCCCTTCCTTCCTCAATAATCTCTAGTGCGTGACGTCATCAACCCTTCTTTCCTCAATCATCTCTAGTGCATGACGGAAGTCGCTCAAATTTATATATAGATTTGATAGATTTTAAGAACAAACCAAAGACATTTTAATTTGCAGAAGGCACTTTCTAAATCGATGATTCGTGATTTAGTTACATGTTTTCAGCAAACCACTTTCATAGCTGAAAAAGATCGTTCTGCTTTGTGCCCTGGGATAATTTCTTTTAACCACCCTGTTCAAATTTTTCTCTGAAACCACTATTTAATAACTTACATATTACTTTCATTTGGTTAGCAGTCGCACTAACACAGCGTGATTCATGATAGAGGCATTTATGAAGGCATATATATGTTTATGCTTAATAAACATATTTAAATCTTGCTATGAATGTTCTAAGCTGCTATGTCACAGCTATAACAGAGACCACATGAGGACGCCAGACACGTGTTTCAGAATTTTTGTCCATCATCGGTGTCGTCTAGCCACTCGGGTACTGAGACTAAAATGAGCCATAACTTATATACATCTTTCGTATAAAACATCTGGAGATGATCATTTGCAGATGGTCCGAGCTTGACTGGCTAAGATTAATTAGCAATAACACTAATATAGTCTGATTCATAACAGGGGTTTATATGAAGGCATATACAATATGTTCTTGTATAATAAACATTCATAAATTTCATTATGAACAGGCTGCAGAGAGATGAATTCTTTTGGGTTAACAGGACCTTGAAATATTTTGGGAATAGTGAGAACTTTTTTTGAACACGCAGGCAGGCAAACATTACGCAAGCAGAAATCTAACATACTGCATATGCGTGCACATTCTAGTGTTTGTGTTTCTACATGAAATGTTTTTATCTGTGTAAACCTAAACACCTCTTTGTTGGCATTTCTATATGTCAAACAAAACGTTGTTTTACAAAACTATATGTCATGTCACGAGTGCCACAGTAGACATCTGAGTACAAACGCATTTGCGTTTTTTTCATGACTGAAGGTTGTAATTTAAGTGAAATTTGTCTACTATTTCTAGCAAGGTCAAGGTATTCAATGCTGAAGTGTTGTGAAAGTGGGAGGTGTTCAATACTGTCTAATTGACCGAACCACCGGTTCAGTAAATTCTTTAGAATCAAGATAAATCACAACACGATGGTACAGATGGTACAGTTTTATTTTTTTGAAAGTATAACTTTCCTTCGACCGTAGATTTTCAGATGTGACACGACTGATTCTTTTACATATGTTCAAAAAGTTAAAAGTGTCTACATATTTTTGAGGAACATTCTGTTTATTATACACCTGTCTGTCTTTTATATATCTTATATGTATATAAAATTATATTTGAGAAAAGTAAACAAGAAATGTTTTTTTACCCATTTACTTTGATGTACCGAATGCAGTTGTAAACGGAAACAACAGAGCAAACAACACAGTACAATGCAGAAATATATTGGTTTCACGCTTGATATAGTAGGAAATTTTAAATTACATCTACTTTACCTTGCATCCTGGTAATTTGAATCCATATTCAGATAGCCAGGTGATAGGAAAAAATTCATTTCAAATCAGTCTCGGGTTAGCTTGTTTGATATCAGTAGACTACTAAAAAATGTATTAACAATATTCCAAAGATACCATTGCAGGCAGCTGAGAGTATAAATACATTCCTTGAAAGGAAATATATAAATTTCAAAAAAAGGAACATAAATGTTTTTTTTTATGAATAAGGACCAGTTGAATTTGTTATATTCCCACCAGGCGATATCAGCTATTTTGAACATTTATACAAGAGCAACTCTGTCTATCCAAAGAGTGCTCTTCTCTTATCTGGAAGAAAGTGGCAATTATATCATTTGAAAGCTTTCCAATGTTCCCTTTAATGAAACGGACAGAATAAATGTTGATATCTAACTTGATGTCCCCTCCGCTTTGTGAACTTAGAGACCACGGAAGAGGGTTTTCATGACCACGTAAGAGGGTATATTTATTAGTAAATGGTAAAATATATACAACAAATGAGTAAGTGAATTGAAGTAGATGGTTTTCAGTCCAGTCAGACTGCAACTACAAATAAAAAAATTGTTAGTTTGCTTTCTAACAATAGCATATCCAAGTTTTCGGATAAATCAACTTACTTTAACTTTGAAATTATTTCAATGGGACCCTTGAGCTTCATGGAGTCTAGTTAACTCTTTTTCGTAAGATGTAGCCGGAGATCTCCACGTGTAATTACATTGTAGCGGTTGCGAACCTTACTGTACAGTCTGGAAACAGCGCCAAACCCCCTCTCGACTAAGTATGAGCTTGGAAAAGGCAGAACAAATCTCTTAGCCTCTGCATCCCCAAAAGGGGTTCACCTATTTTGGGAAATCTAATTTTGATCATGTCATCTGCTTGAAGTTCAATGAATTCTTCCTGAAATTTAACGTCCAAATCATCGACCGTAGCTATGAAGGGATCTGCTATCCACATTGGGATGTCCATCGGCAAAAGGTCGACAAACCGTTCTCTCATATTATCTTGTGGCGCACGGAGGGGAGTTGTATAAATTCGGAGTTGGTCATCGCTTACAATGTTTTGAACATTGGCAACACTAGGAAAATTATAGAATTCCCATCAACAAAGATTCCTTTCGATGACATTCAATTTGGCCAGGAATGTTTTCACAGCATTCCTTGCTTTAAGCAAGGTGATCTTCTTCCACTGCAAAGCAAAAATACGCTATTGCATTTGTCGAAGATGTCGGTGAGGTAGGAGCATTTTTGCCTCACATCGAGGGTTTTCTCGTTCAGTTCTGTGTTGCGTCCTCGCAGAAACTCAATGATAGAGTCGAAAGGTTCAAAGAAGTGAGTAAGGCACTTGCCCTTTGAAAGCCACCTCACTTCAGTATGAAGGAGCAGCTTGACGAATTCTTCGTCATTATCTTGGCACAGTTGGTGTGGATTGGCAGTATCGGTAGAGAGTCGGACGCCATGCTTTCCAGCATAGTTACGTCCCTTTACGGTCTGAGTTCAAATCCCGCCGAGGTTTACTTTACCTTTCATCCTTACGGGGTCGATAAAATAAAGTACCAGTAATGCACTGGTTAATTGCTGGCCTTGTGCCTAAAGTAGAAACAATTATCTTGGCACAGTTGCCGGAAAATTCGTTCATTGAGGGAATGCCGTTTGATAAAATTAATGACATCAATGGCCACCTGCAAGGACTTCCTCAGCGGCTCGCTGAGTTTCTTCGCAGCCAAGTGTTGTCGATGAATGACACAATGAACAACAAATACAGATAGAATTTCTCTCTTCAGAAGAGTGACGAAACCCTTATGTTGGTCGACCATTGCTCTTGCATCGTCCGTAGCACATGATACAATGTGTGTTGTATGTAGTCCTAGAGGAATGTATTACCTGCTTGTGTGTTGCATCTGGTCAGACCATAGTTATGCTGTCTGCATGCTCATTCAAATGCATTCACACTGGCTGTCTCAAAGACATACAAATATGGCTTATAAAACTTACCAAAGTAAAGAGCCTTCCAGCGCCCCCAAAGCTTCAAACGCCCCCTGGAGTTATGACCCCCCCCCACTGAGAACCTTTGCCCTAGAGTATGTTCAATAAGTTAAAAGTGTGAGTATATTTCGGGGGAAACGTCCTGCGATTATATCTATATATTTCTGTGTCTTTATAGACAGTACTATATTTACAGTAGCATGGCTGAATGTTTACAAAGTTCTCTCCAAAATCGTTAGGTCTCAGGTTCGATCCAACTCTTGGGCAAGTGTCTTTTACCATAGACTATGATTAAGAAAAGCTTTTGTTAATCAGTGAAATTGGGTAGATGGAAACTGTTTAGAAGTTCGTTGGATGGACTGTATCTGCGATACAAAGGGACAGCATCATCATACAGTGTCACACTGTATTTCCTTGAGAATTTCGTTAAAAGTACACACGTCAATGGAATGCTCTGTCACTTGCACGTTAATTTCACGAGCAGGTTGTTCCGTTGGTCGAACAACTGGAACACTATTGTCTAAACCAGGGGTCGGCAACCCGCGGGCCACATCCGGCCCTCCAGTGATTTTTGTCCGGTCCGCCATCTTACACTGGACACTAATTATCGAATTAGTATCGAATACAGATACAGTAGTTCACTTCAAGGTTGTGCCGACCTGATGCCCATCACAAATCGCTGCTCATACCGTATATATTTACAGATACCTTTGTAACTTTATTATATTTTCCATTTATTATTATTTCCTCTTATCCATCTTTTTCTGGGCTTTCCGCCAAGCATTATATCACCTGTATTATTATTTCCAGTGATTTCATGTATGTGTTTTTGTTCCAGTCAACAAACACAAATGTTGGCTGGAAGTATGCATTTTCGTCAGCGACTGGAAGGTATACCACCTTACGGTTCGCATGACTCGCTTTTATACCCATATTGTCATTCAATAAAATCACTCGTGAATTATTGTCGTCTACGTTTGCCTGACCTTACCTGTGCCCCCCGGCACAAGGTAAAGCTGTCCTTGGAAAAATTACTTCGTTCCCTCCTCCCCAGAGTATTTTCATTTGAGTTTGTTGTCTGGGGTATAACAACTATACAGTAGGTATCTTTATTCGATAATAACGTTTATTTAATAATTTGTGATAAATTGTGTGAATTATTATTATTAGAATTAGGCCAAAAGTGGTTTAAAAAAACAAATGGCCACCCTGATCTAACAACGTCGTTAAAAACCTGGTTTTATATAATTTATTCACAATTATCATATTTTATCGCATTACTGTATTTGCATTTACATTTGTTTTCATTGTTTTTTTAATTTCTTTATTCTGATTATTATACTTTTTGTTCTTTTTCCTTTCCATAAATCTTTTTTGTTTGAACAAAAACAAGCCCCTGGAAGCTAAGAAAAGAAAAGTCGATTTGGAGTGCCGAACTTTTAAGAAGAATATCAGTTGGAGTTAATTGACTTACAGTGCGACGAATTTTTGAAGTCGAAATTTCAGTTCGAATCCACTGCTGACTTCGACAAGAAATATATATTGCCAAGCAGAAATTATAAAAACATCTTGACTAATGCGAAACTGATATCATTATTTGGAAGTACATATGCTTGTGAACAACTTTTTTCCAAAATGAAATATACTAAAAGTCATTTAAGAACAAGGTTGCGTGACGACCACCTGGATGTGTTTTGCGCCTGTCATCGACAAATATTTCACCTGATGTGGAGAAGTTATCGCACAATAAGCAGAAACAAGTGTCTCATTAAATCATTTACCATTTCTAACTGTATTTCGTTTGTAACAAGGAATTTGCTTTTTTTTGTTGTTGATTGTGATAGTAGTTGTTTTTCTGTCATTCCTGCAGTAAAATAAGGAATTTGCTTTTTTTTTGTTGAATGTGTTTGTAGTTTTTTTTTTTTCATTTTTTTTTTTTGTTATTCCTGCAGTAAAATAAAATTATATTAAATTCCTTGTTTTGCTTTAAACCTCCATAAAATTTATTTACATATTTAATAACATAGCCCTCTTCCATGACACTGCATAGCTGTTTGGCCCTCTCTCTCCAAAAGGTTGCCGACCCCTGGTCTAAATCCACGGATGTCTTGTCTATTCAAAAAAATGCTACATATGTTTTGAAGTTGGTCGAGCCCAACCTTTCGTTAGGTTTCATATATATCTTTGTATATATAATCAAAGTTACAAATTTACGTATATATTTGCTTTTTGATTATATTTTATGATATTGATACTGTATTTGTTGTTATCGTTGCTGGTGTTCATTTCTTAGTATTATTATTGTTGTTGTTTGTGTTGTATGTTATCAATATTGTTTCATTATACCGCCACAATATGTAAGAGTATAGCAATATTATAAGCACACACACAGACTTATATATATATATATATATATATATATATATATATATATATATATATATAACGAAACAAAATAGAGAAAAAAAAAAAAATTGATGATAGAAAATGCATACATCCTTGCACACATACACTTACGGATAGATACATACATGATTACATACATACATATGCACAAGTACATAGATGTGTTAGTGTTGGTGGTACCGAGGATGATGTTGATGTTATTGTTGATGGTGTTTGTGGAGCTGTTGATGATATTGGTGACGGTGTTGGTGCTGTTGAAGATGATTTTATTGTTGTTGCTGATGTTGGTGTTATTATTGTTGTAGCTGTTGTTAGTGGGCTTATTGTTGGTGATGTAGTTGATGGCGATGCTGATGGTGGTGTTGTTGGTGGTAGTATTGTTTTTGTTGATTTGGGTGGTAGTGGTGAGGTAAAGAGATGAAGAATAGTCGCTTTGTTTGAAGTTCCACAATGTTCCTTTTATCTTCAGACGTTATTTCCGAACCAAAATCAAGTGGCAGAAACACTGACATGTTGCCTGCTTTCAAGAGGAACCAACAATGTGTCTGTATGTCTTTTGTGCGTGTGTGTGCGTGTGTTTTTGTATTGTGTGTGCATCTGTGTGTATATATATATATATATATATATATATATATATATCGTGTGTGTGTGTGGAGGGAGGCGTACACGTGTTGTGTGTGTATATTTTGTATATCACCTTATATATATGTATGTGTATGTATATAGTTGAGAGAGAGAGAAAGCGAGCGAGCTAGAGAAAGTAATACCTGATTACACACAACGTAAAAGTAATACATAGCCCCCCCCCCCACCATACATGTACACACACGTGCATACATATGTCTCTGTGTGTTTTATATTTGGTTATCCGGAAGAGAGAGAAAAGGAGTGAGAGAAGAAGGGAGGGGGACGATTAAGCAGAAAGAGAGAAGGACAGAGTAATGTAATGGGTGGATGAGAAAAAGGAAGAGCGTGGTAGTGGTGGAAGATATTTTAAAACGAAGCAGAATTAGAGATAGCTGATATAACCGAACATTTTTTAAAATAGAAATCTTGGAAATATAAATCACAATACATATACAGACACAAACACATATATATATATTGGAAGAAACATTTTGTATACTTATGGGTATATATATATACACACACACACACACGCGTGTTTCTAGGGAAAGGTGTATTCTTTAACTACATTTGTAACTAAGAATATTTCATATTACGAAGATAGAACAGATAGACAGAAGGATATTCACATGAAATCAACAGCTTCCGCCTATATAGTTTTAACTGGCATCCTACGAGCTTGTATCTCACAGAAGGTTTCTTGCGTATTTTAGTGATAGGGATCCCAGTTTTATCAATAAGAGCAACATGAAATGATGTGTCAGCCCAAGAATTGAAACAATGACGTTATAGTTGTGAGTTGAATACCCTAACCACTAAGCGACGCGTGTATGTTTTCTCATATACTATTTTATTAATTATATAGTAATATCGCGAACACTGTAAATAATATTTGCGAATACACCAGTGTTTCACACCTTCAAACCCCGTTACAAATAAAACATTACATCACTCTCGAAGTATATTTGGAATCAGACTCTATTTTGAATAGAGCCACTTAATTCCGTAATAGTTAAAAACGATGCGGTATATGTTTAACTGAGAAATATTACACCATAAACCACTCCACATTAATAAATAAGGGATATATAATCGACCCCAGTGGACTGGAAAAGGAAAGTTGAATTCAGAAGGATTTGAACTAAATAATTTTTTATGATGAAATGATGGATCTTCCGTCGATTTCGATGATGAGCATTCAGTTGTTCGATCAACTTAACGCTCAACACGTTAATTAACGTGTAGGCGGTTTAATATTTTGCAGGCACGTATATTATTAACAGTTCCCACATCCAATCAGCGGTGCCTGTTAGATAGACTGTACCTTTGATTTACAGGTAAAATCCATTAAACAGGCTTCCGCACGATTTCCGTTTACACAAGAATTTATTATTGGTGTTCTAGTATTACAGTACCCCTTGCATGGTTTCAACTATTAAATAATGGTTTCTGATTTAGGCACAAGACCAACAATTTTGGGGGGTAAGTGGATTAAATCGACCCAGTATGTTACTGGTACTTTATTTATTGACCCCGCAAGGATGAAAAGCAAAGCTAACTTTAGCGGGATTTGAAATCAGAACTTAAAGAGCCGTAACATTATTTACAGTATCAGTAGAGCGTCGGTCAACATGCTTTGTGGCATTGAGTACAGTTACGCGGCTAACTGACGAAGAGGCATGCTGGGGGAGGGAGTTTCGAATTTGAACGAAATCGGTTGAAAAATGTGGGAGCTAGAGTCGAAAAGGCGGAAATTTGAGCGAAAAGGTGGTATTTTCGATTATTTAAGCGGCTGCCACGCCGTTCCTCAACAAAAAATCCAAAATGTAAAGCTACTTTTAGACGTGAAATAATCAGATCTAGCGTAGTGTAAAATTTGAACAAAGTAGGTTGATTAATGTGGGAGCTAGAGCCGAAAAAGTGGAACTTTGAGTCTAAAAGTGGTATTTTTGAATATTTAAGCTGCCGCCACGCCGTCCCTGAACAACAAATGCAAAATATAAAGCAATTACAGGATGTGCAATGATAAAATCTATTTTGCTTTAAAATTTGAACGAAATCGGTGGCAAAATGTGGGAGCTAGAGCCAAAAATCTTATTTTTCGATACCCCAAAAAAAGGTGACCCCCCCCCCCCCCCTATTGATCTGCTGAATGACCCGGAATAAAAAAACGATACGCTGACATATAGAAAACACTCCCCGATGACTAATCTATGAGCCTATAAAGTTTCATGAAAATCGGTCGTAAGATGTAGGCCCCTATAGGTAATACACAGACACACAGACGCACACTTAATTTTATATATATACACATATATATATATAATATATACATATATATCATATATATTTATTAAAATAACAGATTAAATCCTTAACGGGATCTTCAAATTTATTATTATTACTATATATAATATATACATATTTAGGTTTGTTGGTTCACCACTGGATAGAACTGGTCATTCCGTATGGTCAATCTTGATGTAATATTATGGAGTGCACTCAACATAATGCAACTTACCCGTCTTCGTTTGTGTAGTTGGTGGTGCGAGTACGGAGTTAATAATTATAAAATAACAGGTGGCTGGACTGGTGTAAATCCTTTAAAGGTTTATTATACTATGATCATTTCAATGACCGTGTTCAGTATGAATCCGGTGATATCATCAGGTATTCAAAATATAACAAAGGAATATAACAGATTAAATCCATGGGGCTGAAAATCAGAGACAAGAAGACGACCGACTATTTAGCAGCTTCTACCTCAGTCGAACGCCCTCGGATTCATACTGAACCCGGTCATTGAAATGATCATCGTATAATAAACCTTATGTTCTATTTTAGCATGTTAAAATAGAACATAAGGGTAATTTACCCTTATGTTCTATTTTAGCATGCTAACATAGAACATAAAGGTAAATTAGAGGACATAGAAATAAAAATAGAATCTACACACAGAAAAAACCAATGTTTAGACAAATCACAGAGGCAATAAACATAATTGAACTTCAAGCAAAATTAATTAGAAAACATGAATGGAACAGCA
>OZ024741.1:85671209-85713709 GCA_964016885.1 Eledone cirrhosa | reverse complement strand
TGATAACACGACGAACAAAGAAACAGAAAAAAAGCAGATGTAAAGCACACATAGATACACACACGTATAAATACATAGATACATATACATATACATACATTACGATACTACACGCACTTTAAACATACGAACACATTCTAAACACACAAACTAGAGAATGTATATATATATATATAAATACATACTCTCTAGTTTGTGTATAATATATATAATTTTTTGTCGTACCTGTTTCATATAGAGTTGATGTTTTCGTTCGGAATGTCAGAATGCCAGATTTTGGAATGATAAAAATCCGAGCATGGAACGTAGAAGAAAAAAAAAAGTTTAAACGTTTGCAATCCAAGAGAGAATCTTAATGACGGACGGGATGGGATAGAGGTAATAATTAATAGCTTGTTTGTTTGTTTAACAAGGAGAACGATTTAACCCATTAGTTATTGTTCTATTATACATGGCGATCGAGTTTTTAAAATTAAATCCGCAAGTGTTTGGTCATAGTTTTTAGTCTACCCTCCTCCACATCAGCCCGGCCCGACACACAATGACGAAAGAAAAGAATACGAAAAGAAAAAAACAACAACAAAAAGTGTCCTCCCCTATCTCCTCGTTCTCTTTCCCTCCCTTCTTTCTTCAACTGTTTGTGTTTTTCTTTCTTCTACCCATTCTCTATGTATCTGTCTTTCTCCATTTCACTCTCTCTGTCATTTATACTTTCTCTCTATCTTTATGAGTGAGTGCGTGTGCCTCACTCACTCTATCTCTCTGGCTATATCTCCTTCTCGCCTCCCTCCAGCTCATGGATAAAATCACACTCACACACATACATACATACATACATACACACATATATATATATATAGTGTATTGTGCCCGTTTATTTCTTCTTTTCTTTACACACCCAACCACATTCACACATACGCACGAATACAAAACTGTCCAGTTCTCATTTTATTCATTCACACTGACTCTTATGTTATAGTCAGTCTTTCGCTGTCTCCTTAATTTACTTCCTTTACTATATGTCAATACACTTTAACCTACACACACATTTACAGTACATCCTCATCCTTTCTCTGTCCCTCTTACTCTTTCCCTCTTTTCTTTCACTTCATACACACTCACATATATATATTATCTGGTTGTTGAGTATAATAATTACTTGCTCTCTCTCTCTCTCTCTCTCTGTTGAAAATTGCAAACTTGACTGTCACCACACATTATGAACCTGAAGATTGCGAAAGCATGAAAGTACTTGTTCAATTAACACTTAACATTTAATATTCTACCATACTATTTCATTCTAATACCATTATAAATTTTAAAGGATTGTAAATAAAACGAGTAAATCAGATAAAGTTGGAATTCCTTTTATATATATATATATATATATCGGAGGTAACCACAGTAAGTAAGGTACTCAATACAGAGTATACAAGTTTTAATATAGAAGAGCTTCTACAGGACTAGAACTGTTTCATCCGTGAGAAATCATCAGGAAGCTGGCTGTCCAAGTAAATGGTAGTATTTATGTCTTTCCTTATCTGGTGGTAGGAGAGGGTGGGAATTGGGATGGGTGTAGGTCATTGGTTGAAGGATTTAAAGAAAAGGGAGTTCATTAAAAGCTAATTCTTTAAAGCTATAAAATTAACAAAGGCAGAAAGAATACTGTAAACAAGTTAAAAATTGGAATACCAATCCTTGTTTATCACTTAAAGAAACAATTGTTTCTACTATTGACACAAGGCCAGCAATTACTCAGTACATTACTGGTACTTTATTTTATCGACCCCATAAGGATGAAAGTTAACCTCGGCGGGATTTGAACTCAGAATGGCAAGGGCCGTAACTCTATGCGTCAAAGCATGGCGTCCGACCCTCTACCGATACTGCCAATTCACCATCCACTTAAAATAACAATGCCTGTAAGTCAGGTGTCTACAGGATGGGTGGGGTTCAATGGTTTAAATAAAGGGAAATTCTTTAAAAGTTAATACTTTAAGGCTAAAATAAGGGTGACAAAGGCGGAAAAGGTTCAATCAACAGATTCAAGTGTTGGGGTGAACCCCCTTATTGTGAAGTTTCACTTAATATATATTCCAGGTGTCGACAAACACATTCACACACGCGCCCACTTACACACGTACACACACTTACACGCACGCACACGCAGGCAGGCACACACACAACAAACATACATAATGGTACATACACACATACATACATACACATATCATATACATATACATGTGTACATACATACGCATACACTTACATACACACACACACACATATATATATATATACACAAATATATACAGATACATACACATACACATACATATACATACATATATATATATATATATATATATATATATATATATATATATATATACATACATATACACACATATACACATACACACGCACAAACACACACACACATATACGTTATTATTATTACTATATATCATCATGATCATGATCATCACCGTTTTACGTCCGTTCTTCCACACTAGCATGGGTTAGACGGTGTGATATATATATATATATATATATATATATATATATATATATATATATATAACGAAGGAAATGTGGTAAGGAACCAGGTGGATCATAACGTACCAAAGTACTCAATACTTAGGGTAGTAGAGTGGGTAATTTGAACAAGTAAGACCCGACGGCTGAGCTCAAGCCGTTTCGACGGCTAATTCTGGACGCACAGAATTAGCCGTCGAAACGGCTTGAGCTCAGCCGTCGGGGTCTTACTTGTTCCTATATATATATAATATATATATACGATATTAAACAAATGGAAACTATATTTATAAAACCATATTTATTTCGTTATATATATTTCTGGGATATCATATTAAAAAATATGGTATGCCTTCCTCAGACAAAATACAATACATAAGCTGTTTTATAAATAATTAGTGACATACCTTGTAATAATGCAATTGTAATTGTAATTGTTTAATATCGTAAACCTACTCCAGGGTTGAGTGCTTTTATATCAGTTATAAAATATTTACTCGTTGTAACCCAACAATCTTAAATAAAACTTTTGCATATAATATATATATATATATTTTATTGGCATAGGTTAAGAATAACGTCCTCGAAATTGAAACTAGGTTTTCTGACAAGTGAATGTGTTTTTTTTTTTTTTTACAATGAAATTTACGATACACTCTTTGTTTATTTACAACAGGTCTCTATAGTGATATGGTGTTAATTAGTATTGCGTGTGTGATTATTTTCTCATATATATATGTGTGGGTGTGTATATGTGTGTATATATATGTGTCTGTATGTATATATATATGTGTGTTTGTGTCATCATCATCGTTTAGATGTTTTTACCCAAATCCCTTATCATTCTCTGTCCTTCTTATGACCCGGCCTTAATTTGTTTATAGTTGGTGCCAACTTTGGCAAGATATTACAAAAACATCTAAACGATGATGATGACACAAACACATATATACAAACACACATATATATATATACATACAGACACATATATATACACACATATACACACCCACACATATATATATATAAGAGAAAATAATCACACACGCAATACTAATTAACACCATATCACTATAGAGACCTGTTGTAAATAAACAAAGAGTGTATCGTAAATTTCATTGTAAAAAAAAAAAAAACACATTCACTTGTCAGAAAACCTAGTTTCAATTTCGAGGACGTTATTCTTAACCTATGCCTATTTTATTATTATATAATATTATTATTATCTCCCAACGAGCGGAATAGTGAGAGTAAGTTAAACAATTTTTCACTTTTTATTGTGTTTTTGTTTTGATATGCACTCTTTTTCCTGCTACTAATTTTGTCTCTCACTCTTTTAAGTCGTGAATTAGACTGGTTATCTACGCACGTGGCTGACACATTTCAGCTCGCTACTATATTGGTATATAATGGATGATCGCATTTGGTGTCCGTTAAAGGTTCTAGGCACTACCATTGTTACCATCGCTTTCCTTTAGCCATGGGATTTGGGGACATGAACCGAATGCTACCATTCTATTTTATATCAATGTGAACTGCTATTTCTAATAGCCATCTTTTCACCCCTTGATAATTTGTGTGTGAGACACGTTGGCTGAGTCTTCTGACAGGAACTAATAGATTGATTATTTTTAGCTTCCCGTCCCCACGTAAAATTTATAAATCAGTGGCTAGTTGAGAGATAGAGTCCTATCAGTTGCCAGTTAATCGCTTTACCGTGTCGGTTGTCACAAACAGTCATGACCGGCACGGGCCGGTGTTTGGATTATGTCGATCGATTGGTTATTGATTAGGCGATACCCGCTGATGAAGCAGCATAAGCCGATTGTGCATTGTTGCATAATATATGTAGACAGATGGTGCAGTGCACCTTAGAGCTGCAGAAACTCGAGTCTAGGAACCTTATAGGCACCCGCTTTACGTGTGTTGTGTTGAGGCAAATAACTATGTGTATACTCTGGTAATGTATCTTACATTGCCCATTGAGTGCGCTGAGATACAACCGGTACTGGTATTGATAAATATGCTGGGTCCTATGATTTTTAATGGAATGAAATATCTATGATCGTCGGCAAATCACTGATGAGGGACTTATTTTATTACATGTTATCCATGTGCAACCAGCAGTATTCTTCTCCCCATTTTTTCACATATATTTACCTAAACTGCGATTCTGTTTTTTTCTCTCTCTCTCTTACTGCTCCCTCGCTCTCTCTGTTTCTCCTACTTTCTTTCGCCCCCTCTGTCATGTCAGTTAACTCTTCCTCACACTTCCACTCACTCACTCACTGTTTCTCCTCTTCTCACTTCACCCCGTTTCGCGACGAAATCATTTTCTCTCTTTCTCACATTTGAATTCGCTCCTAAAAGGTCTTTTTTCTAAGCGCTCATATATTCACCTAGCTTATGCTAACAGAATAACTATGAAGCTTGTTCCCTTCCTTCTACGGTTAGCTATCCTCTTTGTTGTTATCTTGTTTCACTCGCTTAACGCGTTTTAATTGTCCTAATAACTTAATTTAGTTATTATTGCACCGACGTGAGGTATATGATTTTTAATGCAATGAAATATCTATGATCGTCGGCAAATCACTGATGAGGGACTTATTTTATTACATGTTATCCATGTGCAACCAGCAGTATTCTTCTCCCCATTTTTATATATATATATATATATATATATATATATATATATATATATATATATATATATATTTATTCAGATTAGAGCAAACATCACGAGCGCTCTATCTCAAAATTATTTTTGAAAAGCATTAGAAATGCGCAACCGGTAAAAACTTAAAACTAAAACTGAATACTAACCAATACTTATTACTAATTTATACTTATTCCTAATTAAACTATTTTTCACTGGGAAAAATTTGTCACCATTTTCTTTTCCTTTTACTAATATATCACATCTCCCGTTAGGTTGAGATACAATTGGGCAATATTGGGCTGCGCTTTCTAGCAACAAGCCTACCCGCCGTAAGCAACTAATCACATTCTTTCTAACTTGACCACTGCCACGTCACGATTCTTAGCCATTTTTGAATCTATTTTTGGCGCGATCACTTTGGAAAATTAAATGTCTAATTTTGAGTTTACTCCTGATGAGTCCAATACTCTGGATATATCCTGTTAATTGGATGTCTAAAAATACGGACGAAACCATGGTAGAGATATAATTACGGTATGTACACATTTCTTCTACGTTTGAATTTACACCTAATTGTGTATGGTTGACGGTATATTAGTCAGTTTCTACATGCTGTTGAAATGTTGGATAAATACTCTATCGGGGCCACCGCGAAGAGGCCGCTTTCGGTTTTTGTCGGAAATTTCTTCATAGGAACCTTTATTCTTATAGCTAGGTCTAATTGATTTTTTATATGGTTAATTATGCTAATTGGGAGAGGAAATGGTATATATTTTATCTAATAATTCTAAGGACATGATTTATGATATATATATGTATATATATATATATATATCATCACCATCATCAGGTCGAGCTTGCTCGGCTTTCTACGACACGTTTCCTCCATCCATCTCTGTCTCTCATAGCGTTTGCCAGTTCTTCCGCAGTGCATCCAGTATCGTCCTCAAGTTGCTTGACGTATGTCTTCTTGGGACGACCAGCGTTTCTTGCTCCATGAGATGGACTCCATAACAACACATGACCTGCTATTTCTTCCTTGCTGCGCCAGCAGTGGCCAGCAAATCTGAGTCTCTGTCCACGTATTGACCTGCTGATAGGTGGTATATTGCCATAGAGATCCTTATATAGTAATAATAATAAATTTGAAGACTAAAATCCAAAGAGGGCTCGATAAGGATAAATTTATATCAAATATATAAGAACCGTAGAGCAAATATTTATTAAAATAACAGATTAAAGTTTAAGCAAAGAGTTTCAGAAGATCCCGTTAAGGGTGAAAGCAGCGATTCTTTGCTTAAACTTTAATCTGTTATTTTAATATATATATATATATATATATATATATATATATATATATATATATATATATATATATATATATATATATATATATATATATATTCACACGTACACCTATACACACATATACATACACATACATATACATACATATACACACATATACACATATATATAGACACACATATATATATGCATATATATATATATATATATATATATATATATATATATATATATATATATATGTATGTATATATATATATACATATATATAGCGTGAAAAAAAGACCATATCAATTGTGCTGCATCTCTGTTTTATGTTCTCTGTTCATATGTTCTCTGTTTATATAATAAACTATACATACATACACATACATACATACTCATACATGCACATATACATACATACACACATATATACATATATACACACACACACATATATATATATATACACACACACACACACACACACACACACACACACACACACACACACACACATATATATATATATATATATATATAAGAAATAGGATTTCGCTTCAAGCATTGCTTTATACAATATGTATAAATAAAATAGCTATGCAAACACCGGGGGGCTAACGCCCTCTGGTGATGTCCAACTTATGCAACTTCATATGCAAATGAGATTAATCACCTCATTTACACAGACGAGAAAACTATATATTCTCGCCTGTCTTCTAGTCCAGCAGTCGCAAGCGGTGGGAGGGGCCGTCCTGATGATGACCAGTTAAGCCTGAAATGCATAGACGGTTGTTCCCCTTGCTTCTGCTGGACATCACTAGAGGGCGTTAGCTCCCCGGTGTTTGCATGGCTACGGCTTCCTAAAACCGTATTTCTTTGGAGATACGAAATATTTATACACATATATATACATATACATATATATATATATACACGTACATACATACATACATACATACACACAATCAAATAAATACACACACACATATATAAAGGAACGATCGACTTTCGTCAAATCGGACCGAGGAAACAATATTTCCGCAGGTCTTTCCAGTTGCTAGTACTATCTATCGGTCGCAACTCCAGGTAGAAGGACCAACGTGAAATAAAGTGTCTTGCTCAAGGACATAACGCATCGCCCGGTACAGGAATCGAACTCACAACCTCAAGATTGTGAATCCAATTCTCTAACCACTCAGTTACACGCCTTCACACACACACACACACACACACACACATATATATATATATATATATATATATATATATATATATATATATTATTATTACTCAACAACCAGAAAATATATATATGAGTGTATATATATATATATATATATATATATATATATATATATATACACACATATATATATATATGTATATATATATACTAGCAGAAGTATCCAGCGTTGCCCGGGTTAAAGAAAATAATGAAATTTTATTCAAAACTTTTCTAGGGCATATTTGAAACGTCTAATATAGTTGATTCTTACATGTAACATAATATTACAACATGAATTCACACTTAGTTTCTTTATTCCTTTTATATTTTGTCTGTGCTTGGGTTTTCATGTCACTGGTGAAAAACAGTTGGAAATATTTTGGTTCTTCTTCTAAAAGTGGCTGAAGCGGTCCAATTCTATGGTACACATGGTCTTGGATCTTGAAAGTGGTCATAAAGCCACTTTCATTGATGATATTTGCACCAAATGATGTCATTTGGAATGTATTATTATACTTCTGGATATTTTGAAGAAATTGTCTTGATTTAGTAGTTGTACCAATCAGCAGTCTCCTCAATGGTCATGTGGTTCAGGTCTAAACTTAATTTTTCCATTCAAACAGCACAATCCAGTTGACTCTACATTCGATTTTTAGCACCACAATTAGGACAAATTTTGTTCATTGAGGAAATTCTAATTAAAGGTTCTTAGACACAGTCTTGAGCAGCAAATCTGCAACGTTCCACTCGACAACTCTTTTGTAAATCTTCTGACGTTGGTCTCTGTTCACATTGCTTTTGAGTTGTTTGAGCTTCAGTTATTTCTTGCCGCCTTTGAACTGCTCTATTTCTCTTAATGATTTTCGTACATGTGATGCCTCTTGATGATTAGTTGCTTTCATTGTTCTATCTTCAGCAAGCCTTTTTTATCTTTGTTTCATCCTGTCTATTCTCTGCACTTGTTATTTTCTGTTTTTATGTCTTAATGATCTTTGTGCATCTGATCCATCTTCTTTGTTTTGTGCTGCAGTTTCGTACATCTAATACCTCTTGACGAATAGTTGCTTTCCTGGTCCTATCAGCAACAAACTGGCAGGCATGTGCTTGTTGCTTTAGTATCGGCTAATATGTTGAACGCGTGTCGCTCACTTTCTTCGCTTTCTTTATCTCTGATTCTTTTTCTCCTCGTTCATGTATTATTAACTTACTTGCTTAATTCCATCTTTATTTAATTTAACGTGTGCTAACTTTCAAATTTTCACTTCTTCATTCTCTGTATTTTTCGTCACATTCTGTCATAGTGAAAACAATAACTCATGATGACCATCAATCAGGACTACAGATTGACAAACAGACAAACAAACACATAAACAAATCAATATAGGTCAAACATCTATTCCTGAGCCTAACGAACACATATGCCAAGTTTAAACATGATGGATCCACCGGAGACAAACAGAAAAACAAACTATTATATATATATATATATATATATATATATATATATATATATATATATAATATATAAGATCAAAAGATGGTTAAAAGAGTTCCATGTATTTTATTATGCGCATTTCAAAAACAAATATCATCATGCAATAACATTTGTGTTTTCGTCAGATAAAATAGGAAGACATGATATGAAGGTTAAAATACACTTGTGAATAGTGCAGTTTTAAATCAACACACATATATATATATATATATATATATATATATATATATATATATATATATATATATATACTAGCTAAACTACTCGTCCTTTAGACGGTTCAAGTAGCTTTCGATGTAGCTCATTAAACTAAACAAAGTAAATTTGAATACATAGAAGAAAAACGTATTTTATGTAAACATGAAAACCTTAGGCACTATTCCAGCGAAATAATTAATATGTGAGCTCGGTGTCATCCGTTATCCCATGTAACAACAGAAATCCAGTCTAGGTATACATTTTTTTGACAACAGTAATAGCGCATCATGAAATAGAGAAGTGAAGTGAATAATAGACACTATTATGTACAAAGCATAATATTGTAAAAGTTATGACATCACTTAATGTATGAACATCAAGCTTGAAACGATAAATTATACAATGTCAAATCTATAACTTAACTTAGTAATTTGTTAGAAATTGCTGGTTGTGAAATATACAAAATGATATTGTTAGTCTCAAGGAAGCGTACCGTTTGTTTCAAGTACAAAGAGTAAATTAAAATCTGAATGGGCCGAATTACGAAAGATAACTCTTGTCTTACTTAAAGATAACTCTTGTCTTACTTAATCACGAAAATTTACACAAATAACCGAAACTTTTTTAATGTCTCCAAAAGCCCCAATATCGATTTTTGAAAGCCTTTGTAGGTCATGTACAGGTTTTGTGCAAGGAGAAGCTCTGTAAAAAATTTCAAAGAAATCGCATGAATGGTTTAGAATATATGAGCCCTCATTAAAAATTGTCCACACACACATATACACACATACAGAAAACTTCGTCTTTATATATATACAGATATATATATATATATACAGAGGAACCTAGGTTCACGAAATGAATTCATTCTTGAAGGCCGTTCGTTACCTGAAATGTTCGTAAGCCGAAACTATATTGCCCATACGATATGTTGAGAGAGAAATACATTGAAAAACTGTGTGAAAGACATATAGATATCATCTTAGTAACCTACTACACAATAAGTGACTCTTACACGCCGATGCTCCAAGCTTGTTGCCAACCGTTGTTGCTGGCTTGCGTGATCGTTACTCGAGACACTGCTCGTGAGCCGAGACGTTTTAATTCGGAAAAATTGTTCGCGAACCGATTCGTTCGTGTTGAAAAGCGTTCGTTAATCGAGGTTCCACTGTTTATTCATTTCGTTATGGATAATAGTCCAGTATTGAGTTCTTTTCTCTCGGCCGTCAACTACAGATATTGTTATAGTTGGGGAGGGTCATATTGTTGTAATAATATTGCCAGAAATAATGACAGAACACGCTCACTGTTTCGTTGGTTTTCGCTTCTGTATCTTTTATATCTCCATAGTTAATTCATTCGGCAATCAATGTTTACCATTGACTGACCAACCGTCAAAAATACATATATAAATACATATATATAGTCTAACAAAGTTCTTTCGTTGCACATCTGCAACACCATCAGTGGTACCATTATGTTTCCTCCTGTTGTATTGTATGCCTACGCCCTTTTTATTTTATCTGTTTATTTATTTATTTATTTTTGTCTTCTTCTCTGCGCATGCGTTTGCGTGTGTGTATAGTGTTTGGTGTGTGTGTTCGCGTTTGGGTGACTGTGTTTTGGTTATTGTAGTCTATCTTAGTTTATTAGTGTGTGTTTATATGTGTTTGTTGTTATTGTGCTTGTGTATATATTTATTTATTTATTTATATTTCTCTTAAGTCAGTATTGTTTGTTTGGGTGTTGTTGTTATTCCATTCAATTTTTCTGTTTAGCTTTGGCTTTCTAAGCTTTATTTCGCTTGCTTCTCTGATTTGCCTACCTGATGGGTCATTTCTATGTTTAGATATTATTTTAATTTCTATCTTGTCTATGTTACTGCCATGTTGTTGTCTGGCGTGTTCGTATAGTACTGAACCGTTTTTTTGTCCTTTGAATTCCCCCCTGTGTTGGTCTATTTTTTCTCCTATGCTTCGAGCTGTCTCGCCTATGTATGTTGTTGTCATGTTTCTGCAAGTACCCTCTGTACATCTTATGCTATAGACAACATTTCTAGTTTTACAGTTTATCTGGGGGTTTACTTTACATATAACACATTTCTTATTAGTACAGTGGGTTTTCTTAAAAGAGTATGGTTTGCGGATCAGGGCTTTTATGGTAGTTCCTGGCTTTTCTACCACTTTAATCTTTAAGTGGGTCTTTCACAGGGCCTTTATACATTGGTTAGCTAATTTCCCTCCAGGGGTAGCATCCACGAACATGACACTCGGGTATCTCTGGTTGTCGTACCATGAGGTGGCTTTCCCTATCTTATGTCTAGTCCTATCTAAGCTATTTCATGATTTGCTCCTGTATAATGGGCTAATTCCTTTCATGTCCAGTTTTATGAGGGTCTTATATTTCTCCGCGGCTCCTTCGTATACTCTGATTCTGTCTCTTTGGTTGTAGCCAGAGAACTGCATGTGGTTGATGAAGTTTTGGATGGGTCTTTCCATTTCAGTTGGGACGCACATGCGGGACACGTTCTTCACCACCCGTACCAAGTCTGCGATCAGAATATTAAACTTAGCACTATATATATATATATATATATATATATATATATATATATATATATATATATATATATATATATATATATATATATATATATATATAATATATATATATATATATATATACATGTATATGTATATATATATATAAAGAACATTTTCGCTCTACATGGCTGAATACAATAAATGTAATCTGAGTTTTTCGAATATTAATAATAACATTCGATTCGTTTGCAATTATGCAAACAAGCTTCAATTTTATAGCCATGTCAGTAGAATGAACCCTTCATTCTTGCTCTTGTGTTAGCATGTGAACAGAACTGCAGACACTAATGTTTCTGTGTATCACCCTTCATCAGTACAGCTCACTGTTCACTTGCCAAACTGTCAGAGCTAGTGAAAATATATGCTATTTTCAAAAATACAGTGACTGATTGGCCTGATATGCATATTAGCAGACTGGCTGATCAGTCAGATCTGCATATTAGCAGATCCACTGATCAGCCAGATTTGCATATCAACAGACTGGTCAGTCAGTTTCCTGTATACGGGCGATAAATGGCCGGCTTTGCCAAATTCACATGCCAACACAGAGCAAGAACGAAGGGTTCATTCTACTGACATGGCTATAAAATTGAGGGTTGTTTGCATAATTGCAAACGAATCGAATGTTATTACTAATATTCGAAAAAGTCATATATATATATATATATATATATATATATATATATATGTGTATATATATATATATATATGTATATATATATATATATATATATATATATATATATATATATATATATATATATATATATATATATATATATATATATATATATGTGTATATATATATATATATATATATATATATATATATATATATATATTAGAAAGTGAGGTTTTTTTACAAAATGAAAAATAACCGAGGTGTCCTACACGAGTGAAAGTATAAAGAAAAAAAGATGAAATCGAAAATGCAACTGGAGTCTTATTTAAAAATATATATATATATTTATTTGGTTCCTTTACCGGTTTCGCAGTTCTGCTTTTCAAAAGTAGAGTTGAGATGGAGGGTCTGTGGTTTTCTCACATCATATATATACATATTATAAAGAACGATTCAGTGTTGCATCATATTACATTTATTAACATATTACATATGTTTCTCTATCGATCGGCTCGAGGCAAGATCTATTATAGATCGAACCCGACTCTGCAATCGAAAGTTCTTAAGATATGTTTTGTGTGTGAGATCCGATTTTGTTCTTTCACACATCTCAGCTGTATAATCAGTTCCTGATTATTACTGGAATTCTATAAGAATCCAGCCTCTATAATTTTCGGCAAAGACAGGGAGTACGCTGCTCTGAGGAACACCAACAGTGTGAAACAGAATCTGCTAGCTTCTCTCCCTTCTTTGCCGAAAAATGGAGTAAGTGACATAATCACTACTTTAAAATGATAGCGCAAGGTTTTCAAAATGTGTTTAATTAAACATACGGTATATTGCCAAATATACTATACATACATTCATATATATATATATATATATATATATATATATATATATATATATATATATATATAATAAACAATACAATATAATTACCTCATTACCAGAGGTTTCCCGAATAAGACGAATACGAAAAACGTCCTCATTCGTTCGTCGGACGAGGCAATTTAAAACATAGTGAAATATTTGAAAAGTCTCCTCAAGAAATGCAAGAGTTTAACGGGCAAAACATATATAAATAAAAGTAATGCAAGAGATATATAAAAAAAATAAGGAAATATAGTTAGGGTATGTGTATAAGTATGTATATACACTCACAAATGTACATATGTGTGTATGTACAAATGCATGTGTATGGTGAAAATGTGTGCATAAGTACATATATGAGGGCAAGTATATTTGTGTATATGTGACCGCAAATACGTATATAATATGAGTTGAAAAAGGAAATTGTAAGATAATATAGTTAATATCCATCCAGATACAGGTATTAAATACATACGAGTATGAAAGCACGCGTATAAACACACACACACGCGCGGTCACTTATATGCGGAAGATAAAGAGGGAAGAGAGTGTAATAGTAAAAAGAAGTGTCATTCTCGATATATGTATAAAAATGAAACAATATATGAGAATGAAAAATTTTTTTAAATCAAAGAGAAAGTAATCAATTAACACTAGAGAAAAGAAAACAAACATAGGTACGCACATACACACACACACATATATATATATAAATATATATTTATACACACAAATACGTACAAACAAAAGCGCATGCATGCGTACATACAAACACACGAGGCACGTATATATATATATCGCCGAATGTATATCTAATCACACGTACGTACTCGACTATATATGTGTATACATATATACATACACACCCATACATACATATACATATACACGCATATACATACACATACATTCACCCGCATACACACACGTATAAATAAGTATGTAAAAAACATGTGTGTGTACGTATGATTTATCGATCGACCTCCGTCAAATAGGACCGAGGAAACAATGCTTCCATTGATCTTACCAATAGCTAATACTATTTATTGGTCGCAACTCCAGATAGAAGGAACAACGTAAAATAAAGTGTCTTGCTCAAGGACATAACGCATCACTTGGTCCAGGAATCGAACTGACAACCTCACGATTGCGAATCCAGTTCTCTAACCAATCAGCTACACGCCTTTGCGTATTGCCTGTTTGTGTATTTGTTTGTGTGCTCGCGTGTATGTGTGGCTGTGTCTATTAAAACAAAAGGCTTCTGTAAGTATAAAGCTGTTATAACTAGCACAGTAGTTTTCTTTGTACTGTTCTTCAATACTCCCTTTATAACAACACGATTACAGGTCTGTAACTGTATTCTAGGTTCCAGTGTCGTTTTCGTTAGTTTGCTGTGACTTGTGATTGTTAGCTGATAGCTTACTATTAATATTTGTTTCTACTTTAGGCACAAGGCCAGCAATTACTCAGTGCATTACTGGTACTTTATTTTATCGACCCCGTAAGGATGAAAGGCAAAGTCAACCTCGGCGGGATTTGAACTCATGTCGTAAAGGGACGTAACTATGCTGGAAAGCATGGCGTCCGACCCTCTACCGATACTGCCAATTGGCAGTATCGGTAGGGGGTCTGACGCCATGCTTTGACGCAGAGTTACGGCCCTTGCCATTCTGATTTCAAATCCCGCCGAGGTTGACTTTGCCTTTCATCCTTACGGGGTCGATAAAATAAAGTACCAGTAATGCACTGAGTAATTGCCGGCCTTGTGCCTAAAGTAGAAACAATTAATATTACTATTAAGGGCGGTGGATTGGCAGTATTGGTAGAGGTTGGGATGCCATACTTTGCAGCATAGAGTTACGTCCCTTTATGATCTGAGTTCAAATCCCGCCGAGGTTAACTTTGCCTTTCATCCTTACGGAGTCGATAAAATAAAGTACCAATAATACACTGATATAATTGCTAGCCTTGTGCCAAATGTAGAAACAAATATTTCTAGTACATCACACGTAGTTTTAACGATAGTATAAATAATATGAAAATAATACTCGGTTTCTTAAGTAGCGTGCAGAGGGGGGGGTGCGTTGGCCCCGGGCATCCTTTGGATGGAGGCATCATTTGGAGAAAAGAACTTAATAAATTTGATTGATTTATATTAAGATCGAATAAAGCGTTTATTTCATGTTTCATCAAGATTTGCCAAGGGCATCACCAGAGCTCTGCACGCTGCTGGGTTTCTTCAACTTAACACAACTATGTGGTGGATTACACACACACACACACACACACACACACACACACACACACACACACACACACACACACACACACACACACGAGGTGTGTCAGAAAAGAAGCAGGACTGGGGCGCAAAAAAACAAAACAAAAAAAAACATTTCAAATCTAAATTACTGACACATGTATACGCCGCTCCTTATGGTCATCGCCCATCAGCTTCGGTGCTATCTTCACGCAGATCTACCGCATGCCCATATCTTCGGTGATAGTCTTCCAAACGCTGTCGCGGTTCATGCTCTGCTCACTTGCGATTAGTCGAACAGTCAGCCGAAGATCTCCACGCACCACTTGCTTCACGCGCTCAACGTTGGCCTCACTCATGCTCTTTGAAGGTCTTCCGTTCCTGGCGTCATCTTCCACGTCCTCCCGTCCCACTTTGAACCTTTTGTACCACTCGAAAACCCGTGAGTGTGACATCGTCTCATCTCCGAGTGCTTTTGACGGAGTTTTTTCCAGGCAGATCAGAAACTTCAGGCTGGTCTGTTGTTCTGTGCCAATCGCTCGAGCGCCTAAAATTGAGGAGCTGTTCACAAAACATACAATAACTGCAGAGAGCTGAGATCGCAGTTATATACTCTCTGGATATTGCGTCACGTGGTGAAGCAATCCGCTAATCCGTACCCCACTCATAGCTCACACAGCACACTATGTCCTGTTACTTTTCTGACACACCTTGTATATATATATATATATATATATATATATATATATATATATATATATATATATATATATATATATATATATATATATACAAGGTGTGTCAGAAAAGTAACAGGATATATATATATATATATATATTCATTTAGGTTTGTTGGTTCACCACTGGATAGAACTGGTCATTCCGTATAGTCAACCTTGATGTAATATTAGGGAGAGCACTCGACGTAATGCAACTCACCCGTCTTCGTTTGTGTTGTTGGTGGTGCGAGTAAGGAGTTAATTATTATAAAATAACAGGAGGCTGGACTGGTGTAATTCCTTAAAAGTTTATTATACTATGAACATTTCAATGACCGGGTTCAGTATGAATCCGGTGACATCTTCAGGTATTCGAAATTTAATAAAGGAATATAATAGACATAATCCAAGGGGCTGAAAAGGCCGAGAGACGAGAGGGCGGCCAAACATTTAGCAGTTTCCAGTCCGGTTGGCCGCCCTCAAGTAAGGACTACTAAGTCTTCTTATGTCTTTCTGGTGAAGGGGCGTAAGCTTATAGTGTACTACTACCACCCCGTCATGGACAGAGGCTAGTAGTGGGATCAGGTTACATAGAATTTGGTCAGAAGTGCTAAAAGGTGTTAAGAAATATATTTTTAAAATAAACATATATCTTTAACAAAACTATATACAGTATATTTTTTTTATTGTAGGGTCAGAAATTACGATTAAAATTTATGTTTAGAATTAAAAGATGTCATTTAAGATAAAATTAGAAAAGTAAGATTTATGTTTAAAGTTGGGAGATTTAGTTAAAGAATGTACAGAAGGAGGCGTTTATGAAAAGGTTAAGTGTATTATTGATAGTCACAATAAAGTTTCAGGGTAGAATATAAAGTTAAGATTAAGATTAAAAAGTGAGATTAAGCCCATATATATATTCTCTTTTACTCTTTTACCTGTTCCAGCCATCCGGTTGAGGCCATGCTGAGGCTCCGCCCTTGTTACCAGACGTTCTATCTCCAGCCTGTGTTGGCTGGCCATTGGTGTAAGAGGGAGTTCGTTGCTGCTGCCCTTAGGTTACCTTCGTACCATGCTGTGGGCCTATCCGGGATCCTGGATAGCAGAGTGTCGAGATGTTTCTTGAAATCATCCACGTCAACACCATGCAGATCTATCAAATCTTTTGGCAGCTTGTTGAAGAGTTGAGGGTCTTTGAACACCGGGTTATTGCAATATCTGCTCCTTCTGCCCCTTATTCTAGATGTGAAAGGCACCACACAGTGATGTCCTGTTCGGGGGTTGGTCTAGCTCTCAATGCCAAAGTTTGGTGCTATTCCCTCCAGGATTTTCCATATGTATATCACTGCGTATCTCTCCGGTCTTCGTTTCAAAGAATAGAGTTTCAGTTCATTAAACTCTCCCAGTAGCTCATCTCCTTCATCGTGGCATACCTTTTAGTTGGATTGCTTCAAGCTCCGTTGTTAGTTTGATACTATGGGATGACCACAGTTGGGAGCGGTAGTCCAGTCGGCTTAGGACAAATTTCCTCCATAGTATCAACCCGATCGCGCGGTTAAACCACTGGGAATGAAGGACCCCTAGCATTTGTCAGGGCATTCTTCTAGGAGAAGGCAACTCAGGAAACTGTGATAATTCCGATATAAAACCTGCGGCTAAGTAATTACCGATGATGTTGATCTTTTCTTATTTTCAGGTTATAGCTACTGTCGCTCAGAACATGGGATTGGTTCAGTGCACAGTCTTTCCTCACTTTAAACAATATCTTCATGCACAGGCATTGCACGATAGAATTAATTAATAATTATTAATAATGGTTTATCGTGCAATGGCCATACTCGATAACGAGGAGGTAACCATCCTCATGTATGTATGTATGTATGTATGTATGTATGTATGTATGTATGTATGTATGTATGTATGTATGTATGTATGTATGTATGTATGTATGCGGCTTCGGAAGCATCCGATGATGTTAACCAGTTCTCCTTTTCGGGTAGTCTTTTTGATGCTCAGAGAGTGGGATTGGTCGAGTTCAATGCCTTTCCCCACTTAAAAAATCTTCAAAGCACAGGCATTGCTTGTTCAAGATCTGCTACAAGCGATTGCAATACTCTTAGCAGAGTCTGCAGCCATCATGTATGTATATATGTTTGTTTGTATGTATGTACGTACGTACAAATATATATATTAACACACACACACACACACACACACACACACACACACACACACACACACACACACACACACACACACACACACACACACACACACACACACACACACACACGCACACACACGCACACACACGCACGCACACTCACACACACACACATACACACGCACGCCAAAAGTTTCTGAACCAAAATGGGTTCCGCGTTTGAAAAAGTTGGGGAAACCTTGATGTAGTGTATTTGATGTCGTCTTTTTGGTGGGTCTGAAGTTGGTATAGGAGACATGCAGGTGTTCCTATGGTATACATTGCAGTTCGATGGGATATTAAGACATCTGAGGTTTGAAATTGGCTAACATGGCATTTCTCTGATGATAGCAAGACGTCAAGTCGTTTCACTAGTTATTGTATATCGCAGGTTATTGCAATATGTACCATTTCACGTGGAGGCAAAGTTGGCAGTTGCATCAATCGGAGTGATATGGAGGTGTGTCCTGTCCAAGATACTCCGTTTAATGCTGGGGATGTTGTTCCCTGCGTCACGCAGTGTCCAAATGAAACAGGAAAGTGAGGTGGAATTTTCCCTGTTCCTGCACCTAAACGAGTTCGTATGGTGGGAAAATCTACGCTTGAACTCATTGGCTGTTTGGCCCAAATAATTCCTCTGCAATCATCTGGTGTTTCGAGGACATTTCTATAGACTACAATCATTGAGAGACAGGATCTCTCAGGGGATAACTGATAGGGTTTCGGTAATGGCAATTTGGTGCATGTGCTGGGGTCTGTGTGTGTACATGATGTATTTTTCTGTTGTAACTACTCATCTCTAGAAAGCATCACCTTTTCAAATATAACTGCAGGTAAAGTTGCTTTTAAATTCCAAAGTGACGGTAAACATAAATACCACAAATATTTGTTTGTCTATTGTGTCGACCAATCCATCGTTTATGAATTTTTGATCTTGTGCTAAATCTAGAAATATTACTGTAAAACATACACATACACATGCACACACACATTTAAGCATATGTTTGCACAGCCAGATCATGTATATATGTACATGTTTATAAAATTAAAGCAAACTTCCAACTACGTATAAAGGAATATCGATTAAACGCTTTGTCACAGGGGCATTTAAAATACAAATGAATGTGAATACAGACATATTTGTATCTCTGTATGTATGTGGGCGTGACACATGTGTGTACAATTAATCAAATACATAACAACTTATATATCTATCTATCTAAGGCGGGTAAAATTCCCAAGATCCATGGACGATTTCTCTCCACTTTTCTCTGTCCTTCATCATCGCCGCCATATCATGCGTCTCCCAGAGACCAGTGTCTGTCCTTAGGGCATCAATATATGTCAACCTCGGTCTCCCTCTTCTAATGTGTCCATGTAGGGGCTCCCACAGGAGCACTGAGTGCAGTGTCAACTCCGAATGTCGGTGAGCATGTCCAGCTAACCTCAATCTTCTCTGTGTTACTTTCGAGCTGACTCTTGGGAGGTTCCCGTACAGCTCTGAGTTCTTCCTCCTCAGTGTATACTGATTAATGTTCAGAGCCATCCTCAGCATTCTCGTGTAGCACCCATCCACCATCTGAAAGAGTTTCTTGGTCAGTGTCCAAGTCTCAGACCCGTACAGTAGCACAGTCTACACTGTAGCAACGAAGAGACGGATCTTCAGGTCTTTACGAAGGCCCAACTTCTACAGCAATCTCAAACTGTGGCACGCCGCCCAGGTTTTGCTCTTCTTTTACTTGGGCTCTGGTGTTGGTGTAGAGCGATGATATCAGGTCCACGATACGCCCTAAATGTCTGAGGCTGCAGGTAGTGGTTTGATATTCATTCCAACAAACGTTCCAGTTAAATAACATCAATGACTGAGACTCAAAGAACAATAATAATAATAATTGTTTCTACGTTTGGAACAAGGCCAGCAATTACCCAGTGCATTACTGGTACTTTATTTTATCGACCCCGTAAGGATGAAAGGCAAAGTTAACCTCGGCGGGATTTGAACTCAGAATGGCAAGGGCCGTAACTCTATACGTCAAAGAATGGCGTCCGACCCTCTACCGATACTGCCAATAATAATAATGATAATAATAATAATTGTTTCTACTTTTGGCACAAGACCAGCAATTACCCCAGTGTTTTACTGGTGCTTTATTTTATCGACCCCGTAAGGATAAAAGTCAAAGTTAACCTCGGCGGGATTTGAACTTAGATCATAAAGGGCCATAATTCTATGCTGCAAAGCATGGTGTCCAAACCTCTACCGATACTGCCAATCCACCCCTGCCCTTTGACACAAAAGTGCAAGAAAAGGAGAAGGAGAAAATTAACCGATACCAGGATTTAAAGTGGGAGTTAAAAAGGATTTGGGACTGTCATGAGATCAAGATCGTTCCGATTGTCATAGGAGCACTAGGTACTATCTCAAAGAGTTTTCAAGGATGGTTAAAGAACATTAGTCCAGCCCCTTTTTTGGAACACTTCAAAAGGCATGCTTGCTGGGAAAAGCAAGAACCCTGCGATACGTCATGAATATCTGAGGCTGCAGGTAGCGGCTTGATGTTCATTTGAACTTTCCAGTTAAATAACATCAATGACTGAGACTCCAATAATAATAATAATAATATTCTTTATAAAATTCGTAAGAGCGAGAAATAAAATTCGTGAGAGCGAGAAATAAAATTCTAATTTTGTTTACACACACACACACACACACACACACATATATATAAACAAAATTAGAATTTTATTTCTCGCTCTCACGGGGCAGGTTACATAAATGCATTTATGAATAATATATATACATACATACACACTCACATACACACACACACACGTACGCACGCACACACACACACACACACACACACACACACACACACACACACACACACACACACACACACACACACACACACACACACACACACACACACACACACACACACACACACACATATATATATATATAAATATAGTATATGACGTCACGTTCAGCTTATATCTGGAGTCTAAAAGACAACCACACTCAATATAGGTTACACTGGGAGATCCTAGCTAAAACTAGATCGTATAACGGAAATAAAAGACCATGCAATCTTTGCGCCGCTGAAGCCCTGGAAATACTCTACGCCAATGATCACATCTTAAACAAAAAATCTGTGGCAATTTCGGCTTGTAAACATAAATTGCATAAAACTTTCCTGTATTACAGCCCCACATTATACCCTAACGGATAGTACGAACAATAGGTGGATAATTTACGTCTTGATGTGGTAGCTAAGTATATTTTATGTTTATATCATTACTTATTTGTATAGGTAAGTATACCTTACCCGTATGTTTTGTGGAGGTACGTATATACGCTTGTATTTGTTATAGGTGTATATATTATATATACTGGTATATGTGTATATGGTTATGTGTATATGGTTATGTGTATATGTGTATTTTGTTTTTGTGTGTGTATGCGTGTATGCGTGTTTGCACGTATATAAGGTGTGTATATGTGTACATTGAGTTTTGGTATACGTACGTTTGGTAAACATATGTGTATTTACCTGTAGGTATGTGTGTGTGTGTGTGTGCATTATATACGTATTATGTGTGTTATTTATATACGTTTATATAATTATATATATACACACGCACACACATATATTTTTTTATGTGTATTTGGTGTATACGTTCGTATGTGTGCGGGTACACGTGTCGCGCGTGTTTATGTACGTGTGCGCGTGTTTATGTGTACGTGCATGTATATGCATGCATGGCGGGTGTTTTCGCGTATGCACGTGTATGTACGTATATAGATGTATGTATGTATGTACATATTTAATTATTGTTACTTTTATGATTTTAATAACCTCTGTCATTTTCGTTCTGCTAATTTATTTACATTATTATTAACTCCGAAGCCGAGAATCATTGTGTTTCCGAAATAGAATTTTAGTCTAATGACTCCATTTACACCATAAACATGATTTTGTCTTTGCGTATATTTGTTTTCATAGCTCCACATATCGACGTATTATCTTCGCTTTTTCCGTTCATTGCCAGGGTATCGAACCAAAGTATCGAACCAAAGTATCGTCTTCCTGTTTTACTTCGATTGCAATGTTTTTCGAAATATTTATTTCTGCGTTCACAGATTGATTTTTTTTAGTTTCAGAAGATCCCGTTAAGGGTGATAGCAGCGATTTTTTGCTTAAACTTTAATCTGTTATTTTAATATATACTAGCAGAATGGCTCGGCATTGCTTTGATATATATTTATCCTTCTCGAGCCTCGTGAAGTAAGTACGTTTGTTTTTGTTATTGTGTATGCAAAAATATCTGTACACGAATATATAAATAACAGTACAGAGAAGTACGGAATACCTCGGCCTCGGGTTGGGGTCTACATTTTGTGCTTATAAAAAAAGTTCGTCTTACATTACCAGGTTTTTTTCCGTTCGAAGAAAATGAATACTTTATCGCGAAATAAATACTTTTGTTTATATGTGTATGCAAACATATCTGTACACGAATATTTATATATATATATATATATATATATATATATATATATAGTAAAAAATTGAACGGGAACAAAACAAAGAGGCAGTACGAACAAAGGTTTATTAGTTTCACGCTCTTGAGTGTGGGGTGGTGGTGGGGAACGACGTTTCGGGCATAAGCCCTTCTTCAGGTGAAAAGTGTGTGGGAAGAGATTTCCAAGGGTGTGTAGGGGAGTGGTGGAGAGACATATAGAAAAAAGGGGGTGAGATGAAACGGTACAAATGAAATTAAATATAAAAGCATGATAAAAATAAACATGAAGTAAAACAGGTGATGGAAGGGTGTGGGGCGTGTAGGGGTGGTAGCGGGTGGAGTGGGGAGAGGGAGGCGGGGTGTCCGAGCGGGGAGGGCTGAAGGTGGTGTGTGTGTGTAGGTGTACGTGTGTGTGTGTGTGTGTAGGTGTACGTGTGTGTGTGTGTGTGTGTGTGTATGTGAAAGTAAGAGTTGGGGGAAGAACGGAGTTGCATGTTCAGGAAGAGGTGTGTGTGGGGTGGGGTGTAGGTCGGAGTGTGTGTGCGTGTGTGGATGGGGAGGGGTCAGAGGGGTGGGGGAGAGGATTCCGGAGGCTCAGTGTGTAAATATGTGGTGGTACGCACGTGTGTGTGTGGTGTTTATGCGTGTTGTGGATGTAGGTGGCGTGTGGGGAAAATTTTTTTTTTGAGTGTATGTCAGTGGGTGAGTCCTTAAGGTAGTTCCGTAGAGGATGTGGTGGAATGCTGAGTAATATACTTGGGATGTGGTGGATTCTAGGGATCGATGTTCACATATGTGTAATCCGTGAAGAGATTGGTCGGAAGAGAGGAGACGTGGGGTGCGCGCGCAACAGGAAGTGGTCAGAGGGTCAAGGCAGGAGGAGGGTTGTGTGTCTGTGTGTGCGGGGAGGTGGTCAGAGATAAGGGCATAGCAGCAGTCGGGTAGAATGGTAAGTGAAGAAAGTCGGTGTGTCAGTGTGTGCGGAGGTGCGGTGGACAGGAGAGAGGGTGGGTAGGTGTGAAAGTTGGAGTGAGGAGGGTGTGTGTGTGTATTAGTAGAGGTGTTAGTGGGATGTGTGTGTGTGTGAGAAAGGGTGTGGGTGGAGCGGGGAGAGAAGGGTGTGGGGGCCGGTGGAGGGAGTGCAGTGTACTGGTGTGTGTGTGCGTGTTTGGACGAGTGTGTGTGTGTAGTTTGATGAAGGGGGTGTTAGTGGGTGTTAGTATACTGGAGGTGGGGAAAGGGTTGAATGCGGCTGTGAGTGGGGGTCAGTGGTGGTAGGGTGTGTAGAGTAGGTGGTGTAAGAGGGTGTGTGTGTTCGTGTGCGTAGGGTTGGGGGGTTTTAGTGATGTTAGTTGCGTGTAGAGTGGGTGGTGTAAATGGATGTGTGTGTTCGTGTGCTTGGGGTCGGGGGGTGTTAGTGATGTTAGTTGCGGGGTGATGGGGTGGATGTGTGGGGGTGAGGGTTAGTGGTGGTAGTAGGGTGTGTGTTTAGTGTGAGCGCGTGTATATATGAACCGGTGGGTGTGTGCGTGTGATAAGGAGGGGGGTGGATAAGAAGGGAGGGATGTTAGTATGTTAGTTGGGGAAGGGTGATCGGGTGTGGGGTGGAGGTGTTAGTATTGTTAGTTGCGGGGTGGGCGGTGAAAAGGAGGGGTGTGTTAGTGGTGTTAGTGGGGGATATGTGTGGGGGAGGGAGGCGGTCGAAGGCTAAAGGAATAAGGGTGGGGAGTTCAGGCCGGGGGGAGTGTGGGTCTGTAGGGTGAAGATGGTTCATTGTTCGACCCTGAGGAGAGTGGCGGGTGTTCCGTGGCATTGGAGTAGGCCACAGAATGTGAGGTGGTGTGCGGAATGTCCAGGGGCACCAAAGTGGCGGGCGATGGGGGAACTACCACCGAGACGAATATCTCGGAGGTCTTCAGTAAACCTGTCCGCCAGGCGACGTCCAGTCTGTCCGACATAGGTCGCGCTGCACTCCGTAGACTGCAGTCCGTAGACTAGGTTGGAGGAGGGGCAGCGGAAGGCATGCCGGACAGAGAGAGAGTGGCCGTTGGGACCCTGGAAGGTGGTGGTGTTGGTGATGTGGGGACAGGTGTTGCAGCGGGGCCTGGAACAGGGAAGGGAACCGGGGGGGAGGTTGGAGGGTAGGGAGCTGTGGACGAGGAGGGTGCGGAGATTGCGTGCGCGTTTGAAGGAGGGGAGTGGTGGGGCTGGGAAGATGTGGGAGGTGGAGGGGTCGGACTGGAGGCGTCGGAAGAGGCGGAGGATGGTGCGGTGGAGGGGTATGGTGGAGGGGTGGTAGGTGATCGGGAAGGGGAGACGGTGGGTGGGTGTGAGGTGGCGTGGGGTAAGGGTGGTGGAGCGGTGTGGACGAGAGAGGGGGGTAACCTCTGCGGATGAAATGGCTGACTAGGGCAAGGGCCTGGGACTCAAAGTCAGCATCTCGGCTACAGAGGCGGCGGATCCTGAGGAGTTGGGAGTAGGGAATAGAGTGTTTAGTGTGTGTGTGGTGGGAAGAGGTGAAGTCGAGGTAGGAGTGGGAGTCGGTGGGTTTGAAGAAAGCGGAGGTGTCGAGGGAGTGGTGGGAGGGGTCGAAGGCGACGGAGATGTCTAAGAAGTGGACGTGGGTGGTGGAAATAGAGGTGGTAAAGTGGAGGGAGGGGTGGAAGGAGCAGAAGAAGGAGAGAAAGGAGTCGAGCTGTTCTCGGGTGAGGGTCGTGGCTCCGATACAGTCGTCGATGTAACGACCGTACAGTTCGGGCGTGGGGCCGGTGTACTGGCCAAAGATTTGGGCCTCAACATGGCCAACTAAAAGGTTGGCATAGTTTGGGCCCATTCTTGTACCCATGGCTACCCCCGTACCAAGGGCTGTGGGCCGGGTGGGTAGGTGAAGGAGTCGAAAAGGCGCAGGGCGTGGTTGGTGTCGGAGATGTGGGAGGGGAGGGTGGTGACAAGGATATATATATATATATATTAAAATAACAGATTAAAGTTTAAGCGAAGAATCGCTGCTTTCACCCTTAACAGGATCGTCTGAAATTAAAATAATAAATCTGTGAACGCAGAAGTAAATATTTCGTTACACACACACACTATATATATATATATATATATATATATATATATATATATATATATATATACACACACACTATATATACATATACACACACATACACACACCGCGTCATAATGACGTAATGCAGACAGCCAGGCATATAGACAGATATTATAAGGGCGCACTGGGTAATTGCTGGCCTTGTGCCTAAAGTAGAAACAATTATAAGGGCGCAACGTAATATTTATGTATCTATCTAAAAAGAGAAAGACTAACAGAGAGAGAAAAAGATCGCTAAATCGCCTAATGCGGTCCCTAGGGCATTCAAAATTTGAAATTTGTTTTGCTTAGAACACTCAACAGGACCATAAGTATTACATGTGTAAAGTTTGAAAACAATCGGTTGGGTGGTTCTCGAGTTTTAGTGATTGTACAGACATACAGACAAACAGACATTCTCTGTTTTAGTAAATATATATATATATATGTTACCATGTGCGACCTGCAGTATTTTTCTCTCTCTCTCTCTCTCTCTCTCTATATATATATATATATATATATATGTATGTATAGTTCAAGAAATGTCAAGACAAACGGAAATGCTAAAACATAAAGTCTTATTAGTATCACGCTTAGGAAGATGTAGATAGAAGAGTCCTTCTTCAGGGAATGGAAAGTTCGAAAAGAGAGTGAAGAGGTTAGAGCATCAGAGTTTGAAAACAGTTTTAAGAAGGCTAGGGGTGGTAAACGAGTAGTTCAGCATTCGGGAGTGGGGTCCAAAATGGAAATCCAGGTGTGTCATGAGTGTTGTTATGTGTGTGCAGATTGAGTGCATTTCATGGGTGTGCATTATTACTTCTGCGTGTGTGAGGTTGGAGTATCGTTGATGGAAGTGCGCGTGCGTGTGTCTGTGAATTTTATTATGTAGATTCTTTTGTGTGTGCACGTTCGTGTATGTTTTTATGAGTTTATGTTTATGTATGAGTGTGTATGTATACATGGGAGTGCTTGTGAGTGTTTTGTATTGTTTGTGTGAGTGAGTATGCTTCTCTGTTTTTTATGTATGCATGTGTATGCACGTACGTGTGTGTGTATGTTTATGTGCGCATGCGTGCATGTGTATATTTTTGAATGAATGTGTGTGTATATGTTTATGTATGAGTGTGTGTATGTGCATATACATTTGTGTGTCTGTGACATTTTTGTATCATTTGTGTGTGTATGAGTGTGCACATTTGTGTGTGTGTGGTTATACACGTATGTATCAGTGAATTCTTTTGTTTTTTGTCAGTATGTATGTTTATGAGCGTGTGTGTATATATATGAATAAATCAGACACACATGTGTATATGAATATACACATGTGTGTCTGATTTTTTTTTGTGTGCGTGTATGAGTATGTGGGTGTGTATACACGTGTATGCTTGTGTGTGTTTTATATTTTTGTGTGTGCGTGTTTCCACGTATGTATCTATGAATACTTCTATGGTTTTTATGTGTGTATATGTATGCACATATGTCTGTGTGTAATATTATGTGTTTTTTTGTGCACACGATGTGCATACATCAATAAAGAAAGCCTAAAAGTTACCATTTCTGAAGATGTCATCTGGCGTATTGCATATTGATTTATCTAAGCAAATTCGATAGTTGTAAACACACATATTTAAACATAGTTTGGTTGTACCGTGGAAGGAAAGGATGAAGAATCTGAATTATAGCCTGAAGTAAGTAGAATCCAAATGACGGCTTTGATACAGGCGACATAACTGTTTACGCTCTAGGTTAAGTGAACGTGCGAACACTTATGCGGTAACATGCAAGAATATACGTACATACACGCACACACACACACACACACACACACACACACACACACACACACACACACACACACACATGAATTAACAAACAAACTTACGAACGCATATAAGCAATCAAATGCAAACGTACAACCACGTGCTATGTATATATATATATATATATATATATATATATATATATATATATATATATATATATATATATATATATATATATATATATATATATATTTACATATATAGATATATATATATATATGTACAGAAATATATATGTATGTGTATTCATATGCATACACCCCCACACACACATATATATATGTATGTATATAAATACATATGCATCTATATGCATATGTGTACACACACACACACACACACACACACACATACATATATATAAACATATGCATATATATATATATACACACACAGATATGTATGGGTATATATATATATATATATATATATATATATATATATATATATATATATAGATAAAGACGTGTATATATATATATATATATATATAGATAAAGACGTGTATATATATATATATATATATATATATATATATATATATATATATATATATATATATATATATATATATACACGTCTTTATTTCAATATAATGTTGTGTGTATATTACATCAGAAACATGAATTAAGCTGGAAAGTGATAGTGGTGGTGGTGGTGGGTGGATGATGTTGTTGTAGTGGTGGTGGTAGTAGTTGTTGTGGTGGTGGTGAGGGTGGACGACAAGAACAAATGCAATGTTTGATTGTTCTAACCTTAGGCAGACGACTGATCATATTAAAGAATACTTCTTCAATGTAATGAAAGGTTCTAGAAAATATTATGATATTATTAATGTAATGTTTGTGAACGTATTCTATACTTATCCAACTATCTGTTATGTTTTGCAGATATTTTTACTTTCGTTTTATTTTCGTTTCTGATACATTTTTTTATCGTTGTAAAGTTTCACTGGTTTCAGTCATTGGGCTTGCAGTCATGCTATGAGCAATGTCGCTAAGGTTATTTTAGTCAATTATATCGAGTTCTCCAGTACTTGATATAAGGTTGATATTTATTTAGTCTTTTACTGGTTTTTTTCATTAGACGGTTGTCATGTTGAGGTACCACCTTAAAGTTTTTTTGGACGGTCATGTCGATCCGAGTACTTTTTTTTCAAGTTAAGTAGTTATTTTATTGAGTTCTTTTTGTCGAACCGCTAAGTTATGCGATATAAACGCAGTCACAGACACAAACTTAGTTAGATAGACACATACATACATGTTCTCAAAGACACCCTTGGTCAGCACTCTTAAACACATATACGACAAGCTTCTGCAAGTCTGCGTCTACCAAATTACACTCACAAGATATTGGTCAACTGGTAAACTCGAATTTATAATATAATAGAAGACACTTTCTCAAGATGCTGCACAGTGGGACTAAACCCAGAACCACTTGGCTGCGAAGTAAATTTTTTAACCTAAAAGTATGCATATGTTTGTGAACATATTTTCTAATTTATCCTATCACTTGGAAGAGACACGTGTATACGGATAATGTATTGTAATAAAAATATTGTAACATAAGTCGTCCTCTAGATTGAGTGCTATACCTAGTTGGATGTGTATTACGAGATTCAACTATATATATATATATATATATATATATATATATATATATATATATATATATATAGAGAGAGAGAGAGAGAGAGAGAGGGGAGAGGAGAGAAAGAGAAGGAGAGAGTAAAAGGGATATAGAATGAGAAGGGAGAAAGATTAGCAATAATGGTATTCACCGAAATAGTACAATCCATGTTATTTAAGAATGTTAGTGGATGGATATTTTTAAGCGTTCCTAGCATTGGTGGACCACCACAGATATATATATGCACTTACAAAGCATCGAAAAAAAAAAATGAAATGTGTGCATTCCCGAAGAAATGACAATTATCCCAGTGTATTACTGGTACTTTATTTTATCGACCCCGTAAGGATGGAAGGCAAAGTGAACCTCGGCGGGATTTGAACTCAGACCGTAGAGGGACGTAACTGTGCTGCAAAGCATGGCGTCCGACCCTCTACCGATACTGCCAATCCACCGACAATCTAATATATAATGATTGGAGGACTGCGGGATTGTGACAAGGATATTTTTTCTGAACAGGTTATTAAAATAAATTGGATTAATTTGAATAAACCATGAATGAATATTATGTAATTTCGTAGCTCTTGATTAAACATAAATATTCTTATATATAATGTATTGCTTATTTTAAGGTTAGTGTCCGTTATATCATAACACATATAGCCGCACGCTTATATAAACGTTCATATATTTACATCGTTATATAACGTTTATATTTCCGTCGTTAATTTTCTCCTTTTTCGTTTTCATAACATTTCGCCGTAATGTAATTTATATATAATATCGTCTGTGGATTAATGTACTGATTACAAAAGAGAGTGCAACACAGTCTCTATTCAATTTCTGTGCATATTTCTGTACATATTCTCAATTACGATTTTATTTGACGTATCATATCTACATGCATGTATATTTGCGTATAATAGGCACACTACACATGCTAGCAGAAAACCACCCGAAAGGTGGTTTTTCTGTTAGTTGTTAGTAATCACAATAATTGACCGCTATAAATAATAGAGAAAATCGCGTTATGTTTGTGGAAACCCCATCCCATATATATATATTTATGTGTGTATTTATGGTTTGAATTAACAATTCAACAAAATAAGATCGTTGAAAGGACCAGACTTGAAAAAAATGTCTACTTGAATCGTTAACTGAGGTTGATGTATGTATGTATATATTGATCCGTAATTCCCGAAGGAGTCGTTGGGCGTCATATTGACATATGGCGTTTCTAGGGCATTTTAAAATCTGGCGGAGCCCATCTCCTCTCCATGTCTGAATACAGCAGGTTTCTTCCAGAGAAGGATTGAGAATGAGAGAAAGGAAGTGAGAAAGAGATATAGAGGAATAATCGACCCCTGTACTAGACGGTTACATTTTATTGACCTTGAGTGAAAGGCAAAGTTGACCTCGATGGGATTTGAACTCAGAGGACAGAGAGTCGGAACGAATATTGCAAAGCATCTATTTGATGTTCTAACGATTCTACCAATTCGCTGCCTATCTGGAGTTGATATCATCGACTAAATCACAGTGGTACCACAGCACGGCTGCCAGCCTTATACAGAAACCAATGTAAGAATAAAAGAATAAATGTTTAATCGTGTCACAGAATGTCATGCTAAAACGCTAAAACGATAGCTGGAAAATCTCTCAAAACTGACTAGGAGAATTAGATAAAGAAAAACTCCCAGTACTGACTGCAAAGTTTAGGATTCAAAGTTGATACGAAATGAGTTATTCAATTTTTATTGCAGCACAGGATCTAAGCCTTTCTAAGAAGAAATTACCAAAAGCATGAAGCAGATGGAATTATGCTACTGGAGATTATTTTGAGAAGAAGCAATTAACTATATTGTCTTTGGCTGCCCAGTAACAACCAAGAGAGAATTCACATATAGGCATGACAAAGTTGTAGGCTTTCATACACTGCAAATTACGCCAGCATTGTGAAAGCTGACAGAAGAGAGGAGGGTTTAAACATAGCTGTAAATATCTTAGAGAATTACAAAGCGCCCACACTCTGAGATATGCCAATCCACAGAGAAAGAGAAATCAAAGCTAATCGACCGGATATTATTGATAAGGGCCACCAACAAAGAAAGCGCCTTACTAATCGAACCGTGAGTCCCAGCAGATTATAAAATGCATGTAAAAGAAATGTAGAAATTATCTAAATATAAAGATTTGGAAATGCAGAGATAATAACAATGTGGAGATTGAAAATAGAAACAATCGCATCAATAATACCATTTGCCTTGGGAATTACGTAAAGGTTGCAAAGCAAACACCCAACAAATTCCAGGGATTTACACGTACACACAAGATTAATAAAATCGGAGCTCTAGGCGCCATGACGTCGCATAGCTTAGTCGTTGTGGATGCTGGGTTCACAATCATATGAGCATGAGTTCGATTCTAGGTGAAGTTGGTGCATTGAACTCGACACTTTATTTTACTTCGTCTTGATGGAACTGGAATGGAGACTTTACAGAGATGATATCTACTATCGTGTAATTTCCTATATATATATATACTTAATACTACGTTCTAATTAACATATATTTTAGGGAAGAGTAAAGGTAAGCGTGATACATATTCATCATAATCAGGTATCAACTAAAAAAATAAATCAAACGCAGAAAACACATAAAATAAGAAGAAACAAATTTGTAAGGCAATATCTAGTTATATAATATGAATGACCCATGTCTTTTACTGAACGATAACTGAAAATTAATAATAGGATTTTAAGATATCGATCAATTTGATATGAATAGTGTGTCTTGAATTTGTGTCACGCAAAACAAAAGAAACAAAATAAAAAACGATATCTATGTGTACACAAAATAAGAAAGGCATATTTGTTTATACAAATGTTGACGAGTAGGTATCAGCTGTTATATTAAGTGGACGTAGCGTAGCCTGGTGTTTAAGAAGTTCGTTTCGTCATCATAATATCCCGGCGGGTGAGTGAAATGGAAAATAGTTAGATGGAAAATATCTATATACATACACATGCATATATAAATAACACACACATACACACTCACATGCTTACAGACACACATATATATACGAGGGTAGTAATACTCTGAGATAGCATGATTGATACATGACTAGGTTTGTGTATTGAATAATATACGAAATGTTTATTTACATTAACAATGACTTCCTACTTGGCATAGTCCATAGCGATTTAAACACAAATTACATAAAACGTTCCTGTATTACAGCCCCACATTATATCCTAATGGATAGTAAGAACAATACGCGGATAATTTACGTCTTGATGTGGTAGCTAAGTATATTTATGTTTATACCATTACTTATTTGTATAGGTAAGTATATCTTACCCGTTTGTTTTGTGAAGGTACGTATACTTTCTCGTACGTACATATGCTTGTATTTGTTATAGGTGTATATATTATATTATATACTGGTATATGTGTATATGGTTATGTGAATATGTGTATTTTGTGTTTGTGTGTGTATGCGCGTATGTAAAGTGTGTATATGTGTACATTGAGTTTTGGTCGATGTACGTTTGGTGAACATATGTGTATTTACCTGTAGGTATGTGTGTGCGTGCGCTTACGTATTTACACACATCTATATACGTACATACACGTGCATACGCGAAAACACACGTCATGCATTCATATACATGCACGTACGCTTCCTGAATCACCAGTTGACCTTTAGGTACCCGGACAGACATTCATCCACGAAACTCACGAGCCACGTATGGTCCCTCAAGGACTCAATTATAGACTACTCCATTCAATGGAAAGCCATCACAAAGTCCAAGCCATACGCAAGGGGCAATCCATCGTGTAAACTATGTATTGATGAATGAATAAACATTCTAAAGAGATTACGCAATAGTGATTGCCTAAACTCAAGAAATGAATTCTTCACACGTTGTCCACACGTCTGAAAACACCTCTTACATAACTACAAAGCTCCAGATTGAATTACAACAACATCCTAATTTTCTTATCAACTAGAAACTTTCGGACTTTAGCAGTTATCTTCCTTACACCTCTCCTACGCAATTTAGTATTGCCCGTGTGAAGTGATCGTTTCTGCGCATGCGCGTTCGTACGGTTGTCCTTCCTGTTCCGTATAACCATGACCACTACGAGCTTAGAATCGGCTAAGGTGAAATAATTGTTCTCGGTATGGTGAACTAACTGTTGTGTAACCACTTCTATATATATATATATATATATATATATATATATATATAAAAGAAAATTTTACTCTACATGGCTGAATACAATAAATGTAATCTGAGTTTTTCGAATAAAAATAATAACATTCGATTCGTTTGCAATTATGCGAACAAGCCTCAATTTTATAGCAATTTCAGTAGAATCAACACTTCATTCTTGCTCTTGTGTTGGCATGCGAACAGAACTGCAGACACTAATGTTTCTGGGTATTACCCTTCATCAGTACAGCTCACTGTTCGCCTGCCAAACTGTCAGAGCTAGTGAAAATATATGCTATTTTCAAAAATACAGTGACTGATCGGCCTGATTTGCTTATTAGCAGACTGGCTGATCAGTCAGATCTGCATATTAGCAGATCCACTGATCAGCCAGATTTGCATATCAGCAGACTGGCCAGTCAGTTTCCTGTACACGAGCGATAAATGGCCGGCTTTGCCAAATTCAAATGAAAAAGAAAATTTCGCTCTACATGGCTGAATACAATAAATGTAATCTGAGTTTTTCGAATATTAATAATAACATTCGATTCGCATGCCAATGGAAGAGCAAGAATGAAATGTTCATTCTACTGACATGGCTATACAATTGAGGCTTGTTTGCATAATTGCAAACGAATCTAATGTTATTATTAATATTTTGAGTTCAAATCCCGCTGAGGTTAACTTTGCTTTCATCCTTACGGGGTCAATAAAATAAAGTACCAGTAAAACACTGGGATAATTGCTGGTCTTATGCCAAAAGTAGAAACAATTAACAGCAGAGGTCCGCCGAGCTTTTGATTCCAGAGTCAGGCTAGATCGATACAAATCGAACCTTGAGCTGATCAATAGCGAAACGCGCGTCACTACTCATTAAACGTAATGAAGACATAACAGATCGTCCTTTTTATTGTATATATATATATATAATTTAAGAGTTAAACAAGATTCAATGAATACATCAAAGAATGAGTTTTACAATAGATTGGAAGCAGTCTACAAGAAAAATGTTTTCCAGAGTTATTAATATTAATTCAAAATATTAACAACATAGATATTCTTGTGATCAATTATATTTTATTATACATATTTCAGAGGTACTGAATTAAGTTCAACTGTACGTCCTCATCAGATAAAATAAAATGATACATGACATACCCTGACATGGTAGATGGTTAAGATTTAATCAAGGTAGTGATTAACTTATGACAAAACTCAATATTTATACCCTAATATTAGGACCTTGAGATAACGTAATACAAACACTAGAGAGGGTGCGAGTAATTTATTTTAAGAAATTCATGGCATCAATATAACAGTTATAACATTTTTAATTTTTAAAAACTACTAGAGAAAGAGGAGGGAAAGGAAAGCATAGAGGAAGAAACAGCTGATGTGATAACATATTAAGTATGTGGCTTGAGAAGACAAATGAAAGTTGATTTAAGAGAGAGACAAAGGGGAGTAATTTATGTTCAAGTTTTTATACACACAGATTTCTATATAATATAGTTGGCGGTTAATTTTCAAAATATTTAATTTATGTTATTTCAGGGTAAAGAATCATATTTTAGGTTTTAAAAGTTAATAGGTATTTGTATTAATATTATAATATAATTATGTTAAATTTCTAAAATTCAAATTTTATGAAAACAAATTTAAAGGATTTACGAAACACCATAAAGAAAAAAAATATATATAATGTTTTATATCCCCACGAAGGTAATCATTACCAAAACTACTTATAATAATAAACAGTTTCTATAATATAATTTATAAGATAATTATAGTTATAATTATTAAAGAATTTATTGTTAAATAGTTTGAGTGCCTAAAGTATCAACCGGCCTTATAATTAAACTTAAAGAAGTCAGAATTTTCAACTATATATATGTATTGATCATAATATACCATTTATAATAGAATTAATGTTTGAATGAAGGACACTTGTTTAATAACTTGTTTAATTGATAGATATACATACCCTATGATTTTTTTGATATTTATAACTTTGATTCAGATCTTTATTTTTCTGTCTCTGTTTTAAATATATAGTTTGGATATCTAACTTGTGAATTTACTGATTATAATTTGAACTGTGGATCATTCATGCGTTTGCATATTTTATATATATATATATATATATATATATATATATATATATATATATATATATATATATATATATTACTCATTTTGAGTATGTTTTTGGGGACTCAGAAGTTAGTTTTGCACTTGCTTTTTTTATGTATATCTAGGTATAAATTTAACAAACCATAATAGCTGACAAACATTGGTCTATCTCTCCACTGAACTGGAGGTAAAACTACAATTATAGCATTACTAACAATGATTATAATTATTATTTTTTATTAAATGTATACCGTTTCATTAATACCTATAATTATATCTATATATAGTTATACAAACATCTTTATCTAGTGTAATAACATAATCGTAGTTACATTTATAAATTAATTTAGACACTCAAATGACATTATATATTATTATAAGTGTTTGGTTTTCCCTGGAAGGTCGAACTTATATAATCATTTACTTAATACAATATAAAATAATATAATATAATTTAACTTAACTTATGTTGTTTTATTTTATTTTAACTAAATTTAGATTACCTTCAGCTTTTTCAAATATTCAGCGCTTCTTTATATCACATTCACTAAATTACTTTAGAGATATCTTTTCTATACTTTATTAAAACCATATTGCATTTATTTCTAATTTTGGGCATCTTTAAATTTCACAAATAATTCATTTTCTTTTGTTTTTATATTTACTTATTTTGTATCTAGCCCCTATCACTAGGACTCATATAGTTTTGACTTATATCTTTATAGTATATATCAACTAAATGAAAATAATTGATATAAAACATTAATTATTTAACAATATTTTTAACTGTATATATTTTGAGCAATATCTTCAGGATATTATTTACTATATTGCAATATTGCATTATTGTAATATAATAATATATTATTTATATTTGAAAGGTATCACCTCAATTATGAACAAATAATTGTTTCTACTTTAGGCACAAGGCCAGCAATTACCCAGTGCATTACTGGTACTTTATTTTATCGACCCCGTAAGGATGAAAGGCAAAGTCAACCTCAGCGGGATTTGAACTCAGATCGTAAAGGGACGTAACTATGCTGGAAAGCATGGCGTCCGACCCTCTACCGATACTGCCAATCCACCGCCCTTATTATGAACAAATAATAAACTATAATCTTGGTATATTATGATCAATACATATATATAGTTGAAAATTCTGACCTCTTTAAGTTTAATTATAAGGCCGGTTTATACTTTAGGCACTCAAACTATTTAACAATAAATTCTTTAATAATTATAACTATAATTATCTTATAAATTATATTATAGAAACTGTTTATTATTATAAGTAGTTTTGGTAAAGATTACCTTCGTGGGGATATAAAACATTATATATATATATTTTCTTTCTCGTGTTTCGTAAATCCTTTAAATTTGTTTTCATAAAATTTGAATTTTAGAAACTTAACATAATTATATTATAATATTAATACAAATACATATTAACTTTTAAAACCTAAAATATGATTCTTTACCCTGAAATAACATAAATTAAATATTTTGAAAATTAACCGCCAACTATATTATATAGAAATCTGTGTGTATAAAAACTTGAACATAAATTACTCCCCTTTGTCTCTCTCTTAAATCAACTTTCATTTGTCTTCTCAAGCCACATACTTAATATGTTATCACATCAGCTGTTTCTTCCTCTATGCTTTCCTTTCCCTCCTCTTTCTCTAGTAGTTTTTAAAAATTAAAAATGTTATAACTGTTATATTGATGCCATGAATTTCTTAAAATATATTACTCGCACCCTCTCTAGTGTTTGTATTACGTTATCTCATGTTCTCAATATTAGGGTATAAATATTGAGTTTTGTCATAAGTTAATCACTACCTTGATTAAATCTTAACCATCTACCATATCAGGGTATGTCATGTATCATTTTATTTTATCTGATGAGGGCGTACTGTTGAACTTAATTCAGTACCTCTGAAATATGTATAATAAAATATAATTGATCACAAGAATATCTATTTTGTTAATATTTTGAATTAATATTATATATATATATATATATATATATATATATATATATATATATATATATATATATAAATAATATATATATATATACCCCCCCCCCCCATATATATATATATATATATATATGTATATATATAATTAAAACATTTAAATTCTGATCTCATGTGACATGACAGTCAATGGAAAAAGAAAAACGGATACAACCCGTTTTCCCGGCTTACTGTTAGAGATCACTGTGATTTCGGTGCATTAAAGTTTAGATTAATCGAAATATTTATATTTAAAGTTACTTTTCTTTGAGGCAGGCTTTGCGGAGAAGAAAGTGTTTAAGCTATTAGCAACGCCTGGCAACGAAGAAGGTTCTAGAAATAAGGATTTTCGAGAAAGATGTCTATAAATTTCAGCTTCTTCATTCCGGTTGATCTGAACGGAAACAGTCCAAGAGTTCTTCATTGATCTGATTTTCTCCTTTTCCCAGTTTCTCTTTGTTTCGAGTTTTTGGATTTCTGTGATCTCTTCAATTCCAAATGGAAACGCTGTATCACATATACACCCCAGACAACACACACATGCACACAGACACAGACACACACACACACACATATATATATGCATGCACGTTCACACACATACACACATATATATATATATATGTGTGTGTATACACACCCATATATATCAGGATAGAACCAGTTTTATACTAGTTAGACGTTTACTCAACAGAATACTTGATACTTAGGGGTAATATAGCATGGCTATATAAGGAACAGTCGGCGCCCGACGCCTGAGCTATTACCATTTCAATAGCCAGTTCAACTGGCTGTTGAAACGGTAAGTGCTCAGTCGTCGGGCCCCAATTCTTTATAATATATATATATATATATATATATATATATATATATATATATATATATATATATATATATATAAAATAACAGATTAAAGTTTAAGCAAAGAATCGCTGCTTTCACCCTTAACGGGATCTTCTGAAACTAACAAAGTCAATCTGTAAACGCAGAACTGGATATTTCAAAAAACGTTGCAACCGGAGGAAGACGAGATTCATTTGGTCTCCTAGTTAGAATTTTAGTCTACGATTTCTGCTATACCATTTACGTGGTTTTGTCTTTGCGCGCTATTGTTCTCCACGCTCCACATATGACTTATTATCTTCGTTTTTTCGTTCATTGCCAGAGAACGTCTCTATGCACCACCTAAGAGAACATTAGTCTACGACCTCTTTTATACCATAAACGTGGTTTTGCCTTTGCGCGTAATTAGTTTTCACCGCTCCTATTAATGACGTATTATTCGATTTTTCCCGTTCTTTGCCAGCGAACGTTACCACAAACCAAAATATCGTCTTCCTGTCTTCCTCCGGTTGCAACGTTTTTTGAAATATCCAGTTCTGCGTTTACAGATTGACTTTGTTAGTTTCAGAAGATCCCGTTAAGGGTGAAAGCAGCGATTCTTTGCTTAAACTTTAATCTGTTATTTTAATAAATATTTGCTCTACGGTTCTTATATATTTGATATATATTTTCCTTATCGAGCCCTCTTTGGATTTTAGTCTTCAATTTTATTATTATTACTATATATATATATATATATATATATATATATATATATATATATATATATATATATATATAAATATATATATATATATATAAATATATATATATAAATATATATATATATATATAAATATATATATATATAAATATATATATATATATATATAAATATATATATATAAATATATATATATAAATATATGCAAAGTTTTATTTAAATTGTTGGGTTACAACGAGTAAATATTTATAACTGATATAAAAGCGCTCAACAAGTATTTGGAGTATATTTACGATATTAAATAAATGGAAACTATATTTATAAAACCATATTTATTTCATTATATATATTTCAGGGATATCATATTAAAAATATGGTATGCCTTCTTCAGACAAAATACAATATAAACAGTCTTATAAATAGATATATTTGACATACTTTACAACTTCAACTTCCATTTAAAAAGTTGATTTGGTAGTGAAAAATGTTAGGGACAGTTATAAAAAGAAAGAAAGAAAAAAGCGAAGAAAAAGAAGAAATGCATGCAACTAACTAGAGAGAGAAATAGATATAGAGAGATAGATAGAGAGAAGAAATTCATGTAAAGAAACAGAGTGAGATAGATAGAGAGAGAAAAAAACACAGAGGGAGATAGATAGAGAGAGAGAGAGAGAGAGAGAAGAGAGAGAGAGAGAAAAAATAGAGAGAGATAGATATAGATAGAGATAGAGAGAAAGAAAATAGGTAGTTGGGCACCAGTTGAATGACGTATCAATGATATATTTATTTATTTATTTATTTATTTATTTATTTATTTATTTATTTAGTTCTAGTATTAAGGTAGAGAGAGATATATGTGGTTAGGAGAGAAAACAGCCGTTACATAGAGAGAAAAGAAAAAAAGAAAAATATCCAGACATAAACGAGGCAGATTTAAAATTTTATGTTTCATCAATGTAAAAATATCAATTCGTATGAATTAGGTATTATAATGTAAATATCAGTATTCATGAATGAGACACGTATCAATAATGTGTGAAAAATAATGATCATATGTCTAGTTTAAAATTCCTAGTTTAAAATTCCTAGTTTAAAATTCCTAGTTTAAAATTCCACATCAGAGTTGAGTTAAAAAACTGAGATAAAAAAAACTGAGATAAAAAACTGAGATAAAAGAAAATAGAAGGTTATCCCAGATTCGATACTATAGACTTCCATGTGAATTTACGTGATCAACTCTGCAAATTCCTATTTCACATGAAAACATTCTCATTGTGCTATAAAAATTCTAGTATACATATATGTGTACATGCACAGAAATATATATAGAATCTACATTAATTTTAACAATACTATTCTTGTCTTTACTCTACATGATTATCGTTCAAGCATAAATAGACAACAGATATCAATATATTAATAAAAATATCAAAAAATAAAAAAATATTAAAAATAAAACATAGTATGCCCCGCAAATCAACCACAGAGATCAACCCTTCAAAATTAATTGACAATATATTGCCAAGTTCATTATAAGCATCAGAAACAAAAGCAAACAAAACCAAAATTATTTACCAAATCCTGTCTAGCAGAAATCATTCCAAAAGTTTAGGATACCCATTTGATCTACAGATGGTCTTATATTTATTATAGAAGTTTATCTAGTGTAAAATTTATTCGATATATTCGATATATTCGATATATTCGATATATTCGACATTACTATGGGATCATCCGACTCAGCTCAGGTAACTGACCTTGTGGGCCTATTTATAATCAATTCGCTGCATAGGAAAATACCCGGTGCTACCGGAGGTTTATATAGAGATGACATGCTTTTACTTATTGAAAATAATAACTCTGAACTAAATAGAAAAAGAAAACAAATTACACAATTTTTTAATTACTTTAATCTAAAAATAGAAATTGAGAATAACCATAGAATAGTCAATTTCCTAGATGTAACATTAAATCTCAACACATGTCTTCACTATCCATTTCACAAGTTGAATGAAAACTTAAACTATGTCAGTTTTAACTCTAACCACCCCAGATCTGTTAAAAATACTATAGTGAACTCTGTTCAAAAACGTATCTCTAGAATCTCATCTAATAAAAAGATTTTCGACGAAAAAGCCCAGTATTACAATGAAGCGTTAGCTAGAGCAGGATATAGTGATAAAATTATGTACATAGATAATAATAGACAAACTAACCAAAATAACAACAATTTTAATTACGGCAACAACTTTAACAACTATAATAGAAAGCATTACAATAATTCCAAAAGCCAAAAAAGAAATAGAACTAGGAATATAATATGGTTTGCCCCCCCCCCCCTTTCTCACTAAACATTAAAATCCACATCGCTAAACTATTTTTTAATGCTCTTGATAATCGCTTCCCTAGAACACATAGGTATCACTCAATTTTCAATAGACATACTATAAAATTAACTTACTCATCCACCAAAAATTTAGCACAAAATATTAATAGAATAAATAATAGGAATTTAAAACCTAGCCAAAATACCGATAATAGCATAAATAATATCCAAGTAAACAAATGTAACTGTAGAGATAGATCTAAATGTCCGTTAAATAACAATTGCTTAGTTAAAAATATAATATACAACTGTAATGTTAAAACGGACTTAAATTATTTTAACTATGTTGGTTCCACCTCGACAGAATTTAAACTTCGCTATAATAACCACAAGAATTCTTTCACAGATCCAAGCAAAAAATCTTCAACATCACTATCAGGCTTACTCTGGCAACTTAAGCATGATAACGTTGGATATTCGAC
>OZ024741.1:85658709-85666209 GCA_964016885.1 Eledone cirrhosa | reverse complement strand
AAACGAGATGTCCTACACGAGTGAAACTATAAGGAAAAAAGAAGAAATCGAAAATTCATTTCTGATTTCATCTTTTTTCCTTATATATATATATATATATATACGTGTGTATAATGGTAGCTATGGTGCTTCCATAGGCGGTATGCCAAAATTAGCACTCAATATTCATACAGAGCAGAGTGTGAATAATATATATATATATATATATATATATATATATATATATATATATATATATATATATATATATATATATTAGAAAAAAGGAAAAGAAAATGCTGACAAATTTTTCCCAGTGAAAAATAATTTAATTAGGAATACGTATAAATTATTATAAGTATTGGTTAGTATTCAGTTTTAGTTTTAAGTTTTTAGATGATTCCTCTAATTAGAGCAAACATCACGAGCGCTCTATCTCCAAATTATTTTTGAAAAGCATTAGAAATGCGCAACCGGTAAAATTTAAAACTAAAACCAATACTTATTACTAATTTATACTTATTCCTAATTAAACTATTTTTCACTGGGAAAAATTTGTCAGCATTTTCTTTTCCTTTTTACTAATATATCACAACTCGTGTGTTACACCTCTATTTTTTTTAAATATATATATATATATATATATATGTGTGTGTGTGTATATATAATTATATATAATTATATATGTATACATACATACAGATTTTGAGGAGATAGATCGATGTAATGGCAGTGGCAGTAAATTCAACGCAATTTACTGATACAGCTTTATATAAACTGCTTTACACAGGTTAAATCTCGTTGGTAAGAAACATGCTACGGAACACATCATATCGAATTGTTTATAGGAAAGCTTCACCCATATAGAACAGGCAGGTGAATAACCATCAAAAGGATTCCAACAATTAAATAAGACTAAGCTGGGATACTTACAGATCTAATCACCTGCACAAGAATATAGTGGCTGACCAAAATATTCAGGTTGACCAAAATATTCAGGTTGACCAAAATATTCGGGTTTCGACCGCCGAAAAAATCTGACATCCACAAACATTAAAAGCTGATTTTTGGCAAAATACGACCGGTGTCACTTTTCAACAGACGTCCTATATAACAGCTATTAATGTCGGGTTCACGCCGAGGCAATGTGTGTGTGTGTGTGTGTGTGTGTGTGTGTGTGTGTGTGTGTGTGTGTGTGTGTGTGTGTGTGTGTGTGTGTGTGTGTGTGTGTGTGTGTGTGTGTGTGTGTGTGTTGTGTGTGTACTAAAAATATCAGCAGCCACTCGGCCACGCACACAAACCCACCAAAACCTCTCTCTCACACACACACGCACCTATGCATACAAATGCGTACACTCACAGACGCACACACACATGCACACTTACGCACACAAACATACGTACACACAAACACCAGAAAAACACAGACACTAACTAAAAGACAGTAAGATACTAAGTGTGTACATATCGTCTACAAGAATTTGATTATCAATTTGTGAATGCCTCTGCATGGAACAAGTTTTGTCATATGTATGTGTATGTATAAATGTTTATGTATGTATGTATATATGTATGTATATATGTATGTATGTATTTATGTATGTATATATGTATGTATGTTTGTATGTATGTTTGTATGTATGTATGTGTCTGTGTTCTGGTTTTATAATTTTATAAATGTTTACCAATAGAGAGAGAGTCGGTTTCTAACATAGATACAAGACTCTCTCATTGGAATTTACACATCAACTAGGTAGACATGTATGCATGTCTGCATGTATGGATGTTATTGTATGTGTGGATGTGTATGTTTTGAGTTGTATGTGTGCACGTGCAAATGCTTTGTATCTGTACAAGTGTTATATGCAGTTATTAGATGCAGAATTTTTGGAATGTTTTACATATTTTTACTGTTCCATTAATGGATTGTACTTGTAATTTCTTAGCTAGTCGTGTTCTATCTATTTCTATGAAACCCTGCTTCTCAAGATTTGTACTGAGGCAATTACTAACATATCCCAATGCCCAAATAATCACAGGCATAAATCTGAAGGTATAGTCAGGGTGGAATATCTGCAGATTACTCATTAGTTCTGCATAGATATTCTCCTTTTCGCTAATCTTTGATATTATGTTGGCATCTGCTGGGCAGCTAACTTCCACTACTGTGCATGCCTTCTTTCTCCTGTCCCATATCACTATATCTGGTCTGTTATGCCTGCATTTTATTGGGTTTTTACTGGAACATTCCACCACTACTCTTTCATATTATGTATATGTATGTCTTCCACATTGCTGTAGCTTTTAATATGTTTATTGTCGGGGCTATCTTTTCTGCGGATTGCATTGTACAGTGTTTTGGCCACTACATCATGCCTCATAGGTAGATAGTACCGCGATCACATCTTTGGACAGCTGCTTATGACATGGGTGACATCTTCGATGTTAATTCTGCAGTCTGCACTTGTTGTCACATCTAGGTGTTTTGCCTGCATCCCTATCTCTTTTGTGAATCAGGTATTTTGTGTTTGTATGTACGTATGTATGTATGTATGTACGTATGTACGTACATATGTATGTATGTATGTATGTATGTATGTATGTATGTATGTATGTATGTATGTATGTATGTATGTATGTATGTATGTATGTATGTATGTATGTACGTATGTACGTAAGTATATATGTATGTATGTACTATGTATATATGTACACACACTGCTATGTCTAGGACGATAGCTCTTTCGTCGGTTTCGACGAGGATCATTCAGTTGTTCAATCAACTTAACGTCCAACTCGTTAATTAAGTTGAATCAGTGAGGCACAATATAGACTGGGTCATTGGCATATTTTGTTCGATATCAACTAAAATTGTTTAAACCTAAAATTTTATTCAAGTAACAAATAAAAATACATGTATAATATCATAATAACAATAAGTAAATAAAAAGAAAGAAGGTAATAGAGTGAAGAAATGGTGTTGGGAGGGGCACTATACACTCATGTCTGGATGGTATACGAAAGTCGGTCGAAAAGTTTATAGGCTGAAAATTTAATAGGCTGACCAAGATACTCTCATGGAATGACCAAATGCGTCTTATTTTTCAACAGCCTATGGATTTTGCAGCCTACCTTCGTGCTTCAGCTGAGTTCAGCGGAAAACATTTCGAAAGCTTTGCGGTGGAGAATAACCAGAGATACTCGCTGCACCAGCCATTCTCTCTCTTGGGGCTGCTTTTTTAAAGAATGCTACTTTTTAAAAGCTGGTGACTTGGCGGAGGAAATGGCAGTTTGAGATCCAAGGCCGTCTGAAATCTCAAAGGCAACCAGCACAAATAGGAATTGGACGGTCAATGAAGTATAATTGAATACCTACCGTCTTCACCCCACCATGTTCAAGAGAACTGAAACCAATTATCTAATTTTATGAAGGACACCTGAAAGATAAGGTTTATTGCACAAAAGCGGCAACAATCAATGTAATGAAAGCAGCCATTAAAAGAGAATGCATTCAAATATGATGCCATCGCCCCGATTTAGCGGAGGAAAACGGTTGTCCGGAACCAACTAGGAACCGATCATTAGAATAAAAACAAAGTAATTAAATAGTTAACTCAGTTTTTCTCATGATAATATTCTTATTAATGCAATCAAAATATAAAAAGATCATTAACGTTATAATTCTATCATAGTTAGTTGTAATTTAATTCATGAATTAATCAAATTGTTTAAATTTTTCTGCTTCAGGATCAATGGACGTTTTTAATCGATTTTAAGTCTAACTGGGCGAAAGAAAAAATATATTAATTAAGTAATACCGATTGACTATTAATTTTTACCAACCCAAATCGGGCAAATTATTTAGGACACCATTAATTTTCGAGTTGCTGAGCAAAAGCGCTGCAAAGGCCAGACTAGATGTTTAAAGGTATTTAAAGGTATCGGGGAGGTAAGATTGAAACCATGCCAGGCGTTTCATATTGTCTTTTTAAGGTCCAGTTAAGCTCTAATCGAGCAGGAGGAAAGGCTTTCAGGTTGTTCACTAAATTGAAAGACTGAATGCTCATCGTCGAACCCGACTGAGGACCCTTCACCCCCCTCCTGTATATATATATATATGTGTGTGTGTGTGTGTGTGTATGATATAACTATTTTTGCATTCCTATGTGTTTATTTTTTTTTTATTAACTGTATATATATATATATGTACACATACAGTTAATAATATAGATATAGATATATCCAAGGGCAGAGGAACTCAGGAGAGTCAACGGCCATCCAATAAAGACTTTTTTTTATGGAGCGAGAGACTCCTAGTCTTCATTAAGACATCTTTCTAGGAGAAGGTCACTCTGATATAAAACCTGCGAATTCATTTGCATCCAATGATGAAGACCAGTTCTACTTTTGGGTAAATGCATTCGATGTTCAGAGAGTGGGATTGGCCTCGTGACCCATGGTATTGCCAGCCATAGGCAAATTCCCAGCAGGACTAAAAAGCCACGGCCGTGATACTCATGCTTAAGTATCAAGCGATCGCATTACTCGAAATCGAGTTGCAGTCATCATCATCATCATCATCATCATCATCATCATCACACACACACACATATATATATATATGTATGTATATATATATATATATATATATATATATATATATATATATATATATATATATATACACCCATATATATATATATATATATATATATATATATATATATATATATATATATATATATATATACACACATACATATATATTCGTTTTTGAATTTGTTTTGCGTGATTTCCTATCTAAAAAATGGGTTGAAACAGATATTGTTATACTTTGGGAGGATCATGTTGCCAATAAAAACACACATACTTGTTGGTTTTCGCTTCAATTTATCATAAATTTCTGGTTGGCTGGTTAGTTCGATAACCAGAACCAACCAACTCTTTTGTCACACACTCTATGATCTCCTCAGTGACTAGGTTTTTATTTTGTGTTTCACCATTTTGTTTTTGTGTGTTGTGTGTTTAGTTTGCGCATGCGCTACATCCGGGTGTGTGTATGTGTTTTTATTTATATATATATATATATAAACACACACACACATATATATATGAATTTCTTTACATTTTCGGACCTGTGTGATCATCTTGTGTTGGTAAATATTAATGTTATTTAATAGATTCTGAAGTGATTAATGTGACAGGAGTGAATATTCCTGTTATTTTAATCGAAACATTCGTCAATCTTAAATGATTTAATCTAATTGAAATCCTAGTTATTTTATCCCACCCCCCGCCCCGCCCCAGCATATATATATATATATATATATATATATATATATATATATATATATATATATATATATATATATAAAATGAGATTAATATACCCACAGGTACTAAGTACCTACGGAAATATATAGGGTGTCTATAATACGATTGTTGTTCAATGGTACTAATTTGAGATATCAGAACTATAAAAATGAGATGAGCGGAACAAGCAAGCATTAAACAATCTTTTAAATAAATTAAAATACGATTTAAATAATCACCTGTTCAAAATGCTACCGTCGGTTTCACTTCACAAAAGATTTGAAATTCAGAGAATTTCCAATGGAAAGATCAGTTATTCAGACAGCTATTTCCATTCTATAGGGCATAAAGCCACACAGTTTGTAAATATATCGCTTACTTCCCGATGTATGAGGTCAGACCGTTAAAGTGACCCACACATAAACATAAAAGCGGGAATATTATAGACTTGTTGCCTATCACGCTACTAAAAATATAGCAGCAAGATACAATATTTGTTTCCCTTTATGTATGCTCTACCTCTGTGTAGAGAAAAAAATGTTGTATCTTGCTGCTATTTTTTTAGTAGCGTGATAGACAACATATATATATAAATACACACAAATATGTGATCGTGTGACCTTATTGGGTGTGATGACGAAAGAAAAATATGTATTTAATACATGCAGAATAAATAAAGTCTATTTATTCATTTATGTGAAGATAGTCTCAGTGTGGTTAGAGGTCAGAAGCAGAAGTAAGCCGTCAGGCCTGGCATTTCAACGTTCAACGCAGAATAAATTAAATTCCCAGACAAAGGTCCATTGGACAGTTAATGTGCATAGAATGCCAACGGTAGTAAGAATAATGCTTACCAAATCAAATCTAAGTGACCGATCGATATTTGAGGCGCAGATGTGAGCGATTTAAAATTATATTGCTGTTGTGTGTTTGAATATTTCGCAAATAAATATTTCATCTCAACCTGAAGGAGCGCTATTTCAGACGACACCCAGAATATAGTGTATTTAATTTCCATAAATCATGCAAATTACCATTCTTGGGAGAATGTGGAATCTGGAGAGTTTACATCAACCTTCGTTAAGTCAGTCATTTGTCCAGTGGTTAAACTAAATTGAAATAAACATAAAGATAGATATATAAAATAAAAGTATTTTTCGCGTGGAAAATATCAATGATTCGAGCACAGAATCTTTTTCAATTTTATTTCAAAAAACAGAAAGAGAAAAAAAGAAATTATAATTATAATTTACCCTTTCTGCAAAACAAATACATTACATTTATTTTTAACTAACGAATTCTGAAACACAGGTTCCACTGTGTATATATATTATTTCTTCTTCTTCTTCTTCTTCTTCTTCTTCTTCTTCTTCTTCTTCTTCTTCTTCTTCTTCTTCTTCTTCTTCTTCTTCTTCTTCTTCAACCAAGCTCTTGGATGTTATCTAACCTTCTTCTCGTGGTCTGCTTCTGTTGTCTCTGACTATCAACTGTTAACTGTTAGCTGTTAACTGTTAGCTGTTAACTATTAGCTGTCAACAGTTAACTGTTAACTATTAACTGTTAGCTGTCAACAGTTAACTGTTAACTATTAACTATTAACTGCTAGCTATCAACAGTTAACTGTTAACTGTTAACTGTTAACTGTTAACTATTAACTGCTAGCTGCTGACAGTTAACTGTTAACTGTTACCTGTTAGCTATCAACAGTTAACTGTTAATTATTACCTGTTAGCTGCTAACTGGAACCTAATCTGTCCTTCATTATCACTCCATACTCCACATTCACCAACACTAGCCTACGTTTCCTTCTAATTAATTATTCATTGATTATTGATAATTGAAATTTTTAATTGACCCCCCCCCCCCATCTCTCTTTTCTCTCTGTTTATTTATTTTTTGTATTTATTTGTTCATTTATTTATTTATGCATTTATTCAATTTGTTGAACTCTATTTTCACTAACTTTCTTTCCTTCCCTATCACCGATTCTCCCCCTCTCTTATATATCTCTCTTTCTCCCCACACACTCCGAAATTTCCCCTCTCTCTGTGGTTTCTCTGTCAGTATGTCCGACAAGGTGACGACACATAAAGAAAGATGTAAAAGATGTGTCGTCAACTCTGTCTCTCAGTCTATTTCTCTCTCTTACTGTCTCACTCCCTCCGCCCTCTCTGCTATCCCTCTGCCTTTTAATCTATCCTCAGTGTG
>OZ024741.1:85651209-85653709 GCA_964016885.1 Eledone cirrhosa | reverse complement strand
AATAAATTGCTCCGAAGAATCCAAACCTCGGTTTGGAGGAAACAGTTGTAAGCATAAAAATGTTTTGAACAGTTCTTTGATTCTTATAATTCATATATATATATATATATATATAATTATTTAATACGATAACAGAGAAAGCTTTAAGCTAAACTCTGAATGGCTACCATCTCACTCAACAAACATTAGGAAATACGTTAGTATAATCCCAATTTTGTGTTTGGGGTGCTAACTATATGTATTTTGTGGAAAGCCAGTTGTATTATTTTATATGAGATATAATTAAAATTAAAATATATCTCTCTTTCCAAACAATTGTTTCATTATAAGTTTTCTACAAGTTGGGGGAATGTTTCCGGTTTATGTAGAAGCCAACATATTTTTCTGTAAGAACACATGCAGGTGGGCACTTATAAATCATCAGTGGATGCCCATTAAACTTTGATATAAGAAAAAATTTCTTACCGCAGTTAAATTTCGTGTCAGCTAAGTCGTCCCTTCACGCATCAAATGACCGCTAAATTTGAAATTCCAGCAGTCTTTAGACTGAGGAATTTCACAGCGTCACGAAGCGGAAAAGGGAGGCAATCGCAAATCACAAGAAAGTAAAATAATATACACGTGGGTTAATTAGTTTTTTTAAAAACAATATCAATCCTGCGTGTTAAGAACTCAATTAATTTAAAATAAATAAATACATGCATGTATTAATTACACACGCATATAGATATTTTCTTAGGCTAAAAACAGAGAAGTGATACCTAAATAACAAACAATATCTCATAACAGTAATAAATACGGAAAGTTACGTTTAAAGGTATCTGGAAATATAATTCTCTGGCCAAATCAAGAGTAAAATATTTAATACAACAGAGAAAGCTTTAAGTTAAACTCTGACTGGCTACCATCTCACTCAACAACATTAGGAAATACGTTAGTATAATCCCAATTTTGTGTTTGGGGTGCTAACTATATGTATTTTGTGGAAAGCCAGTTGTATTATTTTATATGAGATATAATTAAAATTAAAATATATCTCTCTTTCCAAACAATTGTTTCATTATAAGTTTTCTACAAGTTGGGAGAATGTTTCCGGTTTATGTAGAAGCCAACATATTTTTCTGTAAGAACACATTCAGGTGGGCACTTATAAATCATCAGTGGATGCCCATTAAACTTTGATATAAGAAAAAATTTCTTACTGCAGTTAAATTTCGTGTCAGTTAAGTCGTCATTTCACGCATCAAATGACCGCTAAATTTGAAATTCCAGCAGTCTTTAGACTGAGGAATTTCACAGCGTCACGAAGCGGAAAAGGGAGGCAATCGCAAATCACAAGAAAGTAAAATAATATAAACGTGGGTTAATTGGGTTTTTTTAAAAACAATATCAATCCTGCGTGTTAAGAACTCAATTAATAAAAAAAAAATATGAATGCATGTATTAATTACGCACGCATATAGATATTTTCTTAGGCTAAAAACAGAGAAGTGATACCTAAATAACAAACAATATCTCATAACAGTAATAAATACGGAAAGTTACGTTTAAAGGTATCTGGAAATATAATTCTCTGGCCAAATCAAGAGTAAAATATTTAATACAATAACAGAGAAAGCTTTAAGCTAAACTCTGACTGGCTACCATCTCACTCAACAAACATTAGGAAATACGTTAGTATAATCCCAATTTTGTGTTTGGGGTGCTAACTATATGTATTTTGTGGAAAGCCAGTTGTATTATTTTATATGAGATATAATTAAAATTAAAATATATCTCTCTTTCCAAACAATTGTTTCATTATAAGTTTTCTACAAGTTGGGAGAATGTTTCCGGTTTATGTAGAAGCCAACATATTTTTCTGTAAGAACACATTCAGGTGGGTACTTATAAATCATCAGTGGATGCCCATTAAACTTTGATATAAGAAAACATTTCTTACCGCAGTAAAATTTCGTGTCAGCTAAGTCGTCATTTCACGCATCAAATGACCGCTAAATTTGAAATTCCAGCAGTCTTTAGACTGAGGAATTTCACAGCGTCACGAAGCGGAAAAGGGAGGCAATCGCAAATCACAAGAAAGTAAAATAATATACACGTGGGTTAATTAGTTTTTTTTACATATATATATATATATATATATATATATATATTTATATATTTATATATATATATACTTATATATATATATTTATATATATATATATATATATTTATATATATATATATATATTTATATATATATATATATATATATATTTATATATATATATATATATTTATATATATATATATATATATATATTTATATATATATATATATATTTATATATATATATATATATATATATATATATATATATATATATATATATATATATTTATATATATATATATATTTATATATATATATATTTATATATATATATTTATATATATATATATATTTATATATATATATTTATATATATATATATATTTATATATATATATTTATATA
>OZ024741.1:85636209-85638709 GCA_964016885.1 Eledone cirrhosa | reverse complement strand
AATTGCACGGACGGCGTCCTCCCGTGTAAGAATTGGCTCTGGACAGTAATCTCCAAGTGAGATCATAGGTGATGTTGTTGTCCTTGAGGTCCCATATGTGGCCCGAAAGTGTAGTGGCGTGACGCCGGGCCGGTTTCGGAAGGTATGTCTATGTTGGTATAGCCGGGTCTTGAAGTCACATGCGGTAAGTCCTATATAGGCTTTGTTGGAGGTATCCGTCCTCACGTTGCACTGGTAGATCACATTACGGTCTCTGCATCTATTGTCGAGTGGGCAAATAGATCTATCCGGGCAGTTACACCTCCTGGTCGGTTCTCCACTGCTAATTAGGTTATTTCTGCCATCGGGGTTGAGTTTTTTGACCGTAAACCCTCCATCAGGCTTATTAACCCAACGAAGTCCGACATTGGGAGAATCAGCAAAAAAATCCTAGACCGCGTGATACCAAAAGTCAAGCAACACACCCGACTTAGCCTATGGATCAACACCCAGGAAGTAATCTCCTGGTTCAGCAATATGGAGGATAAACGAGAAACTAACTTCATACAGTTCGACATAGAGAGCTACTATGCTTCAATCACCTTACCGCTACTTACTGCCGCCTTGGACCTCGCCGAAACACTCGTGCCCATCACCGACCAGGAAAGAAAAATCATCCTCCACGCCAGGAAGACAGTCTTACTCTTTGACAACTCTAAATGGATAAAAAGAGCTCCCGACTCACCCTTCGACGTCAGCATGGGCGCCACGGACGGATTCGGCGGAGGTCACTGATCTTATAGGATTATTCCTAATAGCCAAACTCACTGATATGTTTCCTGCATTCGGTGGTGGATTGTACCGTGATGATGGGCTCCTTACCCTTAAAGGGTACAACCCCAGTAGTACAGATCGGGTCCGGAAACAATTAATCAGATTCTTCCGCGACTGGGGATTTAAAATAACCCTACAAACGTCCCTGACCCGAGTAAACTTTCTGGACGTAACCCTCGACCTCGAAAACGACCTGTACTACCCATACAGGAAACCTAATGACAATCTGCACTACATCCACCGCCGATCAAACCATCCTAGGAACATCACAAACAACCTGGTCAAAAACATCTCCCTCCGCATATCCCGTTTGTCAGCTAATGAGCGGATATTCGATGAACATGCGCCTTATTACAATCAGGCCCTCAAGCGGAGTGGTTTCCGGAGGAAATATCCTACTGTCCAGCTCCCATTAGCGGAACCAGCAGGAGACACCGCCGCTCACGCAATGTAACATGGTTCAATCCTCCCCACAACGCAGAGGTGACTACTCCCATCGGGAAACTATTCTTTAGGCTCATTGAAAAACACTTCCCATTACAACACCGCTACCACAACATAATTAACAAAAATACCATCAAACTCTCTTACAGCCACTACACCAAACTTCGCACAAAACATCGTCTCCTCTAACAACAAAAAACTCAACCCCGATGGCAGAAATAACCTAATTAGCAGTGGAGAACCGACCAGGAGGTGTAACTGCCCGGATAGATCTATTTGCCCACTCGACAATAGATGCAGAGACCGTATGTGATCTACCAGTGCAACGTGAGGACGGATACCTCCAACAAAGCCTATATAGGACTTACCGCATGTGACTTCAAGACCCGGCTATACCAACATAGACATACCTTCCGAAACCCGGCCCGGCGTCACGCCACTAACACTTTCGGGCCACATATGGGACCTCAAGGACAACAACATCACCTATGATCTCACTTGAGATTACTGTCCAGAGCCAATTCTTACACGGGAGGACGCCGTCCGTGCAATTTATGCTCGGAGGGAAACTTTACAAATGCTGTTTTCGACGGACCAACTCCTAAACAAGAAAGATGAACTGGTTACTGCATGTAAACATAGATTGCGTTAGGACTTACCTCGCCCTCAAACCCCCATAATGACCCGGGGGGGTAGACTAGGGCTATAACACCCCAGTTGCCGATTTTGCAATGGGTAACCCCTGCTTGCCAAGGAAGACGTAAGATCTTCTTTGTATTCTTTTATCGCTTCCTTTATTTCCTTCCCCCCCTCTCTCCTTTGTCCTTCTACCCCAGCTCTTCTCCTTTGTCGGCGTCTTTTCTCGCCCACCGAGGCTGCCCTTTGGCCCATGTAGCCTTAGTACCCCCCCCCCCTCCCCTAGTCTTTGATAGATTTGGCGGACTCCGCCCTTTAATAGCAGTTGGCTTAGACCCGGATACTTTCCCCTTTTTTCCGACCGCTCCCACTATTCTCTGTGCCCTCTATATTTCTTAGTGGCACTTATGCCTTATTTTTTCGTTTCAGTATTTCTTGCTTCGCTTTTCTTCTGGGCGGGGTGGATCTGAATTTATTTCTCCGTATTCTACCTTTATTTCGTACGAACTTTCATGTAGCTTGTTTTAGATCTTTTAGAGTTAGCATTAGTATATATTTTTCTCGGGACTCAGAATTATTATCTCGCACAAGTTCACTTTGCTGCACT
>OZ024741.1:85581209-85631209 GCA_964016885.1 Eledone cirrhosa | reverse complement strand
GGAAACTGAAAGTGAGCAAAGAGAAAGAAAAAGGACCAAGAAAGAAAAACGTATATAAAAAGGCGGGGAAAGAAATTGAGAGAGGGCATATTCTACACCCTTGGCTAGACGGGGTCCCTTCTTCATGTGTGATACCCTCTTTCAGATTTGATGAAGGGGAACGACTGTCGTAGTGTCTAGGACACCAGAAGTCTCGGTGGCAACCGACTAAAAAAGAAAGAGCAGAAAGCCTAAGTCAGTACTTGGTATTTTATTATATTCTGCTCCTTTGCGTTGCGGGTTTGAGGTCGAAACGATTAGGTTGGCACCGCCCTCATTTCCTCAATCAATAGGAAAGTTTTTTCAGTAAATCAATAGGAAAGTTTTTTCAGTAAATACATTTTCAGTATGAAGGCATGTAGCTTACAATCGTAACGTCATGATTTCAATTATTTGCGGTACGTTGTGTTCTTGAGTAAGACACTTTATTTCGCATTGTTCTAGTCCACTTATATTTCACGCTGAATCTCCCTGAGGACTACGTTAAGCGTGCACGTATCTGTTGAATGCTTAGTCGCTTACATGTTAATTTCACAAGCAGACTGTTCTGGTGTTCAAACAACTGGTATACTCATCGTCGGAACCTATGGAGGTCCAACACACATTTTCAGAGAGAACATTTAGAGAGTTAATACTTTACTATTTCTCTTCCTTCCTTTACTGAAAATGTCTTTGAAATGCAGTATACCTTCAGACAAAATACTATTAGATAACATATCTAAACCACTATACCATGACTGGAAAATTTAGATTCAGAGAAAAAGAAATCATCCCTAAACAAGAACCACGTCTTATTAAAGAATCCAAAATACAAAAGACAAAACACACATACACACACACACACACACAAACAAACAAACAAACAAACAAGACAAACACCAGCCGCTATATATTCCAGTTAAACTTCCAATTTGAAATTCAACGTAGACAAGAATTTCCTTAATCTAAGCCTGTCATAAATACACAAAATTGTTTAACAGGCAGAATTTGAAAATAAGTTATAGCAGTTAACGAATATAGGAAGCATCGAAGCATCAGCGCATGTTCCAAATAATGAAATAAGAAGAGGGAATGTTTTGTGGTATTCGTTCCGACAGTAAATGACTTCAAATTCAGCCTAATAATTGTTTCTATTTTTGGCACAAGGCCAGCAATTATCCCAGTGCATTACTGGTACTTTATTTTATCGACCCCGTAAGGATAAAAGGCAAAGCTAACCTCGACAGGATTTGAACTCAGACCGTAAAGGGACGTAATTCTATGCTGCAAAGCATGGCGTCCGACTTTCTACTAATAATTGTTTCTACTTTTTGGCACAAGGCCAGCAATTGTCCCAGAGCATTACTGGTACTTTTATTTTATCCACCCCGTAAGGATGAAAGGCAAAGTTAACCTCGGCGGGATTTGAACTCAGTCCGTAAAGGGACGTAACTGTGCTGCAAAGCATGGCGTCCGACCCTCTACCGATACTGCCAATCCACCGCCCTTTCTACTAATAATGGTTTCTTATATAAACACAAGGCCAGCAATTTTGGGGTAGAGGAAAGTTGATTAAATCGACCCCAGTGCGAGACTGGTACTTTATTTTATCGACCCCCGTAAGGATGAAAGGCAAAGTTAACCTCGGCGGGATTTGAACTCAGATCATACAGGGAGGTAACTCTATGCTGCAAAGCATGGCATCCGACCCTCTACTAATAATAGTTCCTAGATACAAAACCAGTAGTTTTTTGAGTGTGTGTGGGGTGGGGTGGGGTGGGGTGGGGGGGGGGGGGGGGGGGGGTGAGAGAAAGAGATTGATTAAACCGATCTCAGAAACTTGACCCGTACTAAATGTTATCGACCCCCGGAAGGATGAAAGCCCAATTTGAACTCAAAACGTAAAGTGTTATAACTAAGTTCAAAACCCACCATCTAATAATAATAGTTTCTACTTTAGGCACAAGGCCAGCAATTACCCAGTGCATTACTGGTACTTTATTTTATCGACCCCGTAAGGATGAAAGGCAAAGTCAACCTCGGCGGGATTTGAACTCAGATCGTAAAGGGACGTAACTATACTGGAAAGCATGGCGTCCGACCCTCTACCGATACTGCCAATCCACCGCCCTTTCCAAATATGGCACAAGGCCAACATGTTGTAGGGGAGGTTAAAGTCGATTATATCTTTTCATGTCCGGTACATAATTTATCAATATCGTTTTTTTGTCAAACCTGTAAGTTACGACACACACACACACACACACACACACACACACACACACACACACACACACACACACACACACACACACACACACACACACACACACACATATATTTATATGATTAACCTTTGTACAGTCTCTGTCTAACAAATTTCACTTACAATGTATTATTTTCTCCGAAGTTGTAGAAGACACTTGCCCAAGGTGCCACGTGGCCGGATTGAAACCAGAACAATATGGTTGTGAAGTGAACTCCTTAACTACACAGGCATGCCTGCGCTTACATATATTTATTTATTTATTCATTTCTAAATTAGTTTATTTCTTGATTGTACTTTCTAAAACGCGATTTGTTTCGTTTTGTTTTTGTTTTTATTTGTTTTTCTTAGATTTCCACCCAATGACCTAGAAGTTTTCTGATCCCCCTTTGCTTTTTCCTTTTCTTTTTAACATTAAAAAAAAAGAAGAAAAATCTAAACAGCTCGAGCTTAAGATTAGAAATTTTTAAGTTAAAAAAATAATTAAAAAAATATAACTAATTTAAAATTCAAGAAGATAAAAACCCCGAAAATTTACCAAAAACAACAAAAGCAAATAAACAAGCAAAACAGAAAAATATAGCTTAAAATAATTTGTAACATTTGAAATTTTGTTGGATAAATATTTAAAAAAAAAAAATTTTTTTTTTCTAGATTTGTTTTAAAGATTTTAAAGATTCTACACTAAATGAGTCAGACGTTTTGATGAAAATTTCATTTAATTTTAGTGCCATTTAATGGAACACACAGTCTTTTATTGGTGCATTTAGAACAACAACAGCTGCAACACCATCAATTAAAATAAAAATACAAATTTCAACTGAAATATACATACATACACTCACATATTGGTATGCATGTATGCATACATATATATATATATATATATATATATAAATGTTATATATACAAGTCAGTTGATTATATATCAACTAAGTCTTTAACCCATTGTTTATATATATATATATATATATATATATATATATATATATATATATTCGAGAAGATAAATTAATTAAATTTAGTTTGTGTAGATCAAATCAATTATATTTGAGGTGAGTTCGCAAACAAAATAAATATGGAGGACTGCTTACCAAATATTTTTTCTCGACATGTTCTTTGTAGTGTGTATCATCGGTATCTAGTTAAAAAAGTTATGGCACTATTTCCAAGGAGAAGATCACGGAGTATATATATGGTACAACGAAAAACAGAACGAACTAGTCAGGAAGAAGGGATCAGAAGGAGAAATTCATTGAGTGCTCAATCTTTAACATATGTTTCTATACAATTACATAACCGTCTACATGAGCTGACTGCATTATACAATGCTCATTCCTATGTGTTACGTTTCTATTATTTCACATCATCAAAAAGAAGTTAACAGGGAGGAAGAAAAGAAATTTGTTATACTCTGAAGTGTGGGTACCGCATTTCTGCAATAAGCATTACTTACTGCTGACAAAGCTAAAATACAAAACATTGGTATATAGAGAAATTCAGGATCAAAATATAATATACAAATAAAAGAAATTGTAAACAAATATAGTAAGTAAAAAATAATCAAGAAATAATGAATAAAGATAATAAATAAACAAAAGAATAAAATCATGAATTACAATAAATATACCAAGTATAGATACAATATTTGTAAGCGGGAGAAGGGATTACAATCGAAGTGGGGAAAATCCAAGAGGGGGGAAATAAAAAAAAGAAAAGAAATGAAGCCGGAGCGACCAGAAATGATAAGATATCATTGAAAGGCTATAAATTAACTTGGGGTGGAGGCAGAGTATTAGTTTTTATCTCAACAGAAATCAACAACAGAAAAGATAAGGTGGTGCCGAGACGAATCTTGGCGGCAAGAAGGTGGATTTCAAGTAGAGTGGACACAGGATCCAATGTTATGCTAGTCAGGTTGATATTTAGCGAAAGTCTTTAATGCCTTATGTTGGCAGTTAAAGATTCTATCGTGTCGAGAGTTCAACAGATCTTATCAAGCCATAATTTCTAATACTTCCACCACAGATCTGCTGATCAGCCTGTCTGCTAATATGCAAATCAGGCCAATCAGTCACTGTATATTTTAGAAAATAGCATATATTTTCACTAGCTCTGATTGTTGGCAGGTGACAGTGAGCTGTACTAATGACGGGTGATACCCAGAAACATTAGTGTCTGCAGTTCTGATTACATGCCAACAGAATAAAAAGAATGAAGTGTTCATTCTACTGACATGGCTTTAAAAATGAGGGTTGTTTCTATAATTGCAAACGAATCGTATTCTGCCATGTAGAGCCAACATTTTCTTTTAATATATATATATATATATATATGTATATATGTATGTATGTATGTATGTATGTATGTATGTATGTATGTATGTATGTATGTATGTATGTATGTATGTATGTATGTATGTATGTATGTATGTATGTATGTATGTATGTATGTATGTATGTATGTATGTATGTATGTGTGTGTGTGTGTGTGTGTGTGTGTGTGTGTGTGTGTGTGTGTGTGTGTGTGTGTGTGTGTGTGTGTGTGTGTGTGTGTCGCATGAGCTGAGTGTTTGGCGTGAGGATCAGAAATATAGAATTTGAGAAATCCAAAAGCAAAACATTAAACTCCTTTCTAAAGTACAGCTCAATGATAGGCTCAGGTGATGCAGCGTCGATAAATATTTATTCTCTTATCAAATTATTGGCTGGTTATTAGATTGGAAGATATCTCATTGAAGCATCGTGTGAAAGATAACACCAGCTTAGACTGATGTTGGTACAAATGGCGACGGCGAAGGTGTCGGCTGGTTAAATTTAGTTGAAGAAGTCAATTTGGTGAATAAATAAATATGTACACCGTAGTTAAATTTATCTCTTGTCCGGGAAGAACAGAATTGCAATGATATCGATCAGGTCTTAGATATATAAACTCTGAGTTCTCTTCCGTATTCATCGTACTTACTCTGTAGAGCTCCTTACCACACTATGTACACTATCTATTCTCATCTCCTTTCTCTCTCTCACTCTCTCTCCCCCTCTCTGTATATATATATATATATATATATATATATATATATATATATATATATATATATATATATGTGTGTATATATATATATATATATATGTGTGTGTATATATATATGTGTATATATATATATATATATATATGTGTGTATATATATATGTGTATATATATATATATATGTATATATATATATATATATACACATGAAACCGAAGATCTATATGTATATATATATATATCTATATGTATATATATATATATATATATACACAGGAAACCGAAGATCAATATGAAAGATCACAAAATAAATTTTGAAAATGACCTGCCAGTCAGATTGATTGCACCATCAAAATCGGACCTGGGTAAACTAAGCAAAAACATTCTAGACAGGGTGATACAGCAAATTAAAAACTTGAATTGTTTACCTAACTTGAGCTTGTGGAAGGGAACTGGAGAGGTTATTGAGTGGTTTAAAGAAATTAAATATAACAATAATAATAAGTTTATTCAACTAGATATTGCTAACTATTATTCATCTATTACCCCTAATCTACTAAATAAGGCACTAAATTACGCATTCAAACATACAGACCTAACTAGCAATGAAATGCACATTATATTATCGGCTAGGAAAACATTGATAGAATTTAATGACCAACTATGGACCAGAGCAGATAGAGATAACAATTTCGACATTACTATGGGATCATCCGACTCAGCTCAGGTAACTGACCTTGTGGGCCTATTTTTAATCAATTCGCTGCATAGGAAAATACCCGGTGCTACCGGAGGTTTATATAGAGATGACATGCTTTTACTTATTGAAAATAATAACTCTGAACTAAATAGAAAAAGAAAACAAATTACACAATTTTTTAATTACTTTAATCTAAAAATAGAAATTGAGAATAACCATAGAATAGTCAATTTCCTAGATGTAACATTAAATCTCAACACATGTCTTCACTATCCATTTCACAAGTTGAATGAAAACTTAAACTATGTCAGCTTTAACTCTAACCACCCCAGATCTGTTAAAAATACTATAGTAAACTCTGTTCAAAAATGTATCTCTAGAATCTCATCTAATAAAAAGATTTTCGACGAAAAAGCCCAGTATTACAATGAAGCGTTAGCTAGAGCAGGATATAGTGATAAAATTATGTACATAGATAATAATAGACAAACTAACCAAAATAACAACAATTTTAATTACGGCAACAACTTTAACAACTATAATAGAAAGCATTACAATAATTCCAAAAGCCAAAAAAGAAATAGAACTAGGAATATAATATGGTTTGCCCCCCCTTTCTCACTAAACATTAAAACCCACATCGCTAAACTATTTTTTAATGCTCTTGATAATCGCTTCCCTAGAACACATAGGTATCACTCAATTTTCAATAGACATACTATAAAATTAACCTACTCATCCACCAAAAATTTAGCACAAAATATTAATAGAATAAATAATAGGAATTTAAAACCTAGCCAAAATACCAATAATAGCATAAATAATATCCAAGTAAACAAATGTAACTGTAGAGATAGATCTAAATGTCCGTTAAATAACAATTGCTTAGTTAAAAATATAATATACAACTGTAATGTTAAAACGGACTTAAATTCTTTTAACTATGTTGGTTCCACCTCGACAGAATTTAAACTTCGCTATAATAACCACAAGGATTCTTTCACAGATCCAAGCAAAAAATCTTCAACATCACTATCAGGCTTACTCTGGCAACTTAGGCATGATAACGTTGGATATTCGACGGCTTGGAATATAGTCTCAAGAGGGATTCCTTTTAATTCATCCTCTGAGACATGTGACCTCTGCGCGGAGGAGATATTCTTTATACTAAAATCTAAAAATTCCCTTAATTTACGGACAAATTTATTCAGTTGCTGCAGACATAGATTGAACTCAACTTTTAAATATAAATATAAATTTAAAATGTAGTATATTTAATTTGATTTATAATTATTTATGAAACTCGCCGATAAATCTTTCGATTTCTTTTTTATTTTAAACATTCTTCATGAATAATTAAACTACCCTAAAAGCTGATGCTCCAAATATATCGAATAAATTTTACACTAGATAAACTTCTATATTAAATATAAGACCATCTGTAGATCAAATGGGTATCCTAAACTTTTGGAATGATTTCTGCTAGACAGGATTTGGTAAATAATTTTGGTTTTGTTTGCTTTTGATTCTGATGCTTATAACGAACTTGGCAATATTTTGTCAATTAACTTTGAAGGGTTGATCTCTGTGGTTGATTTGCGGGGCATACTATGTTTTATTTTTATTTTTAATATTTTTAATATTTTTATTTTTATTTTTAATATTTTTTTGTTTTTTTATTTTTTTGTTTCTGATATTTTCATTGATATATTGATATCTGTTCTCTATTTATGCTTGAACGATAATCATGTAGAGTAAAGACAAGAATAGTATTGTTAAAATTAATGTAGACTCTATATATATTTGTGTGTATGTACACATATATGTATACTAGAATTTTTATAGCACAATGAGAATGTTTTCGTGTGAAATAGGAATTTGCAGAGTTGATCACGTAAATTCACATGGATGTCTATAGTATCGAATCTGGGATAACCTTCTATTTTATCACATCTCTGATATAAACCTAGGAATTTTAAACTAGACATATGATCATTATTTTTCACACATTATTGATACGTGTCTCATTCATGAATACTGATATTTACATTATAATGCCTGATTTATACGAATTGATATTTTTACATTGATGAAACATAATGTTTTAAATCTGCCTCGTTTATGTCTGGATATTTTTCTTTTCTCTCTATGTAACGGCTGTTTTCTCTCCTAACCACATATATCTCTCTCTACATTAATACTAGAGCTAAATAGATAAATAAATAAATAAATATATCATTGATACGTCATTCAACTGGTGCCCAACTACCTATTTTCTTTCTCTCTATCTCTATCTATATCTAACTCTCTATATTTTCTCTCTCTCTCTCTCTTCTCTCTCTCTCTCTCTATCTATCTCCCTCTGTGTTTTTTCCTCTCTCTATATATCTCTCTCTGTTTCTTTACATGAATTTCTTCTCTCTATCTATCTCTCTATATCTATCTCTCTTTATTTAGTTGCATGCATTTCTTCTTTTTCTTCGTTTTTTCTTTCTTTCTTTTTATAACTGTCCCTAATATTTTTCACTACCAAATCAACTTTTTAAATGGAAGGTGAAGTTGAAAGGTATGTCAAATCTATCTATTTATAAGACTGTTTATATTGTATTTTGTCTGAAGAAGGCATAACATATTTTTAATATGATATCCCTGAAATATATATAATGAAATAAATATGGTTTTATAAATATAGTTTCCATTTATTTAATATCGTATATATATATATATATATATATATATATATATATATATATATATATATATATATATGTGTGTGTGTGTGTATGTGTGTATATATATATATATACGCTCACACACATAAACAAATATATACATACATACACACATATATACATATATATATATATATATATATATATATATATATATATATATATATATATATATATAGAGAGAGAGAGAGAGGGAGAGTGTGTGAGAAATACAGACACATGCGCGTGTGTGTGTGCCCGTATATTGTAGACCAGTGGTATATTTGAAGTGATCCGATTATCTTACAGAGGTTCGATCTAGCTCATTTATTTCACATACTTGTGATTTATGACCCCATATCAATAACCAATTAACGGTAAGGGAACTGCTTTCATATTCAAATATAACTGTTGATTTTGCCATATATATATACACACATATATAAATATACATATATATATATGTATATATATACATATATATATATATATATATATATATATATATATATATATATATATATATATATATATATATATATATATATATATATATATATATATATATATATATATATATATATATATATATATATATATATATAGAGAGAGAGAGAGAGAGAGAGAAAGAGAGAGCGAGAGAGAGAAATTTGTACGTTTTTGTTTACAAACACGAGTAAATAGTGTACAATATCAAGTATTGAGTATTAGAGAATAATTTTAGCATTATATCATATAACACGCACGCAATCATATATATATATATATATATATATATATATATATATATATATATATACACACTATTACGAAGTCGCTATCGGAAAATGAGATAGAGAGAGAGAGAGGAGAGAGAGAGAAAAAAAGAGAGAGAAAGAGACTGAGGGAGAGATAAATATAGATAAAGAAAAAATGAAACTGAATTAACAGGAAATTTTTCGGCTTATGGCGGCAGGCATTCCATACGCACAGACACATACATAATTCCTTAGTAATTCGGTTGTAAAATGAAAGGATTCACTAAGGAATTGTAGCAGAGTTTGATAGGTTTTGGAATTAGAATCGCAAAGACCAAATCTGTTGATCTCTCAGATGAATTAAAACAATCCTATTTTCTCTTTGAAATCCATTTTACCGTTCTTCCTTCATTCTCTATGTTAATGTTTTTCTCATGTATGGAATTCTATTTGCATGAGGAACTTATTATTATTATTATTATTATTATTATTATTATTATTATTATTATTTCTACTTTTGGCACAAGGCCAGCAATTACCCAGTGCATTACTGGTACTTTATTTTATCGACCCCTCGGCGGGATTTGAACTCAGGTCCTTGCCATTCTGAGTTCAAATCCCGCCGAGGTTAACTTTGCCTTTCATCCTTACGGGGTCGATAAAATAAAGTACCAGTAATGCATTGGGTAATTGCTGGCCTTGTTCCTAAAGTAGAAATAATTATTATTATTATTGGTCGTTGAAGCGAATGGACGTATTATCGTGAGCTCGTAAGTTTGTTTTGTTCAACGGTTTGAAATACGTTTGTCATTAATATTTTTGTTTCAAACGGGAAATAAGACTTTAGTGTTTGCCCCCAAGAAAGGACTCCCCATAATATTTGGGCCTTTTCGCCCAAATATTTAAACTTTGTATGTGTAAAAAATTTTTTTTACCGAAAAAAAAACAAAACATGGTGGAGGCACGACCCCAACTTTGACTTAGCTGTCTTGCGACAGCGAGTCAAACTTTGAGATTAAAAACGCTGCCCCTCCCGCAACAATTTTAAAATGTAACAACACATCAGGCAATATCGCCAACACCAGCACCAACAACAGTGAGAACAAAAATGACAACAACAGCAACAGCGACATTACCAAAAAACAGTAAAAAAAAAAAACAGTCGTGAACAAGAACGACAACAGCACCAGCAACAATGACAGGAAAATCAACGACAACTGCAATAATGACAACAACACCAACAACAGAAACAAAGGCAACAATATCAACAACAGTGACAACCACAACAATAGCAGCAGCAACAACATCAACGAAAACAACAACGAAATTAACACCACTAACCAGAACATAAACAGCGACAGCACTAACAGCAACAATACCAACTGCACCGAAAACAACAACAACGGCGGTACTAAAGACAGCAATGATAACAGCAACAGTGATAACAGCAACGACACCAACAAGAACAACGACAACAACAACAACACCACCAACGACAACAAGAAGAACACTTTCGCTGCGGCAGCAGCTAAAAAGAGGCCATGCTTCACCATGGACCTCTCGAACAAAGATGAAAAGTTGGCCCAGGCCTGGAAGCTCATCAAGCAAGAGAAAACCTGGGCCAATTTAACTGTCCCGGTAGAAGCTATTGAAGCAGTGGAGCGCAGAACGGTGCATTACAGATGCATTTCAACAGAAACCAAGAGGGCAGCTTTAATTCCACAAACAAATGTCGAAGTTGCGCTGAAGTGCATCAGAGATGACACCGAAAACATAGCGTGGGGAAGACAATACGGCACCATTTCGGTGCTGTTTAAGTCAGAAGCCCTCGCTATGAAACATGCTATGACATCTTGCAAAACCAGCAAGGTCATAATGTACCCTTCCCACCAGAACTTGACATGTGGTGCTTCTGGGGTGTGTGATTGTGGACGGGACGGATACCGTCCTGATAGAAGTAACAAGACCTGCTGCCGACGCCGGGGCGAGGACCACAACCAACAGCAGCACCGGAAAAGCCACCAGCAACAACACTATTAGAAAGACCACCACCAACATTGACTACCCAGGGGGGAAATGAGGGAAGTTGTCAAATTACCCCCCCCCCCAAAAAAAAAAAACACACACACACACACATCAATAAAAGCATAAACACACTTACAGACACAGACCCATAATCTATCAGTAATGAAGACGACGGAAAACCCAAATCCCCAAAAATACAAAAAAGGAAACACAAAAAGAAAAAAAAAACTCAACAAAGCACAAAAACCCCCACAATAAAAAATTCAGACACCACCCACGCAAACATCTCTCCAATAGCACCAACATCAACACCACCATCACCATCAGCAGAATCCCCCAAACGCAAACAACCTAAACAGACGCAAGAACAAATACACACACAAACATCTGAAACCACAGACACCGCACTCACAACAAACACAGACACAACCGAAACAACATCATTAAAACCATCACCACCACCACCACAGCCACGCAAACAAAAAAAATCACGCCAACAAAACATACACAACTTTGTGCTCATCAGGAGGGCCACCAAGGAACTGATGGCCCTCGTAGCACGAAATGAAGAAATACAAAAAAAGGGAGAAATTTTTAAATCGAGCACATTTCGAGTGCCGGAAGATTTGTTTCTGTCGCTCGATTTATACAGAGATACGAGACAGCTTTCCTCGGGACGTGGGAACCCCGAAAGTAAAACCAACTTCAAGACTTTTAAAGGGGTTCCCAAAAGAAACCCCACCAACTATGGAGGTCGAACCACCCGACCTTCACAAGAGCCCGAAAGGTAAGCAAACCTTTCCGCTCTCTTTTAGCCTGCCAACATGGCCGTATTAAGTGTAGGAAGTTTAAAGACCTGGGATCGTCCTGGAAGCAGGGTCATCTGCTCAACGACCTCAGGTCTCTAGAAATGGATGTAATTGCCGTCAGCGAGACCAGGATTTCCGACCCGTGCGCACTAGCCCCCATTTTCGACGACTATCAGATCTTCACATCTGTTAGTCGGCCTGGAATGGGAGGTGGGGTGGCAGTGCTGTTTAGGAAAGGCCTGGATCTCGAGGTAAGGTCGATCTTCCGGGACACGGACAGTAAGTTGGTGGTCCTGGACGTGAACAATAACGAAGGTGGTGCCTTTAGACTGGTGGCCGTCTACTGGTGCAGGACGGCCGAACTTCTTTAGACGCCTGGAAGCCTTTCTGGATACGTCTCGCCCTTTACTGTTAGCGGGGAACTGGAACGGTATCTTAGACGCACGCTGGGACTGTGTGGGAGTATCTGATAGGAGCGAAGGGTGCAAAAGCCTCAAGTATCTGATCAGCCAGTTCCAACTGTCTGACAGGTACCGACTAGATTTCCCTAATGTGCCAGTGTGGACCTGGATCAACTGCATAGGGTCTTCTAGATCGTATATAGACAGGATATTGATTAGGAAAATAGACAGAAATAGTGTAAGCTGTCCACGTTTTAAAACGGTCGCCTATTCAGATCACAAGTTTGTGATCTGTATGGTCGACTTAGATAAGACGCGTAGGTTAGAACCTGGTTACTGAAAGCTGAACATATCATTTCCGGCACGTAAGGCTTACAGGGACCGGGTCAACAATTTAGTTAAGAAAAAGTTGACAGGGGAAGTCGTCAACAATAGATGGTGGTGGTGGTGGGGGGGGGGGGGGGGGCTCTCAAAAGAGAGATTAGAGTAATGTCGATAGAGTTTAGCAAAGAAGTAGCGTTAGAAAAAAATAGAAAAATAGTTGGTAGATAAGTTAGGCGAGGCTATTTGTAGTGGCATTGCAACTGACGTGCTAGCGGCGAGAATGGGATTATATCATTTCTTCAATGCGAAACACGAAGGTTGCATTGTCAGAGCTAAGGCGCGTGGTCAGAGAAACGAAGGAACCAAAGCTGTTCGATGGGCCCGCCTGGCAGAGGCGCAGCGTGGTAATAAAACCACAATTCGGTCTTTGACGGACCGAGACGGATACTAGCCGAGCGATTCCAAGCGGATGTGTGAGGCCTTTCGCCAACATTTTGCTCGGTTGTTCGGGTGAAGTGGCGGGTCAGAGACGGTGGCGGACTTCAGTCCCTACCTCGATGGCTTGCTGCAACTATCGACGGCCGACGCTGAGCGCTGCGAAAGACCGATTACTTCAGCTGAGATTCAGGATGCCCATGTCGGCTGCATGAGGTGCAAGTCACCCGGTTTGGGTGGTCTGCCCTACGAGCTTTACATAAATATGCCGATCTCCTCGAAGCGCTCTACTGCAACTGGCAGCAGAACGGGAGTATTCCCAGTTCTGTGAGCCGGGGCGTAGTGACGCTGATAAGGAAAGACGAGAACAAGAGGGACACATTAGACAATTTCAGGCCCATAACTCTGCTCAACACAGAGTTTAAGATTTTGGCCAAGGTGTTGGCGCTTGTCGTCGAGGATTTGGTTGGGGAGACGCAAACTTGCACAATCCCAACCAGGTCCATACACAACAACCTCCACCTCATACGATACATCATAGAGAGGGTAGGGTGTAAACCTGGCTTCGGTGGGGCTCTGATCAATTTAGATCAATCGAAAGCATTCGCTGGACGGACCGGTAAAGTTGCTCGGGGTTTGGTTCGTGCCAGACCTCCAGGTGGATAAGAATTGGGACGATGTGACTGATAGGGTAGCCAGTCGCACCCAGAAATGGGCTGCGAGGAAGCTATCACTGAAAGGTCGGGCGGAGGTGGCGAACGCGTACATCGCGTCCGTCATCTACTACCGTCTGACCGTCGTCCCTTGCCCCCGTTCACGCATCGCCAACTTGGAACGGCTCCTCTTCAAATTCTTGTGGAGAGGTCAGGCTCCGTTGGTGAGGCGGTCCATTTGCTGCCAGCACCCTCTACGTGGAGGGCTGGGCATGCCGTGGCTAATAATGCGCAGACATGCACTCAGGCTGCGGCATCTCCAGATATTCTGCCTAAACGGTGAACAGGTGTGGTCGCCGTTTGTCAGACGGGATTTTCCGCAGCTCGTCTCTTTGACTGAGCTGCAGTCCTGGGTCAAGAAGAGACCAAGTCTGGGTGATTGGCATCTGGAATGCTGCCAGGCACTCACTGCCCTCTACAAGGCGAGCAATGCGGTCAGTGGAACTTCCACTCTCGAGTTCTATAGAGGATTAGTGGTGGGCAAGTGTGATGACGCACTCGGAGAGGCTCTGGGCGTCGACGAAGTCGAACTAACCAGTCTGTTCCGGAGGACTTTCGAGCCGGAGACAATGGATAATTTCCAAAAATCCCTCGCTTGGCAGTGCTACCGAGGGGCACTACCGGTTCGAGATAAACACTATAGGCACAGAAGTGCTGTCAGACGGACCTGCCCGAGATGCGCGCGGAGCGACGAAACCGTTCTGCACGCACTCGTCCAGTGTCCGTGCATTACTGACTTGTGGAGTTATGTCGAACAGCTGTTGTCGCGTGTAGAACGGATCCGGCTATCGGCCGAGTCCATAGTGAAGATCGACCCGCTTCCTTCTTTTGGCCAGGATGGAGAGGCAATTTTTCTCTGTCTGGTGGCAGTAGCGAAAGAGGTTGTATGGTGGACCAGGTTGAAAGGACTGAAGACAGACACTTTTCTCTTCGGCCAATCCCTCATCAACTTTTTCAAGTTTCAACTGGAAAGGAAGTTGAGGGTGGAGAGAGATGCCCTCCGGTACATTTGCTGAAAGGTGGGTGAATATGGCGAAAATGGCCCGTGTGAGTGGGCCTACTCTGATCATGCGCCTGTAGGTGGGTGAATTTGAGGAGGAGAGGGGTGCCCTTCCCAGGTGCTCTAGAAGCGTCGGGTCGTTCAGGATTAGTGGGGTACCTGAGTGCATCCTGGGTGCTCATAGCCCCCTATTGGGAAATTTTTCTTGTTGTATTTTTCTTGTTATTTTGTTATTGTTATTATTGTTTACACGTTGTATATGTAAACCCCCACTGTCCCAGTCTTTTGTATTGTCCCCTATATGTCGGCCCTTTACGATCTGAGTTCAAATCCCGCCGAGGTTAACTTTGCTTTTCATCCTTAAGGGGTCGATAAAATAAAGTACCAGTCACGCACTGGGGTCGATTTAATCGACTTTCCCCTCCCCCAAAATTGCTGGCCTTGTGCCTATATAAGAAACCATTATTATTATTATTATTATTGGTCTGTTCGGACGCTTTTTGCTCGCCCTCAGAAAGTCGCTTTATTTACTTGTTATAATTATTTGTTGCTTAATTTTTCTTGTTGTGTAAGGGATATAAGCCCTTTGACTTTGCCCTGTGAAGGGGAAAGTATAATATTTGGGCCTTTTGGCCCAAATATTTGATTATTATTTGAACATTTTACTTTTAAAAATAAAAAAAACATGGCTAAACCACGCCCCCCAACAATATGTCTGCTGTCGTGTGACAACGGCGTAAAAGTTGAGAGGAGGATTACAGAAATTCATACAACAAACACCAACACAAACAACGTGAACAAAGACAACACCACTGAGAACACTAATTTAAAAAGGATTACCACACCGACTATAAAAATAACAGCGTCAACCAAAATACAGACAACAGAAAAAAATGACAACAAATGCAACAACGATATTAACACCACTAACAAGAAAATAAACAACGACAACACCAACAACAATACAAATTGCACCGAAAACAACAACAACGGTGGCACCAAAAACACAACCAACTACAACAGTGATAACAGCAACAACACCAACAACAACGTTTGTACCAACAGCAACAGCACCAACAACAAGACCAATAGCAGTAGTAGCGGCAGCAATAATGGTGCCGCTGAAAAAGGGGCCACTTCATTCGCAGGTGTGGGCCGAAATATAGAGACAGTGCTAGTCACGGAGGAGGAGATGGCAGTCGCAAGAGCCACGGTGTCAAGAAACGACAATAGAGTTTCCCTAAAACCTCCACCCGATTTCTTCAAAGACCAGCAGCTGCGCACGGTGACTTACCGCACCGTAAGCAAAATGTCACATCGGGTGGAGAGAGCCACGAAGGCTCAAATCCAAAAGGCCTTGGGGTGCGTCTGGGCGCGCAAAACCCACATCATTCAGGCAAAAAGTACGCCACAGTATACGTACTTTTCGCCACCCCCCAAGAGGCGAAGTCTCACTCTTTGGAAACCCTAAAGGGTGGGGAGATAGTCTTGGTGCCCTCCTACTGCGGGCAGAAAATTGTGAGAGTCAAAGTGATCCAGGTCCCGCCCGACGTGCCCATACCTTGGCTGGCCGCGTCTGTACTGGCTGGAATCGAGGAGAAGACTACCATATTGCAAGAATGGGAAGAGAGAACTGGTCAGGAATAGGCATGCAAATGCTAATACAGACTGACCAGGAGTGCATCGAGGCCATCCCAGACAACATAGACCTCGAAGAAGGACTCCAACTAACGATAAGCGTGGAAGGAAGGCGCCCAAAGTGCTATCTCTGTGGGCAGAAGGGTCACCTCAGGGCCTTCTGTCTGCAGAAGATAGCCAAGAAGAGGGCCTCCTCCTTCCGACGCCTGATCCGCTGCTACCAAGAGCAGGACAGGCAACAGAGGCAGAAGACCCTTCCATGGTGAGTAGGAGAGCAACGTCCGTGGCACCCATACCAAGGCCACGGACAACTAAAGCAGTGGCAGCAGTGGCTGGAACACCAACAGTCGCAGTAGCTACACCGGCGGCAAAACCCACGGAGCGGGCTCCACTACCACCACCAACAGCAGTGGAGCTCATACCCCTGCCAGACGCCACCGAATCTGACATGGAGTATGGGGCGGGAGGGAAGTGGTAAACGGTCTGCCACAAAAAACAAAAAAGGAAAAACCCCTTAGCATCACCCTCCAAAAGCGAAGGCAAACAAAGAGGGTTAAAGGCTGCAAGGAGACTTGCAGCAACACTACCACCATCATCACCATGAGCATCACCACCAACAACAATTACACCACCACCAGCATCTCCAAAAACACCAACATCGCAAACACAACAAAATACACACACCCAACAGCAACAATAAGAAAACAGCAACAAAATCACCCCTCCCCGCAAAAAGTACACAGCCATAAACATGGCAAATAAAGAACTCTTACAACATATAAAGCAGCACACAGACATCACAGAAAAAACTACTACACCCCACCAACACCAAGAACTCTCCCGAAAAACATTAACATAATTGAAATCAAAATAGAACATTACAATCTGTTAAAAGAAAAATTCCCCAACGCAGTTGGAGACTTCAGAGGGTCAGTTACCAAAAGGATATACACCGACATCCTCTTGGAAACACCCATGACCAGCCAAAGGGACGGTTCTACTGTCCCTTCACCACACGATCAAGGCAAGTGATCCTTTCTCACTTACCCCGTTTCTCATCCAACATGGCCGTACTTAGAATAGGCATTATAAATGTACGTGGCCTGGGGTCATCTTGGAAGCAGGGTCACCTGCTCACTAAACATAGATGTGGTGGCCATCAGCGAGACTAGAATCTCCGAAGCACGAGCCTTCGCACCAATCTTCGGCGGCTACGATGTATATGCATCTCCCAGCCGTCCAGGATCGGGGGAAGGGTTGCCGTGTTTTTTCGGAGAGGCTTGGATCTCGCCATACGGGCCATCTTCTTGGACAAGGTAAGTCGGTGGTTCTGGACGTGACCGGCAGCGAAGGCAATGCTTTCAGGCTAGTAGCCGTCTACAACCCAACAGGGGCAGGACGGCCAGATTTCTTCTGACGTCTAGAGACCTTTCTTGGATGTCCCACTCTTTAGTGTTAGTGGGCGACTGGAACGGTATCTTAGATGCACGCTGGGATTATGTGGGGCTAGTAGACAAGGCAGGAGGGTGTAAAAGCATCAACAACCTGCTCAGACGTTTTGAACTGTCTGACAGGTATAGACTGGTTTATCTGAATGTGCCAATGTGGACATGGGAAAACCGCATCGGGTCATCCAAATCGTATAGGGTATTCTGTAGGGAAACAGATAAGGTTAGTGTAGATTGTCCACAATTTAAAGTAGTCGACTACACGGACCACAAATTTGTGATCTGTGAAGTTGACTTAGATAGACTCCATAAGCAAGGGCCCCTGCTACTGGAAGCTGAACGCGTCGTTCCCGGCGCGCAAAGCTTACAGAGACCGCATTATCGCATTAGTTAAGCGTACGTTGACGGGTGCGATCGTCAACAACAGGTGGTGGTTTACCCTGAATAGGGCTATTAGAGTAGAATCGATAAGGTTTAGCAAAGGAGTAGTGATATAGAAAAATAGAGTAGAGGGAGAGTTAGTTAGAAAGCTAGAAGAGGCGTTTAGGACAGGCATCGCAAAGCATGAAGGCTGCATTGTCAGAGCTAGAGCGCGTGCTCTAAGACACGAGGGGACGAAAGCCGTTCAATGGGCCCGGGTGGTGGAGGCGCGACGTGTCAACAAGTACACAATTCGGTCTTTGCCTGATCAAAACGGGCGCATGTTGCTCGAACCAGAGCAAATGTGTGCAGCTTTTCAACAGCACTTTGCTCAATTGTTCGGGAGCGGCGGCGGGCCGGACCGGAGTATGGACTTTCGGTGCATACCTCAACGGACTGCCGCTGCTCCCGACGACCGCAGCGCAGTGCTGCGAAAAGCCGATAACAGCAGGTGAAATACGGAAAGCGATGTCTGACTGCACGAGGGATAAATCTCCAGGTTTGGATGGTCTGCCCTACGAGCTTTATGCGTATATGCCAGACTTGTTCGGTGACCTCTTGGCAGATGTCTACTGCAACTGGCAGCAGAACGGGAGCATTCCCAGTTTTGTGAGCGGGGGAGCGGTGGCGCTGCTGAGAAAAGACCCGAACAAGGGGGACGTTATAGACAACTTCATGCCCATAACACTGCTAAATGCAGAGTTTAAGATTTTGGCCAAGGTTTTAGCAAAGAAATTGGCTTGTCGTCGGTGATCTGGTGGGAGAGGCGCAGACATGTGTTATTCCGGACAGATCCATCCACGACAACCTCCATCTCATGCGATACATCATAGAGAGGGTGGTTAAGGAACCTGGCACGGGTGGGGCCCTGATAAACTTGGATCATCTAAAGCATTTGATAGGGTCGACCATCGGTACCTGGCTGCGGTCCTCGAGGCGGCCGGCTTCGGGCCCGTTTTTAGGCGCTGGATCGCTGCGATGCACAGCGACATCTGCTCGATTGTGAGGGTGAATGGTCACCTGTCTCAGCCTTTCAGCATCATGCGGTCGGTCCGCCAGCGTTTCCCCTCTCGTCCCTCTTGTACGTACTGGCCCTAGAGCCGTTACTGCACAAATTGGAGACGATGAGGGGGGGGGGGGGGTCCCACGCGACTGGGATGCGGGAGATCCGTGTCAGCTTACGCCGACGACGTCACTGTGGTGGTGTCGAGCACCAAACACGTCCAGATGCTCGGCACCGCTCTCAAGTAATACGAAGCGGTGACAAGAGCAAAGTTAAACCAGAAAAAGTCGGTGGGCTTGTAACTCGGCACCTGGAGAGGCAAGTCTATGCCCTCCGACAGCGTCGTGGGGCGCTGGACGGAAGGACCGGTTAAATTGCTCGGGGTCTGGTTCGGTCCGGACCTCCAGATGGAGGAAAATTGGAGTGAGGTGACGAGCAGGGTGGCCTATCTCACCCAGAAAAGGGCCGAGAGGAGGCTGTCTCTGAAAGATCGGGCGGAGGAGGCGAATGCGTACATCGCATCCGTCATCTACTACCGCCTCACCGTCATCCCTTGCCCCGGCCCAACTCTCACCTCCTCTTCCGCTTTTTGTGGAAGGGACGCGCTCCTATGGTCAGACGATCCATCTGCTGTCAACACCCGTTGCGTGGAGGTCTGGGCATGCCATGGCTGATGATGCGCAAACATGCGTTGAGGCTGCGAGATCTCTGGTGCTTCCTTGACGGTGAACAGGTGTGGTCGCCGTTCGCCAGGCACGTTTTCCCACAGCTCGTCTCCTTGACGGAACTCCAGTCCTGGGTCAGGAAAAGACCGAGGGATAGCGCTTGGAAACTGGAATGTCTCCAGGCGCTCACTGCCCTCTGCCAGCTGGGCACCAGTATCGGTGGAACATCCACCTCGGCGTTCTATAGGAGGGGAAGCGCGACGACGTTCTCGGAGAGATCCTGGGCGTCGAAAAAATCAGCTGTTAGCTCTCTTCCAGAGAACTTTCAGCCCAGGGCCTATGGATAACTTCCAAAAATCCCTGGTCTGGCAGTGCTACCGGGGAGCTCTGCCGGTTCGAGATAAGCTCTACAGGCACGGAAGTGCCGTCAGCCGAGCCTGTCCGAGATGCGCGCAGAGCGACGAAACCGTCGTGCACGCACTCGTTCAGTGCCAGGGCATTGCTGACTTGTGGAGCTATGTCGAACAGTTTCTGTCGCGTGTGCGACCGATCCGGTTATCGACTGAGTCCATTGTGCAGATGGTCTCGCCGTCTTCCTTCGAGAAGGAAGGGCAGGCGGTTTTCATCTGGCTGGTGGCCATGGCGAAAGAGATAGTGTGGTGGACAAGGTTGAAAGGGTTAAAGACAGACACTTTCCTCTTTGGGCGAATCCCTGATTAACTTTTTCAAGTTTCACTTGAAGAGGAAAATCGGGTTGGAGAGGCAAGTGCTTCATTCTAGCAAGTTTGTTGAAAGGTGGGTGAATGTAGCGAGAATGGTCCGAGTGAACGGGACTGCTCTGAATATACGCTTGTAGTTTGAGGAATGGAAAAATTGAGAGAGGGCGCTTGCCCTGGTGGTCAGGGTGGACGTGGTCTTTTGTGTGGTTTTCGCCACGAGTAACCCTCGGAGGTTTCCCCCCTATTGGGGAATTTTTCGTTGTTTGAATTATCATTTTTATTGTTTATATATATATGTTTCTATGTCTTTTTTTTTCTTTTTCTTTTCTTATATAAATAATAAAAATCTTTACACGCACAAAACCCACATCGTACCGTCCTGCACCGTCTGTAATGTTTTTTTGATGTCAGCCCTTGTGGCCAATAAAGAAATCATTATTATTATTATTATTATTGTTATTACTCCTTGAGTCTCAGTCATTGATGTTAGTTAACCGGAAAGTCCGTTGGAATGAATATCAAGCCACTACCTGCAGCCTCAGATATTCAAGACGTATCGGAGGGTTCTTGCTGTTCCCAGCAAGCATGCCTTTTGAAGCGTTCCAAAAAGCGTGAAGGGGCCGATTTTCTTAAACCATCCCTGGAAACTTTTGGAGATAGTCCCCAGTGCGCCTATGACAATCGGGATCACTTTGACTTCATGGCAGTTCCAAATCCTTTTTACCTCCCACTTTAAGTCCTGGTATCGGTTAATTTTCTCCCTCTCCTTCTCTTGCACTCTCGTGTCGAATGGGCAGGCCACATCCACAATCAGACACGATCTTTTTTCTTTGTCCACAACCACCAGGTCAGGTCTATTGTGTTCCAGTTTCTTGTCCGTCTGTATCCTAAAATCCCACAGCACCTTCACCTGATCGTTCTCCATCACCGCCTCTGGCTTATGCTCATACCATTTCTCAGAATGTGGTAAATTGTTTACTTTGCACAGGTGCCAGTGGATCACCCTGCCCATCACATCATGTCTCCAGCCCTTATAGTGAGTCTGGGCTAGGTGTTTACACTCGGATACAATGTGAGCCACAGTCTCCTCTCTCTCTCCACAGATCCTGCACAGTGGGCTAGCCTCCTCCTTGTAAATATGGTGTTTCAACCACTTCGTTTTGAGGGCCTGCTCCTGCGCAGCCATTAACATTCCTTCTGTAGCCTTTTTAAGGTCTCCTCTTCTCAACCAGTTCCATGTCTGTGGATCTCTAAATTCAGTTTTCTCAAAGAAGGTACTATGAAGGGATTTTTCCTGAAGGCTGCTCTTTCTCCTTGATGTTATTTCCTCCTTGGACATCCCCTGGCCTATTGTCCCCTCCTTCAGTACAGTTCTAAGCATTGGCTCCTTACTATCAGTCACGTATTTGTGTAGGTTGTTTTTCTCCATCTGAACACAGTCCTCTATGCTGATAAGACCTCTTCCACCCTCAGATCTCTTTAGGTAGAGTCTATCGACATCATTTTCTTGTGGAACATGTTGTAGATAGTCAATAGCTTCCTAGTCTTCCTATCCATTTCTTTTTGTTCAGCAACATTCCATCTCAGAATTCCCGCACTGTACCTAATAATAGACACAGCTCGGGAATTTACTGCGCTTATGGCATTTCTGCTGTTCAGATGTGACTTCAATACGTTCCTTACTCTCCGAATGTATTCAGTTCTTAACAATTCCTTCATTTTTTTGTTCTTTATGCCATCAGCCTCCAGAACGCCCAAATACTTGTATCCTTCCTCAGAGTCAATTTCCTTTATCATCTCACCTGTTGGTAACTGAATTCCGTTACTTCTGCTCAACCTACCCCTCCTCATCACAATGACTCCACACTTACTAATACCAAACTGCATACATATATCACTGCTGAAAATACGGACAGTGTCAACAAGCACATCCAACTCCTTCTCACTCTTCCCGAAGAGCTTAAGATCGTCCATGAAGAGGAGGTGATTGATGGTAAGCCCTCCCTTTCCCAACCTGTATCCTGCTCACACTTTTCGCAGTACACTGGTCAGGGGCATCAGGGCAAGGACAAACAACAGAGGGGACAGGCTATCTCCCTGGAAGATACCTCTCTTGATCTTCACGCTTCCCAAGGATTCTCCAGTTGATGTCAACTCTGTTTCCCAGGACCTCATACTTTTGCCCAACAACTGTCTGATGTTATCTGCCACCCTGAAGATCTCCAGGCTTTTGGTGATCCAAGAATGAGGCACCATGTCAAATGCCTTTCTGTAGTCTATCCATCCCATGGCAAGATCAGTGTGTCTCCTCCTGCAATTCCCCATTACCATCTTATCAATAAGTAACTGGTCCTTTGTATCACGTGACTTCTTTCGGCATCCTTTCTGTTCGTCCGGTAATTATTATTATTATTATTATAATTATTATTATTATTTTGGTGCTTATTTGCGACAGGCGTGTTCACATCGGCTCCAGAAGTGTTGGTTATTTTGAGTTGTTTCAAAGCAGAATTTGCTGAATTTGTTTTTTACGAACTGTATATAAGGTTCCATTCATTGGCCTGTGTAAAGATGACCCCATAATATATAGCATGGACCTGACACAAAAAATGAAAAAGTTTGTCCATTCCTGGAAGCTCATTAAACATGAGCAAACCTGGGCCAACTTAACTGTCCCGTCAGAGGCCATAGAAGCAGTGGAGAGTAGAACTGTGGTCTTTAGATGCATCTCAGTAGAGACTAAAAAAGCGACCAACACTCCCCAGGCAGAAGTCGAAGCTGCACTGAGGTGCATCAGAGACGACACAGAATACATAGCGAGGGGCTGGAACCTTGGAACCCTTATAGGTAAAGAGCAGACTGGACTGTTTAAGTCAATAGCCCTCGCTATAAAACACTCAGTGAAAAGAACTATTAAAGTCCGCATTTCCAGGATTCCACCAGGAAAAGATATGTGGTGTCTACTGGGATGCGTGATTGTGGAGGGAACAATTCCCCATACATGTGACTGAAATTGTGTCGATTCTTCAGCATTAGGTGCAACCTCTGCACCACTTTACCTTGACACTAATCTAAAGAACATTTTCTGATTTGCAGAGAACAATCTATTCTGTTCATATTGTTTTTGTCTATTTGTATAGCGCCTAACCTGATTATAGTTTGCTTCAACTCAGTGGTTCACTTCTTCCATCATTCAACTTCATTTTATACCACATGTTCATACGTCGTTTCTTCTCTAATTTAGACTTCTTCCACTTTCCTTTATACTCAGTATCCGTTTTATCTAGATTTTTTCTGAGTTAAATTATATCACCTTCCAATTTTATCTTCCACTTGGGTTCCTTAAATTTCTTCTTTTCAGTTTGCTTAATACCTAATCGCTCAGTCACCAGAAACCCTGCAGCGCTGATTAACTTTCTCAAGACGGTGATACCTTTGGATTCTTTGTACATCATTGCTTGGTTTACTTTTGCTGTTTCAGTTGCTAAACGACTTATATTCCGAAGATTCAGCGCTGTCTTATTGAATCCAGGATCATTAAACAGATCTCTCAATCTTTTGATGACCAATATTGTTTCTTCCATTTCTTCATTTTCATTTTTATTCACGTTTTCAATGTCCACATCATCAGTCACTTGATTTTTCCAATCTCACCACATTTATAGTTCATTATCCCCCCCCCACGTCATTTTGGTAGGGTAATTCTTTCTCAGTTGATTCATTCTTATTATGATCTTTATGTTTCCCACTTACTACTTTTGCATCATCTAAGTTACCTTCAGCATTAACATTCATACTTTGAACTTTAGCCTATCAATCAACCTTGGTGAGTCAGTTATTGGCCTAATTTTTCTTATCTGTTCCATCAGATGGTTCCCACTGATTTCAAACATTTCAAAGAATGCAAGAATGTGACACGTGATTGCAATTTTATTACCTTCTTTACTCCATTTCCTTCTGCCTCCGGTTTCATTGCAATGTTTTACTTTTCTGCGACAATAAACCTGTGGTTTATTTTGTGGTAAGCTGCATCATTAATGAATCAAGAGTTTAATAGACTATTGATTCCAGAAGTGGGCCCGATCAATACAGATCGAACCGTGAGGTGATCAATCACGAAACGCGCGTCACACCTGAACAAACTAAATGATGATACTCTGACACCTCATTCCCACTTGATTGGCAGTATCGGTAGAGGGTCGAACGCCATGCTTTCCAGCATAGTTACGTCCCTTTATGATCTGAGTTCAAATCCCGCCGAGGTTAACTTTAAAATATATTTTCTACACATTACATAATGCTTTAAGCAAATTATAACACCTTCGTGTATATTATGTACTGTATGAATATATATATATATATATATATATATATTAGTAAAAAGGAAAAGAAAATGCTGACAAATTTTTCCCACTGAAAAATAGTTTAATTAGGAATAAGTATAAATTAGTAATAAGTATTAGTTAGTATTCAGTTTTAGTTTTAAGTTTTTACCGGTTGCGCATTTCTAATGCTTTTCAAAAATAATTTTGAGATAGAGCGCCCGTGATGTTTGCTCTAATCTGATTAGTTTTGGAAATTCTACCTGTTTTATGTGAAAAAAGTGGCTCCAGAGGTATTAAAATAAGTTTCGCGCCAATTCGTGTTGCAAAAATTCTTGTGGTCAAAACAATTTTGATTGGTCGGTAGAGGTCACGTGAATGTTAAAAATTGATTTTGCGCCAAATGTAGGTTTGTCGAAGAGTGTCCTTTTTCGCCTGATTGAGAAGTCACTGAAAAATAAGTCTTTTAAGACAAATATGTGTGTGTGTGTAGTAAAGAGGTTCATTGTTGTGATAATGGTCAGTGTGTGTGTGAATTGCAGTCATGTTGAAAGATCAACAGTTCAGGTGCCTATTAAGACAAATATGTGTGTGTGTGTGTGTGTGTGTGTGTGTAGCAGAGTAATTCGTGGTAGAGGGATCGGTAAGTAGGAATGTGTCTGTACGTGTGTGGGGGATATTTTAACATGTTGAAAGATATTTTTCAGCTCTTGTCTTATACGGAGAAGTGTGTGTGTGTGTATATGTCTCTTTGTATGTTAGTGTACGCGTGTGTATGTGTGTGTGTATATGTCTCTTTGTATGTTAGTGTACGCGTGTGTATGTGTGTGTGTATATGTATCTTTGTATGTTAGTGTACGCGTGTGTATGTGTGTGTATATATATGTGTGTGTGTGTGAGTGTCCAGATTGTACGTACTGCAAGGGGAATCCATTAGGCCCTGCCGTATTGGAATACTTGTGTACAAATATGTATGTGCCCATCAGTGTGCAATGCATGTGTGCGTATATGTATGTGTGTGTGTCGGCACGTTTATATCTATAGACATCAAAAGGTATGCAAATTTGTGTATATTTGTGTTGCACCATAGAACATGTGTGTTTACGTATGTCATTGTGTTTATATGTGGATAGAGATGTATGTAGGATGTATGCTGATGTAGGTATGTATGTTGACTTGCGTATGTTGTGGGTTCGTCTTAGTGAGAAGTGTTTACACGGGGTCCGTATTTGTTAATAAAGTGAGATTCCTTGCTGATGCGCTGGGTGTGGGTGGTATTATCTTTAAATTTGTAGAGGGGAAAGATTCTAAAGTTGGGATGATTTTGGGCGGCACAGGTATCAATGTGTTCACTCAGTGGTATTTTCCTGTATTCCCGTATTTTAATTTGGGATCTACGGACAGTCATGCGTTGGCGGAGGCTGTTTTTGGTCTGGCCTATGTATTGTTCTCGACAACCTGAGCAAGTTAATACATATATTAGATTTTTTGATGCGCATGTGAAATTGTATTTTACTATAAAACGTTGTCCTTCTTTGAAATAGAATTCCGAACCCTCTATTAAGTTGATGCATATGCCACAGTTGGGTCTATCGCATTTTTTTTACTGTGGGTTTCGTTGTTGTGGTTGGCAGTACTTTGGCATGTGTTAGGATGTTTTTCATTGACTTAGATTGTTTTTTGCTCTTTATGATATCGTGTGTTCGAAGGATTTGGTTCATTCTATGGTCCTTTTTTAACACAGGGATGTTCTGGAGGATGGTGTCAAAGGCCTCATTGTTGAGGGGGTTGTGTGTGGAGATGTATGGAAGAGCTTTTAGTTCGGTTGATTTACTTTAGGGTGTCTAAGGTCCTTGGTACTGAGTTTTAGGGCACGTTGGATTCCATTGTCAATTAGTGATGATGGGTAGTCCCTGCCTATGAGTGTGTCCTTTAGTTCTTGTAGCCGTAAGTAACAGGTGTTTTTATTGGAGACTATAGTACAGATTCTCTTGGCTAAGTTATAGGGAATATTAATTTTAACGTGTCTAGGGTGGCAAGAGTTGAAAGGAAGATATTGCTTGGAGTCTGTGGGCTTGTAGTATATGTCTTTTTCTATTTTTTTGTTATGAATCTTAATGAGGATGTCGAGGAAGGGGAGTTGTTGATGGCTGTATTCCATCGTGACGTTAATATTCGTGTTGAGCCCATTTATAAGGGTGTGAAATTCTTTAAGTTTCTCGATGTTTTCGTGCCAAAGGATGAAGAAGTCATCTAGATATCGCTTCCAGTTCTTTTCTATGTGTAAATGGAGAGTGTTTCCAAATTTGTTTAGTACTTTAGTGTAGAGGGTGATTTCCAGGTATCCCATGACTAGGTTGGCATAAGTGGGGGGTGTTTTCGTTCCCATAGCGGTCCCAGATTTCTGCCTGTAGAATTTGTTATTGAAAACGAAGTAATTGTTCTCCAAGATAAATTTGAGTCCCTCTATCACGAATTCTTTTTTGATGTGTTGTGGGAGTTCATTGTGGTAATTATCCAGCCAGAATTGGATAGCTTCTATTCCTAGTTTGTGGGGGGGGGGGATGTTGGAGTATAGGTTGACTACATCGAATGTCACTAGTAGGGTTTGTTCAGAAAGGGGCATATTAGGGAGGTGATTGAGCATATCTAGGCCGTCCCTTATATAGCTTTTGAGGTGTTTGAGAAAAGGCTTGAGAAGGGTATCAATGAAGTTGCTAAGGGGGTGGGTTTCGCATATATATATATATATATATATATAGAATTAGTATATCTACCAACATATGTATACAGATGTATACCCATGCTAGCAAATATATATGTTATGTCTTAGTACCTTTGTGGTTCTATGCAGGGGGATGCAGAATAATTATATGAAAGACGTAAAATGAGAAAATTTTAAAAATTAAAAATTAACTTACTAAAATTTTCACTCCAACTAATTAGTTTCTGTAAGGGAGTAAATATAGTTACGTAACACAACTATAGAGAAGTCCTTACGTCATCAGGGAGTCTATTCTCAGCTAAGTTCCCAGGCAATGCGCGGACACTAGGAACACATATAAAAATAATAATTCAGTGGATGGAACAAAGCTAGCGGGGACTAAATTCCAGGGCGCTGAAAAAATTCACTGCCTACTTCGTCAGTGGCAAATTCTAAAGAATCAATCACGTGACACTGAGGTTAATCAGTGAGGAGTGGGGTGGTATTATGACAAGAGTGTCACGTGATTGATTCTTTAGAATTTGCCACTGACCAAGTAGGCAGTGAATTTTTTCAGTGCCCTGGAATTTAGTCCCCGCTAGCTTTGTTCCATCCACTTAATTATTATTTTTATATGGGTTCCTAGTGTCCGCGCATTGCCTGGGAACTTAGCTGAGAATAGACTCCCTGATGACGTAAGGACTTCTCTATAGTTGTGTTACGTAACTATATTTACTCCCTTACAGAAACTAATTAGTTGGAGTGAAAATTTTAGTAAGTAAGTTAATTTTTTATTTTTAAAATTTTCTTATTTTACGTCTTTCATATATATATATATATATATATATATATATATATAGAGAGAGAGAGAGAGAGAGAGAGAGCGAGATAGATAGATATATACACGCATAACGCACATATATAAACAGGAAATCAGGTTTGATGTAATTTTTATATTTATTTTTGTCTGGTAATATATTTTTTTATATGAGGCATATAATTTATATATGCATATAAATATGTGTATCTATACACACATACCCACACCACACACACACAGACACACACAGTTTGGGGGCTCTTATATAAATAAGTGTAATAATGAAATCAAACGTAACTTCGTGTTTGAGAGAGTTCATTCTAATTAAACGAGAAACGCTATGGGATACAACTCCTACTTATTTGAAAACATTCTATTTTAAAATACACATAGAGAAATGAACGGATATCTCTCTCTCTTCAAATGTAGTAGTTTAGTAATGTCGGAATAAAAAGTGTTACTGGAAAAAATCAATATTAACATAATTTTACATTAGAATTAGATAACAGTATGTTACTTTGAAGTATAATAATATTGGACAACGTAAAATAAATGTAAGTTAGACGTATTACTAGATAATATAAAATCATTTTATATGTGGAGTTCGAAATGCGTCGATTAGCAAAATATGTAAATAAATATACTCTTCCGTGCAAATAAAATATATCTTAGAATGAAATATTATTAAAACGTATACCACGGACCTTTAACTTCTGATTGTGTCGTAAGGGTTGCGTCATTAAATTCGGCGTGCCTTGACCATTTAATCCAGGCGGGGCCCATACTGAACACAGTCGATTACTTCTAGCGAAGGAGAGAGTCGACTCAGTACTAGAATGGTACTTTATTTATTAACCATGAATGCACGACAGGCAAGGGCTTGTTTTAGGGGGGTACCAGGGGACAAATCCCCCCCCCCCCCACTTTTTCAAACGTCTATATTTTATTTTTGGTTTATTTGATATAATAAATTCTTTTTAAGCTTATTTTTTTTATATCTGAACTTCATTTGAATATATAAAATTTAATTTACGTAAAATTTTAGTTATTGTTGATGGGGTCCTGGAAAGAAACCATAAGCAATTAATGCTCATTTAACCCTTTAACATTTACATTACTCTATATATACTATTGTATTTTCAAAGTAAAGGCTTTATCTCGCATAATATCTCACATAATATCGAATCAATAAGATTTTGATATTATTTATTGAGAAAAATACCTTAACATAAGTATGAGTGGCCAGTTACGGCCGATTTGAACAGAAACAGGTGAGAGTATTGTGACCGGATATGGCCGGTTTAAATGCTAAAGGGTTACGAATCAACAAATCTTGGTTTGTCCTCCTCACATATTTGAGGCAAACGAGGCTCCTGATGACAGGTCATGTTGACATCGGCAAGATTCGAACTGAGAGCACAAAGAGCCGGAAGGAAAAATGCCAAGTATTTTTACCGAAGTTCTCTTGACAACCTTATCGCACACATGAAAGGAAACATTCTCAACAAGAAATTGATTGATTTATTTATAGCTTATTATTCTGTAGAAACGTAGGACAGATTGGATGAGTAAAATATGTCACTCTACAAACGAACGTATCAATTCCTTCCTTTATTGTGATTTATCTTCTTTATATTCAGATTAAAGCTATCATATATATATATATATATATATATATATATATATATATATATATATATATATATATGTATAGATAGATAGAGATAATATATATATATATATATATATATATATATATATATATATATATATATATATATATATATGTATATATATATATATATATATATATATATATATATATGTATATATATATATATATATATATATATATATATATATATATATATATGTATATATATATATATATATATATGTATATATATATATATATATATATATATATATATATATATATATATATATGTATATATATATATATATATATATATATATATATATATATATATAAGTTGAGACACACGTGTAGATTATTTCCAATAAAATACAAATAGATAGGAAATTAATTTGAGATGAATTAGTCGCCATTTTATTTTGCACCAGTAAGAAAGAACAACACATTGACTCCCCCTCCCCACATAAGACATACACACGCGTACACCTACACATACACATACACACTTTACATATTCACAAACACTTGTATAATATACAACACTTCCACTGAGACAAACACAATTACATACGCATAAAAAATGAACGGACATATATATAGAAGAGCATTAACACACATAATATCCACAGACAAATACTGACACTTAGACACACAAATGAATGGAGAGTCATTACTAAGTCACATACACATGTACACAAACAAACATATACACATATATACATATATACATTCATATACATATACATACACACGTACATATATATATACATTCGCAAATATCAGACCTGCCAACCTCTGAAAACCCAAATGGGGAGTACCATGAAAAAAGGTACCCCAAAACGGGGAGAAATGAGGCAAAATGAGGAGAGTTTACAGAATGAAAGCTATACCCAGTTTCACAAGAGAAGACATCTCTCACCCACCCCGAAATGAGTGGGAGACACTCCTTGTCGGACGGGGAGAGTTGACAGGTCTGATATATATATACACATACATACATATATACATATATACCATTCACACATACATAAATATATACATACATACATACATTGTTGGACCATGTAATCCAATTAATTTAATCAACAGAACTGTATGTTCATGAAATTAACGTGTAAGAGACTGTATTCTACAGACACGTTCATACTTAAGTTAGATCTCAGGGAGATTTGGCGTGACACAATGTGCGACAAGACTGACCCCTTGGATTACAGTTGGAATTCATTTTTACTAGCTCAGTTGACACTGAAGTAACGTGAAATAAAGTGTCTCACTCATGGACACATCGCACTACCCAGTCCGAGAACTGAACTCATGATTTTACAATCGTATATACAAATATATACATACAAACGTACTTTCGAGTCTCGAATAACCCCACCCCGCTTATTAAATTTTGCTATTCTATCTCCGGCGAAATTCTATTTTAAGTGGTAGGGTTTCTGCGACAACTGATTTTCTTTAGGCATTAAAAAACATTATACTCGACAAAAAAGAATACTACAAGAAATCTTATATTATAAAATAAAGGGTATTTCGGGTCCCATGTGAAGGGTTTGGGGTCTCATGTAAACTAAGCGACTAATTCTGGTTTAAAAAAAACAAGGGAGACGACCTATAAAAATTATCGATTTCCCAACCTCACCGCTTATTCCACACCCTATTATTTGGGACCTGAGAATACACGTACGAATATAGACACAGATTAAACGGATGTTCAAAGATACACTTGCATAGATAAAAACAGGAACGGAGGCGTATGGATAATAGATGAAAGAATATATTTCTCAACGAAGTGGTAATAATAGAGAATTAATAAGTGATCGGTGAGGGCATGTTGTCAATGGTAACGAAGTAAGGAGGAAGTGGTTGAAAATGTAATGATAGTGAGGCTAAAGCTGTCTTGAGCAATATACATATACACGCATACAAATACACGTATATATATATATATATATATATATATATATATATGCGTCTATTTGATTGTGTTGTGTGTATATGTATAGTGTTTATGGAGGTGTTATAATGTGTGCATATGTGTGTGTGTTTGTATGAAATGTATAAATATGTGTGTGTGTATACGCATATGGAGATATAGACGCACATACACAAACGTGCGCGCGCACGCACACACACACACACACACACACACACACACATATATATACACACATATAAAAAGAAAAAAACGCACGCAGAGACCATACCAATAAAAAGGGGACACACACACAATAGGAGAAGCACATTCTCTCTCTCTCTCTCTCTCTCAGTTACTTACATACATACATGCGCTTCTCCTCGTGTCCCCCTTTTATTGGTATGTCCTCTGCGTTTTTTTCTTTTTTCCCTTCTGTTTAATTTATTTTTTCTCCCTCCTCTTTTCCTTCCCCAATAACTTACAAACGTTATTGACGCACTGGAGATAGACATATTGTCTCTCCCGGTTACTTACATACATGTTTTACCTCGCGTGCCCCCTCCCTTTATTGGTATGTTGTCTGTTTTTTTTTCTTTTTTTCCCTTCTGTTTAATTTTTTTTTCTCTCTTTTTTTTCCTTCCCCCAAAACTTTCAAAAGTTATTGACGCACTGGAGATAGGCATATTGTCTTTAATTCTTTGAAATGTCCGAGACCTTCAGCAGGCAACCGAAGAGGGGACCTGTCGCTTGTTTGTGCTTTCCTTTAATTTCTAAATACACTATATATATATATATATATATATATATATATATATATATACGTGTTTTAACAGAAGCTTCGATAAATGTGTATGTAAACCAGTAAACATGCCTGATATACGTATTTCGTGTTGTAAGCAATATAGATGGCTTAATCAGAAGCTATCTACACACTTATAATACAGGGAGAATTGCTTAGTTAAAAGCTTTATGCTCCTATCAAATGTGGCACAAACAGAGAACTGGATCTGCTGGGTTCACATAATTTTAGAGGACCGATAGAGAGTGATTTGAAGTAGATTTGGCTGTTACTCCTAGATGTTTGAACGAACGTGGAAGAAAGCTACTTAGTTTATTCAGTGAATGCTGTTGGACCTCCATCGATCCTGACGATAGCAGACTTGCCAACCTCTAAAAATCCAAACGGGGGTGTATCATGAAAAAGTGCCCTAAAATGGGGAGAAACGAGGTAAAATGAAAGCTATACCCATTTTCACAAAAATGGGGAGACAGGGAGAAATGCGCCAAAACGGAGAGATCTCTCCGTCGGACGGGGAGAGTTGACAGGTCTGCGATATTGTTCCAGTTAATTCGATCAACGGAAGTGCCTGCTCATGAAATTAACGTGCAAATGGCTGAAATTTCCATAAACACGTGTATCCTCAACGTAGTTCTCAAGGAGACTTAGCGTGATATAGAGCGCGATATGACTGGAACTTTGAATTACACGTAGAACTATCTTTTTCTCCATCTGTGTGGACTGGATCATTGATAAATTAAATACTTTGCTCAGAGAGATAATGCACAACAGGGAATCAAACTTACAACTTTATGATCATGAGCCGACCATCTTTATCATCAGTTTGTTGACATTCTGCTGTGCTGCCAGATCATTATTCTGTTAGAAGCGTGCTACTATTTCCACGAGCAAAAACATTTGTTTTGTTTAGTTGTAATTTTTACTTTCTAAAAAAAAATAAAAAGTTTCATGCACAATTTAAAGAAAGAAAAATAATCAATGAGTTTCTTTGATCTGTTATCCTCCAAAGACGTCGATTCGAAATCTCCACTCGTCGTAGACATATGTGTCAGGTTTAATTGGATATTTATAGATATTCAGAGTCAGCTATATAGTGATGTTGTGCTTTATTTTTGCTTCCGAAAGAAATAAAATGATAAATTTCTCACAGGTAAAGGAAATGAAATCAAATATGAAATATCTTCACATTTTATATTTTTTACTTTCGCCATCATGTTTAATCGTTTGAAATCGATAAAGATTTGATTAACACTTTTAATGAGTATGTAAGAGTTGTTAGATCGTAGCACAAAATTCCTTGGTGTATTTGTACCAGCTGTTGGCACTGTGAGCTGAAATACCACCGAAGTTAACTTTGCCTTTCGCGCTTTTCATTTTGAGATGGTTTGCAGTATTGATTCCGGGTTTTTACTTGCAGAAATACTCACTATTAACATGGATGAAGACTGGAATTAAAACGAACTTACTGCGATAATACCCATACTTACTGTGACAATACCCAAACAGAAATTACAAGGGTGGTTAAAAAGTTTAAGAAATTTAACATGAAAACATTAAAAGACTTACATTTTGCCAGGACCACATAGATTGACCCTGCCGAAATTGGTTATAGCAATTATCAAAAACTGCTGATTAACAGTTAAATGATGTAATAATAATAGGACTCAGCAAGAATCTCTTCTGCGGACATTTGTCTATCTCCTTTGTTCTATCCTACGCCATCTTGTTTTTGTGTACACAAAAACAAGATGGTGTAGGATAGAACAAAGGAGAAACACACAAAAATAAAAACTTTGTCACTGAGGAGGTCACAGAATGTGTGACGAAAGAGCTTTGATAATATATAAACAACCTTCCAGTTATCGAACCAACCAGCCAACCAACCGCAAACTTATAATAAATTGAAGTGAAAACAAACAGGTGCGCGTGTTTTTATTGGCAACATGACCCTCCCAAAGTATAACAATTATATATATATATATATATATATATATATATATATATATATATATATATATATATATATATATATCAGTATTCTGATGGTTTGGTCGGATATCTACTGTAATTAAAGTCGAGTGACGTGACTTCTAACGATCAGCGACTAATGAAACAATTGTTAATACTTTAAATAAATCCTACTGTACAGCCGACCATGCTATTCCTCATTCTTTTACTATTATTACTCCAAGAACCGCCGCCTAGGAACTTTCTTAAACCGGCCACCCGACTAAGGAAGCTTCTTGTTAAATCAAACAACGCCGAACGTTAAAACTATCCTCGATACAGAGTACTCATAACATCTAGTTGGATTACCTTAAACGATATCATGTTATCTTATAAAACCCTATTTGGCAGGTGAACAGTGAGCTGTACTGATGAAGGGTGATAGCCAGAAACATTAGTGTCTGTAGTTATGTTCGCATGCCAACATAAGAGCAAGAACGAAGTGTTCATTCTACTGACATGGCTATAAAATTGAGGCTTGTTTGCATAATTGCAAACGAATCGAATGTTATTATTAATATTCGAAAAACAGGTGCGTGTGTTTTTATTGGCAACATGACCCTCCTAAAGTATAACAATTTCTCTCTCTCTCTCTCTCTCTCTCTCTCTCTCTCTCTCTCTATATATATATATATATATATATATATATATATATATATATATATATATATATATATATATATATATATCAAGTAAGTATGTTTTGAAACAGTGAGCGAGTTTGACGTACATGTACGTCAATACTCATCTTTTTCCATTTATCTGAGGGTTCTAAACCCCGTTATCAAGCTAAAATTCCTTTAGTTAAAAATACGGTGAAAGCTATATATTTTCTAATATATATATATATATATATATATATATATATATATATATATATATATATATATATATATCAGTATTCTGATGATTTGGTCGGATATCGACTGTAATTAAAGTCGAGTGACGCACCTGTGTACACAAAAACAAGATGGCGTAGGATAGAACAAAGGAGATAGACAAATGTCCGCTGATGAGATTCTTGCTGAGTCCTATTATTATTACATCATTTAACTGTTAATCAGCAAAATAAGGGTTGCCTCCCTTGCCGAGCCCCACGTGGGTATTGGTAACGGTCAATCCTTGGCCTGGCACTTGAACTAAAGCCTGTTGAGAAAGTGACGTCCTTGTTCAATCATCTTACCAAAAGCTTAACATTATTTGTCTAAGCGGACAGTACTTGATTTAGGAGTCGCAGAAACCCAAATGCTGGATTTTCACCAACCATCCAGGGGTCCGGGTAAATTTTTCAATCATATTTTTTTAATTTGTTTGACCAGAATTACTTAGTCGTTTCTATGGCTGTGCGGATAATGGTTTAACCATCATCTCAGTGTGTTTGGCCTTTTAACGTATGTTGTAGCTCTGGTTCGTTAGAATCTATTGAGCGCTTGCCACACATCTCGGAAGTTGTTTTTCGCTCATTTCCAATAGCCGAAATACGATTCCCGCTAATTTATATATATATATATATATATATTATATATACCTTTGGTACGTTTCGGTCAATATTGGCCCAGGCCTATCTAACTTAATATCACCACCTGGTATATATATATAGTGTAAAGTAATATGATTTCAAATACGAAAGCAAATAATTATAGGTGAAGAAACTATACAACTCAAACATACGGGATTTTCTTACGTACATAAGGCTACATACAATTTTATAGAAACGTATTAAATCCTACTATGCACGATTATAAATTCACGTAGAGCAATGTAAATTTAAATGTGATATACTTAGCAGTGTTTCTCAATGTATATGTATATATGTATATATATATATATATATATATATATATATATATATATATATATATATATATATATATATATATATATAAAAGAAAATTTCGCTCTACATGGCTGAATAAAATAAATGTAATCTGAGTTTTTCGAATATTAATAATAACATTCGATTCGTTTGCAATTATGCAAACAAGCCTCAATTTTATAGCCATGTCAGTAGAATGAACACTTCATTCTTGCTCTTATGTTGGCATGCGAACAGAACTGCAGACACTAATGTTTCTGGGTATCACCCTTCATCAGTACAGCTCACTGTTCACCTGCCAAACTATCAGTCTGCTGATATGCAAATCTGGTTGATCAGTGGATCTGCTAATATGCAGATCTGACTGATCAGCCAGTCTGCTAATATGCAAATCAGGCCAATCACTCACTGTGTATTTTTGAAAATAGCATATATTTTCACTAGCTCTGACATATATATATATATATATATATATATAAGATCATTATATTATGTATACTCCATTCCTACAAACTGTAGAGTGCTTCTTATCCGATATCTGCATTGCTTTATTGTACTACAATAAAACTCACCTCCTACATATATATATATATATATATATATATATATATATATATATATATATATATATATATATATATATATATTTATATATATATATCGGAAGAAAATTAAAGGGACAAACATTTAAGAAAGATAATCTTTGTGTTGGTTAATTTCAGCAATAAGCTGTTCTAAGTCTCTTTGAACAAAGGTATGTTGTATTGTCTCTTTGAACAATATGTTGTATTGTCTCTTTGAACAAAGATATGTTGTATTGTCCGGAGGCTTTCTTATCTGGGCCCTTGTGGTGTTTAAAGGTTTTCAGTGATGTTTCATTCCAGCATACGTAATAATGTGATGATATTTGTAAATGGTCACTTCATTTTAAGTTTCGAATTATTTTAACCTCCCCTCTCTCTCTTTCTTCCTCTCTCTTTTTTCTGTGATCCTAGTACATTCTTCCTGGAGCTTCATCAACTGTAGTGTGTACTGACAAAGATCATTTAGACCTTATGTTGTTTCTATTAACTCTAGTGCATTTCAAATGAACGTTGGGCTTGATTGACTCAGTGGTGTAGAAACAAGGGTAATTTTGATTTTTCCTTCTATTAGTCCTCAGTCACCTTAAACGTATGTTTAAGGTATTTTGACATTGTAGTGTGCACTGACAATGATCATGTTGATTTTTATTCAATTAGCTTTCCTAGAGCTAAAGCCCTGCGTAGAGTTTGATCCCCTAAAACGTGTTGTTTAACGAATCTGAGGATGACCTTATTCTACTTAAATCAGAGGCTGGTTAGTGGCTTTACACCTCTAAACCTTGATGTGCATCTTCAGGGTATACCAGACATAAATATCTGGTTCAAGAGGCTAGGTATAAAGCTCGGCACGTATTTCACTTTCCCCTAGTTCCCTTGATAGTGTCGAGGCCATTCTTCTCCATATCTTCTTTAATTTCCTTCCTGCAGCAGGACCGTTAAAGTGACGATGACGACGACGGCGACGACAGCAGCATCAGCAGCAACAGCAACAGCAACAGCGGCAACAACAACAGCAGCAACAACAACAGTAACAAGAACAATAGGAAGAACAACAGCAACAGTAACAACAATACTAAAACCAAAAGCAACAACAAACGCATAAACAGCAGCAGCAATAACAGCAGCAGCAACGACAACAATAACAACGTCGATGATGGTGACAACGACAACAGCAACAACGGCTAATACGACATCAGCAGCAGCATCAACTAGAACAGCAATAGCAACAACAACAACTACAGCAGCAACGTCAACAACGACGACGACCTGGACAGCAACAGCAAGAACAACAGCAATAGCAGCAGCAACAACAACAACAGCAGCAACAACAGCAACACCAACAGCAACATCATCAGCAACATCACCAGCAACAACAACAACAACAACAACAACAACGACTACTTGTAGACGTTAAAGCCTATTATCAGCCATATTTAAGACATTAATTTCGAAGAGTCTATAAAGGGCGGTAATTACTTTCTTTTCATGTTAGGCTAACTTATTACGCCATGCTCCTCTATAGCCCGAGTCTTGTAAGTGAAACAGAGTAGACGGAAACCGATCATGCGCATCGGATGGACTGCACCTATAATTCATAGGCCTATCATTGTCACATAATGTGCAACGCTGAGATTTTCACTTAATCGTGCAACTGAATGTTCGTCGTCGAAACTGATGAAGGATCATTATGATGATCATCACTATCATCTTCATCATCACCATCATCATCACCAGACATATTACAGCGTGCCACTATTACTTCTCAAACATTGGCGTGGTGCTAATTGAAAAGAAACCAATATCTGGAAAGAGTAAGAAGGAAGAAGAAACTAAATGATAAAAATAACAACAACAACAATAATAATAATAATAGTAATAATAATATGAAGAAGTAACGTAAGAATAAGACTGAGACAAAAGAAGAGAAAAAGAAGAAAGTTTAAAAAAAACCCAGTATATAAGGGCGAAAAGAAAGTAAGCAAAAAGGAATAAATAAATAAAGGTACACATTAAGATAGATTTGTAAAAGAGAACGAATCATAAGCAAAAAAAATCAACAAAACAAAAAACCCCACTGAGAATATGCAAGAAATACCCCCTCTCCCTAGCACGCATACATAAACATAAACACGCAGATAAATATAAAATACTAAACAAACAATGAATAAAATCAATATAAAAAGGAAAGTGTATCTAAATAGAATGTATAATTCTGGTAAAGTAATTTGTGGATGTGACGTAAAGCCAAACAATATGTTTGGTTTAGAAAAATCTATTTGTCTAAATGGAAAACAACGAGAGCAGACGATCTGCGGAATAGAAAGATACGGAAGCACAGAAAGGACAACAACTTACTTGAAGTGACGGTTTTTTTTGGCACCAAATCTAGAAATGAAACTATTTATTTATTTACTTATTTATTTAATCAATTTAAACGTCCGTATAGAGCTAGTAAACCATGGCCAACTGGAAGTATTTAATACAATTTACAATTAGGAAACAAAAACAAGGGTGTGTGTGTGTGTGTGTGTGTGTGTGTGTGTGTGTGTGTGTAAAATATATATATATATATATATATATATATATATATATATATATATATATATATATAGAGAGAGAGAGAGAGAGAGAGAGAATGCAAAAGAAGCATATATAAAAATAGGCGAAAAACAAGGACATCTATAATGCAGCTAAAGTTTATCTTTTTATGGCTTCCATGTACTGGAAGATCTTGTTTATGGTTGGGAGATCCTTGACAATATATTTCATCTCCAATGTTGGTAGTTCTTTTAAAGACCAGCTTCAAGACCCTCTTTCTCTCAGACTAGTAGATTCTACATTGGAACAAATAGTGCCATCGAGTTTTTGGGTAGTTTCCAACATGTTTATTTGAGAAAAAAACTATTTTATCTCAATGACGCAGACGACTGGTAGAATAAAAAGATACCGAAGCATAGAAAGGTGAAGACGTTGTTATCGTTAAAAGGAATCTGTGGTTGTAGCATAAAGCAAACCGTATATATAGTTTAGAAAACAAAAATTGTCTAAACAACAAGGAAAGCAGACGATTTGGAGAATTTGAAACAATTTCCATTAAAAATTGAATGTAAAGTGGTGGGAGAAAATTTGTGAATATGACATAATGTCAACTGTGTTTAGTTTAGAAAACAAAAATCTATTTTTTCCTAAACAGAAAAGGACGAGGACAAACGATCAGCTGAATAGAATGGTATGGATGCATAGAAGTGTAAAAAAAAAAAAAGAATCAAAGTTTTTCAGGCATTAAATCTGGAAAGTAAGTAAATTATTTCGATCATACAGAGAGAGAGAGAGAGAGAGAGAGAGAGAGAAGAGAGAGAGAGAGAGAGAGAGAGAGAGAGAGAGAGAGAGAGAGAGAGAGAGAGAGAGAGAGAGAGAGAGAGAGAGAGAGAGATACGGAAGCATTGAAGGAGCAACATATCAATTAAAGTGTTTGGCATTAAATTATTAAATCTGGATGAAAACCAGTTATTTTGATCATGCCAATATATATATATATATATATATATATATATATATATATATATATATATATATATATATATATATATATATATATATATATATATATATATATATATATATATATATATATAGAGAGAGAGAGAATGTGTTATTGATTACCTATTCTTATACAATACAGCGAAACACGGCTGCTATTTTTGTTGCTATTGTTGTTGCTGTGATTGTTGCTGGCAGAGGAATCTATACTGACGTATGGGTAATGATAGATGAAACTGCATTACCCTGTTGCGAATTGGATACGAAATAATTTATTAGCCATTATTTAAGAGTCTGATTTGCGCTTTCCTGGTGCTAATTAGAAACCAGATATTTAAATAGCTGAGGTTTGGAATATACCGAATGTACCATCAGAATTATTACAGAGATAAACTTGTGAAAGTACAAATTATCAGTATGGAGTCATCGGAGAAGAAGTATGTTGAAGAGAAATTAATAGTTTAGTGGAAATATGAGCTCCAGCAGAACAGCCAACACTTCAACAACACTGAAGAACCACAAATTATCTATCTATCTATCTATCTATCTATCTATCTATCTATCTATCTATCTATCTATCTATCTATCTATCTATCTATCTATCTATCTATATGTCTGACTGTCTATATGTCTGTCTCTGTCTGATCGGTTAATTGAGCGATTAGAAGTCACGTCGCTGGAACTGACAGAGTACATTATATCTATCTATCTCTTTACCTCTTTATCTATCTATCTATCTATCTATCTATCTATTTCTCTTGGGAACGAACCCGGCTTTGGTGGGGCTCTGATCAACTTGGATCAATCTAAGGCGTTCGATAGGGTCGACCATGGTTACCTGGATGCGGTGCTAGCGGCGGCAGGCTTCGGACCCGTTTTCAGGGGCTGGATCACTGCTATGCACAGCAGCCGCATCTGCTCTAGGGTCAAGGTGAACGGCTACCTCTCGGAGCCCTTCAAAATCGCGCGGTCCATCCGACAAGGGTGCCCTCTCTCCTCCCTTCTGTATGTGTTGACTCTCGAGCCACTACTGCGGAAGTTGGAGTTGTTGCAGGGCATCCCTTTGGAACCGGGATTGCGGAAAGCGGTGTCGGCCTACGCCGATGACGTGACAGTAATGGTGTCGACGGCCTCCGAAATCGAGGTGGTCGGCACCTTACTGGAGGAGTACGAAAAGTTCACAGGGGCTAAGCTGAACCGGGACAAGTCGATCGGTTTGCAACTCGGCACGTGGAGGGGCAGACCGATGCCCTCCGATGGCGTCGTCGGACGCTGGACGGAGGGCCCGGTGAAGTTGCTCGGGGTCTGGTTCGGACCGGACCTCCAGGTGGAGAAAAACTGGGCGGAGGTTACGAACAGGGTGTTTGCACTGACCCAGAAGTGGGCCAGTTGCAAACTATCCCTGAAAGGTCGGGCGGAGGTGGCGAACACCTACATAGCGTCCGTCATCTACTACCGCCTGACCGTAGTGCCCTGCCCAAGGGAAACCCTCACCAAGATGGAGCGCGCGCTCTTCCAATTCCTTTGGAAGAGGCGGGCTCCTATGGTGAGGAGATCCATCTGCTGTCAACACCCTTCGAAAGGAGGGCTGGGGATGCCGTGGCTAATGATGCGTAAACACGCATTAAGGCTACGGCACCTCTACGTATTCCTCACCGGACAACCGGTGTGGGCCTCGTTTGTGAGACGAACCTTTCCCAGACTCGTCTCACTCACCGAGCTGCAATCCTGGGTCAAGCAAAGACCGAGAAAACTGGGCGCCTGGCACACTGAGTGTGCCCAGGCGCTCACCGCCCTCTGGCAGGCGGATCCGGTTATCAGTGGAGACTCCACCGCAACATTCTATAGAGGGCTGGTACGCAGCAGGTGCGACGACGCCCTCGGAGAAGCCCTAGACATGGAGGAGGACGAATTGGCCAGCCTGTTCGGTAGGACATTCAGCCCGGGACCTATGGACAACTTCCAGAAGTCCCTGGCCTGGCAGTGCTACCGAGGGGCTTTACCCCTTCGAGAAAGGCTCTACAGACACGGGCGCCCGGGTAGGGACCCCGCCAAAAAGATCTGTCCCAGATGCGTGTGCGACGAGGAAACCGTTGCACACGCATTGGTACACTGCTCTGGCGTAGCCGATCTGTGGGGCTATGTCGAACAACTGCTGTCAAGGGTGGGACCGATCCGGTTGACCACCGAGTCTATTGTAATGATCAAGCCGCCTCCCCCCTTCAAAGATGAAGCAGAGGCGGTGTTTCTGTGCGTAATAGCCATGGCGAAAGAGTTTGTATGGTGGACGCGTCTGAAAGGACTGAGGTCAGGCACCTTTCTCTCTGGCCAACAACTGGTCCGTTTCTTCCGATATCATTTCGGAAGAAGGATCAGGATGGAGAGAGAGGTGCTGCACCCCAGTCGTTTTTATGAAAGGTGGGTGAAAGTGGCGAGAATGGCCCGTGTGAATGGGCCTTCTCTTTACATAAGCCTGTAGGTGGATAAGAGGAAGGAACGAGGGAGCACCCCCTCTCTGTGCTCCTGAGGAAAAGGGTTGCACACTTTTTTCGGGGGTGTGTGCGACCCCCAAGGCGCCTCCTCTCTATTGAGGATTTTGTTATAAATTTTATTTTTTGTTATATCTTATTTTATTTTTATATTTTGTTATTGCCTCCTCCTTATTGAGGACGCCTTTTTGTGTAAACTCCCCCCTTTGTACTTGTCCCACTTTTGATGCCCTAGTGGCAAATAAAAGAAACATATCTATCTATTTCTCTATCAGACGTGTGTCATTTCGCGGAGAAGTTTCCGTTAATTTATGTAAGAAAAAAACGTGAGTTTTTAGTTAAATTTTATATCATTGTGTAATTTGACCACCCGTCTGGACCTTCAGGTGGTGGGCAACTCATTAAATATCCATTTAAAAAAATTTTCTCCATCGAATCTTTGAAAAAATATTGTAAAATTTTGATTACGTTATGAACGCTGCGTCCAACGATAATGGTGGTGGAGAGGCGGTAAGACTACAAAGCTCGCAGTCAACAACGTCTTCTTCACTAGATACTATAGAGATGGAAAGACAAAATGAAAATAAAAAAACGAATTCATATCCAAACACAAATGACACCAAACAGTTCAATGACAACAAAAATAACAGCAAAACCAATAATGATGATAAAAGCAACAATGATAACAACAGCAAAGAAAAAAATAAAGACAACGCCAATAACACCAGCATCAAAGACAACAACAACACCAAGGAAAATACGGATGATACCAACATCGGTGACAACAAGAATAACAACAAGAATAACAACAATAATGACAACACCACCAATACGGATTCCACAAAAAACCCAAAAATCTCCTTTGCAGAGAAAGTTCAAAAGAAAGAACAATTGATATATCTCGACATAACAAATGCTGAACAACTTTTAAAGGACGCTAAGAGATATGTCACCTTCGAAAAAAATGGTGCTTTCAGCATCAATTCTCCGGTAGAAATTCGCAAGGAAACTGCTCTCAAAACGATAGTTTTTAGGACAGTTTCCAATTCTACCCGAAAACCAGTCCAATTGTCACAGAAAGAAATTGAACTGGTATTCAAAAATTCAATGAATGATATTGCATTCATTCAAAGAAGCAAACTTTTTGGGAGTATTTCATGAAGGATCAATTGACGGCCCAAAATTACTCTGTGTCGCCAATTGTATCCAACCTGTACACCTTTTTCCCTACATACATGGGAAAAAGGACACAAAAGATCAGAATCACAAGTGTCACACCAAAGGTGAACATATGGTGGATACTGTGCGGCTTCATCAATTTTGATGAAGACAGAATACTGTCAGTAGGAAAGTCCCCCAGAGATGTATTCAATGGGACTAGCATTGAAGTTCTGGTGCAAATGAGCCCAGAGCGAATAGCTATGATCCCACAGCGTGTACTCCTGGACGGACTCACCTACATAAATCTTTCGGTTGAGGGTAGGCGGCCTTCATGTTACCATTGCTTTAGCAGGGGTCACCTGAGGGCTTCCTGTCCTAAACTAATGAACCAAAAAAAGGCTCTTCTGCCAACACCCATCAAAACAACAGAACCACCAACACCACCACAACAACAACAACACCAACACACAAAAATAACCACAACAAACACAGTCCCACCCAACCCCACTCCACCTAAAACCACAGCTCCCCAAGACATACCCCTCCCCAATCACACAGACGATACAACAGATGAGGCTATCTCGCCATCACCCAGTGAAGACGAGGGAGAACCCCATCGCTCGAAAAGAAAGTAAAGACATCACAAAAACAAAAAAAACCAGCAAACACTACCACAAACATACAACCACCAACACAAACAACAAAAATATCACAAACAAAACCCCCACCTCCTGAAAACAAAATACCTACAACAAGAACTACAGACAAAAACAAACACAACACAAGAAAATTACACTTACACTTACATAAACACTGAAAACAAAACACTAATGGAGACCATCACGAACGATCCTTCGGTTTTCACCGAAGGGAAGACTTTCGCCCACTCTATTAAAAATAGCAAAAAACTGAACCTAAAACTGATTAGGGTCCCTATACAAACTTATAGGTCCCTAAAAGAAACATTTGAGAAGGATGTGGGTAATTCCTGCGTGAAACCACTCAACCGCGTCCTTCTCAAATGCCTCCCCACCCCAGACACCCCCATCCCACCAGACCCCACCCCACCAAACATCTGCGTCCCCACCCCGCCGGAAACCACCACCCATCCAGACAACCCCTCCAACAACCCCATGGAAATCGTGCGGCCTGGTCCCCAGGAGGCGAAGGGTGAGTGATCTCTTTACCTCTTTTCACTTTTCAGCACCAACATGGCCAATATAAGAGTTGGATGTGTGAACGTACGCGGCCTGGGGATGCCCTGGAAACAGGGCAAACTCTTAAACGACCTCAGGTCGCACAGTATGGATGTGGTAGCCATTTGCGAGTCCAGGATCCACGGCGAGCGATAGCTGGCCCCCATCTTCGATGACTTTGAGATCTACGCATCTCTCTGTCAACCGGGGTGTGGGGGCGGAGTTGCCGTTTTGCTGCGGAAACACCTGGGCCTCGTAACACAGACGGTACATCTGGACCCGGAGGGTCGACTGGTGGTCCTAGACGTTGACGGTAGTGAAGGTGGAGCCTTCAGGCTGGTGGCCGCATATGCCCCATCCGGGACACCGCAGCCAGACTTCTTCAAACGTCTAGAGACTTTTCTGGGAACGTCCCGCTCCTTGCTTTTAGTGGGGGACTGGAATGGAATCCTAGATGCACGTTGGGACTATGTGGGAGCATGTCCGATAAAGGGGGGTGTAACAGCCTCAAACAGTTAATCGACCGATTTGACCTGGCCGATAGATATCGACTAGATTTTCCGACTGCGCCACTGTGGACGTGGAGTAATCGTAGCGGAACATCTAGATCGTACCTAGATAGGGTTCTAGTTAGAAATAAGGATAGGGACATGTTAAGCTGTCCACAAATGTTCATGGTTGCCTATTCAGATCACAAACTAGTGACCTGCATGGCCAACCTTGATAGAACCCATAGACAAGGACCTGGCTACTGGAAGCTGAATTTGTCGTTACCGACAAGCAAAGCCTACAGTAGACGGATTAGCACTTTAGTTAAACAGCACTTGACAGGGGCCATTGTCAACAACATATGGTGGTACTCTCTCAAGAGGGCAGTTAGATTAGACTCGATAGTTTTTAGTAAAGAATTAGCGTTAGATAGAAATAGAACCGAGAAGGAACTGGTAGATAAAGTAGAAGAGGCAATTAGAAGTGGCAACGTAGCCAGCGTGCTAGCAACGAGAACGGCCTTGGACCAGTTCTTCGACGCAAAGCACGAGGGCTGCGTTGTCAGAAGCAAAATACATGCTCTGGGAAACGAGGGAGCCAAAGCTGTTAGCTGGGCCCGAGTGACGGAGGCAAAAAGTGGCAACAAGTCCACGATTCGGTCTTTGAAGGACCAACACGGACGCGTGATACGTGAGCCGAAGCAGATGTGTGCGGCTTTTCAGCGGCACTTTGCTCGGCTGTTCGGGGGGAGCGGCGCGCCGGGAGAGGCTATGGATTTCGGTCCATACCTCGACGGCCTACCGCGACTCTCGGACAGCGAGGCAAAGTTCTGCGAAAAGCCGATTTCAGCCACTGAGATAGGGGACGCGCTGAGCCAATGCGGCAAACGCAAATCTCCAGGTCTCGACGGTCTACCCTACGAATTTTACGTAGCAATGCCGGACTTATTCTCCGGTCTCCTGGAAGCGGTCTACTGCAACTGGTAACAGAACGGGAGAATTCCCAGTTCTGTAACCGGGGGCGTGGTCACACTAATCAGGAAGGACGAGAATAAGGGGGATGACATAGGCAACTTCCGGTCCATAACTCTGCTAAACACAGAGTTACAGATTTTGGCCAAGGTGTTGGCAAAGAGGCTGGCGCTTGTCGTCGATAACCTGGTGGGAGAAGCGCAGACATGCGCAATCCCGACCAGGTCCATACACGACAACCTCCACCTCATGCGATACATCATAGAGAGGGTAGGGTGTAAACCCGGCTTCGGTGGGGCCCTGATCAACTTGGATCAGTCTAAGGCTTTCGATAGGGTTGACCATCGTTACCTGGATGCGGTGCTCGAGGCGGCAGGCTTCGGACCCGTGTTCAGGGGCTGGATTGCTGCAATGCACAACAGCAACATCTGCTCAAGGGTCAAGGTGAACGGCTACCTCTCGGAGCCGTTCCATATTACGCGATCCATTCGACAGGGATGCCCTCTCTCCTCCCTTCTGTACGTACTGACTCTCGATCCACTACTGCGGAAGCTGGAGCTATTTCAGGGCATCCCTCTGGAACCGGGACTGCGGAAAGCGGCGTCGGCCTACGCCGACGACGTGACAGTAATGGTGTCGAGCGCCTCGCAAATCGAGGAAGTCGGCACCTTACTGAAGGAATACGAAAGTCTCACAGGAGCGAAGTTGAACCGGGACAAGTCCATCGGTTTGCAACTCGGATCGTGGAGAGGCAGACCGATGCCTTCCGATGGCGTCGTCGGACGCTGGACGGAAGGACCGGTAACCTGCTCGGGGTCTGGTTTGGTTCGGACCTCCAGGTGGAGAAGAACTGGAACGAAGTGACGGCCAAGGTGTTTAAACTCACCCAGAAGTGGGCCGAGTGCAAACTATCCTTGAAAGGTCGAGCGGAGGTGGCGAACACTTTTATAGCGTCCGCCATCTACTACCGCTTGACCGTCGTGCCTTGTCCAGACAAAACGCTCGCCAAAATGGAGCGCGCGCTCTTCCGATTCCTTTGGAAGAGGCGGGCTCCTTTGGTGAGAAGATCCATCTGCTGCCAACACCCTTCTAACGGAGGGCTGGGGATGACGTGGTTGACGATGCGCAAATACGCGCTCAGGCTGCGGCATCTCTACGTATTCCTCACCGGACAACCTGTGTGGGCCCCGTTCGTGAGGCGAGCTTTCCCACAACTCGTCTCGCTGACCGAGCTGCAGTCCTGGGTCAAGCAGAGACCGAGGAAAATGGGCGACTGGCACATCGAATGTGCTCAGGCGCTCACAGCCCTCTGGCAGGCGGACCCGGCGATCAGTGGAGACTCCACTTCGTCATTCTATAGAGGGTTGGTCCGCAGCAAGTGCGACGACGCGCTCGGTGAAACTCTAGGCGTAGAGGAAGATGAACTGGCCAGTCTGTTCGGTAGGACCTTCCGCCCGGGACCGATGGACAACTTCCAAAAGTCCCTGGCCTGGCAGTGCTACCGAGGAGCTCTACCAGTTCGAGACAAGCTCTACAGACATGGGCGCCCGGGCAGGGACCCTGCAAAAAAGATCTGTCCGAGGTACGTGCGAGACGAAGAAACCGTCGCGCACGCATTCATACACTGCCCGGGCATCACTGACCTGTGGGGCTATGTAGAACGACTATTGTCGCGGGTGGGACCAATCCAGTTGACCACCGAGTCCATTGTCATGATCAAACCGCCACCCTCCTTCAAAAACGAAGGAGTGGCGGTTTTCCTTTGTGTGATAGCTATGGCGAAAGAGGTTGTATGGTGGACAAGGTTGAAAGGGCTGAGGTCAGACACCTTTCTCTCCGGCTAACAACTGATTCTTTTTTTCAAATACCACTTTGGAAGAAGAATCAAGATGGAGAGAGAGGTGCTGTACCCCAGCAAGTTTTATGAAAGGTGGGTGAAAGTGGCGAGAATGGCCCGAGTGAATGGGCCTTCTCTCTATATCAGCCTGTAGGTTGAGGAAAAGAAGGAGGAGAGGAAAGGAGTACAAACTCTTCGTACTCCTGGAGATGAGGGTTGCACATTTTTTTTCGGGGGTATGTGTTACCCATATAAACTGTCTCCCTCTATTGGGGAAAATCGACTAACTTTTAAATTCCATTTGTGATAACATTTTACACGTTTTTATTGTATGTAAACTTCCCCCTTTGTATTTGTCCCCTTCTTTTGTGCCCCTGTGGCTAATAAAGAAATATATCTATCTATTTATCTATCTATCTGTCTGTTTCTCTTTCTCTCGCTCTGCCTGTATATATATGTATATATATATATATATATATATATATATACACACACACACACACACACACACACATATATATATATATATATATATATATATATATATATATATATATATATATATATATATATATATATATATATTTCGTTTCTGAATTTGTTTAGCAGGATTCTTTATCTGAAATCG
>OZ024741.1:85558709-85576209 GCA_964016885.1 Eledone cirrhosa | reverse complement strand
CTCTCCTTGTTAAATGTCCTGTCTACTATGGGGAGTGTTACTATTAAATTGATACTTTCCTAGCCAATGAACTTGTCGAACAGCATCAGCTGGTAACTTCGGCAAACTCGGCCTTCGATTCACTCTTAACTTGGCATTGCCAGCCTATCTCTCCTCAATCTCCTCCAGCTGCACCTCCATCAACGACATCCTTCGCAAAAGAAAAGAACCTGACGTGCTCCTGGAACTAGAGTCAGCTATGGCTGATTGGACTGACGAAGGCTTTGTCGTTCCCCAGTGTACCGATGTCCAACGCAACTAGGACAACGTCAAGCGCAATTCTGCCTTCAATCGGATCGAAAATTCTTCGGACCAACCTCGTCACATCTGCCTACGCTCCGACTCACAACAAAACAGTGGCGCTTGGCTCCACTCAGTGCCTTCTTCATCAACCGGTCCCCTACTTGATGAGGAATGCCTGCGAAGTAGTGTGACACAGCTTTCGGCCTCCGCATATGCGAGTGACACAGATGCCTTAGTAGTGCAGTGATCGGCAAGTTCGTCCTGCACCCTTTTATCTTACTACCTTAGTGCAGGCCGACTTCCCCTCAGTCTGTTCTGAACGCCATCATCAAATGGAGCCTCAACGCAGCCGGTTTCCGTCAACTGCGACAATGGCAAGCTCCGCGACGGATTAACCCTCTTCCCTTTCTAGGGGGGCAAATCCCAAATTTGGGACGAGACGTGCTGTGATTCGTTCTCCGCCTCAAACATTGTCGCTTCGGACACAAACCCAGGACTCCGCTGCCCGCAATGCGGAGGAGAGGAGGATAGTTGAATACCAAGGCCTGACTGACAGCTTCCTTTTTGCACCGGTCTCCGTCGAGACCTCTGGCGTTGTTGGACCACACACTGTTTATATAATTTTTCAATAAACAAAATCTCATAATGTCATAAAAGGTCATTCACATAAAAAAATAAACAGACCAGATATAGTGATATGGGACAGGGAAAAGCTGGCATGCACAGAGGCGACGTCAGCTGCCCAGCAGATGCCAATATAATACTAAAGAGTAGCCAAAAGGAGAACATCTATGCAGAACTAATGAATAATCTGCAGATATTCCACTCTGACGATACCTTCAGATTTATACCTGTGACTATTGGGGCACTGGGGTATGTTAGTAACTACCTTAGTACAAATCTTGAGAAGCTGGGCTTCACAGAACCAGAAAGAACACAACTAATTAGGAAATTAAAAGTACAATCCATTAATAGATCAGTAAAAATGTGTAAAACATTCCAAAAGTTCTGCATGTAATAATTGCATATACACGTGTACACAAAAAACTCAAAGCATACACATACACACATACAATAACATCCATATCTGTACACACACACACACAGGCAGACACACGCACGTATGCATGTACGCATATGGACATGCATATATATTTACCTATTTGATGTCTAAATTCCAGTGAAAAGCTCTTGTGTCTATGTTAGAATCCGACTCTCTCTTGGTGAACATTTATAAAGTAATGAAATCAGAAAAAACATACATATAAAGAATATGGACGTGAGAACTCTCAATAAGCACGTTGCCCATAATATATGTGCTGTACTCATCCTTACGCCAACATTTGGCCTGCTGAACTGGTTGCAAAAACTGAGTGTGATGGACATAAGGACTCGCAAGTTGCTCAGTGTTACTGGAAACTTTAACATCAATTGTGATGTGGATAGGCCACATTTCTCACGCAATGGGAATGGCACCGACGTTAAATCCTTATTAACATCATACGAGACCCGGATAATAACGCTGAAGTAAAATCTTCAACAGAAGAAAAAGGTCTGTAGCCATCTCACCCAGGTTTATGAACATGAAAATACTAATTGTTTCTACTTTTGGCACAAGGCAAACAATTATCCCAGTGCATTACTGGTATTTTATTTTACCGACTCCGTAAGGATGAAAGACAAAGTTAACCTCGGCGTGATTTGAACTCAGAACGTAAAGGGCCATAACTCTACGCCACAAAGCATGGTGTCTGACCCTCTACCGATACTGCCAAACCACCGCCATACACGAAAATAATAATTGTTTCTACTTTTGGCACAAGGCAAGCAATTATCCCAGTGTATTACTGGTACTTTATTTTATCGAATAATGTTGTTAGGATAGCCACTGATCTAGAAGAGAGACATGAAATAAAATCTGATAAAATATCTCTCCCAGGAACGTTGGAAGACTACTCAATGCTCGAACAAAAACATAAAAGGGACCAATTTACTGAGAAAGTTGTACATGGATGCCTGAAACGCAAAACATGGATCATAGAGGGGATAAACCATACAAACAGCCTGAGACGGAGTTTCGACAAGTTCATAACGTCTTACTTTGAAGGATACCTCCATGTAATATAGCAACAAGAAATCCTCAACTAGTACCAACTGCACAAAAAAGGAAGGTCATCAGTTGACAATAAATGTAGGCTGTGTAAAACAAAGACGGAAGATATTAGCTACATCATTGACAACTCTGAAAGAATGTCTTCTCATTACTACTTCCACATGAGGCATGGTATAATATCTGGAACGATCTGGAATGCATTACAGAAGACGAACATCAAATCAAGCATGGATGAGTATGTTGACACTGATAGCTCAAAGGAACACACAGAAATGGAGTTTTCGAAGCTTCATGAATTAAGAGACCCGATCAGGGCATGATCAAATCTGGTTAGGTGACCTGGGACCTAATGTCGGATACTAAATTACTCGAAAGCTCTCGATACAGCCAGCATTATTTCATTCAGAAAAGCAGCATTGAACTTCTACACGTTGTAGGAAAGTGAGATTGATAATGTTATTGTCTTATCAAGATGATGAATGTATTGAGGCTAACACTGACGAAAGTTTACATATCAAATTTGATAAGATCATAAAAAGGTTAGATTTATCAATCGAGCTGTGTCTGTGCTAGAAAATAAAACAGACACCTAAATTATTTGTCGAATCATCATGAGAGGAAGCAGGTTTTTTTTCTTTTGTAAAACCTAGACGTTTCCACATATCTTTTAATCTTTTATAATTTTATCCTTTGACTGGTTTGTCGTTAGACTGCAGCCATGCTGGGGTTCTACAATAATTTATCAATCCCTATACGTGTTTTAACAGGTCTGACACATATTTCATCGATCTTCTATATGAACTGCTGCGTCAAGCGACATAAAAGCAAGCACAAACGTAAACAAAGGAATTTTGTAAGTTTATAAATTTTACTATTAATAAAGATAATTCATTCACTCTTACATACATACGTACGTACATACATACATACATACATACATACATAGACTCATACATACATACATAGACTCATACATAGATACATACATAATACTTACATACATACATACACAGGGAGAAGAAAGCATGCACAGTAGTGGAAATTAGCTGCCCAGCAGATGCCAATATAATATCAAAGATTAGCGAAAAGGAGAATATTTATGCAGAACTGATGAGAAATCTGCAGATACTCCACCCTGATTACACCTTCAGTTTTAAGCCTGTGATTATTGGGACACTGGGATATGTTAGTAACTGCCTCAATACAAATCTTGAGAAGCTAGGCTTCACAGAAACAGAAAGAACACAACTAGTTAGGAAATTACAAGTACAATCCATTAATGGAACAGTAAAAATATGTAAAACATTCCAAAGATTTTGCATCTAATAACTGCATATACACATATACAGATACAAAGCATATACAGATGCACACATACAACTCAAAACATCCACATCCACACATACAATAACATCTATATCTACACATGAATGCATGCATACATAATCTACCTAGTTGAAGTTGTGTAAATTCCAATGAGAGAGTCTTGTGTCTATGTTAGAAACCGACTCTCTCTCTATTGGGAAAAAATTTGTGAAATTATAAAACCAGAAGAACACATACATACATACATACATACATAGACTCATACATACATAGACTCATACATACATAGACTCATACATACATACATACATACACTCATATATACATACATACATACACACATACATACATACACGTGTAACATCTAAGTCTACCTCGAATGCTGGAAAAAACACTATCGATAATAATAATAATCGAAGAAATAATAATAATAATCTAAGAAATTTGACACCACGTGTACAATCTGCGTGTACCTCGAATGCTGGGGAAAACACTATCGACAACAATAATAATCGAAGAAATTTGACACCACGTGTACCATCTGAGTCTACCTCGACTGTTGTGGAAAATACTATCGATAATGGTAATAATCAAAAGTATAAACAATTGAAAATTTCCCTCAACGAAATCTTCCAGAGAGAAATTAATTCATGTATAAATATCTCTCTTGCTGAACGAAATAAAACAACATTTAATAAAAAACTAAATAATGAAATATTACGTGTTATAGACGAAATAGGGGATGAATATTTACGACGGATGAAAACACAAACATTTTGGCAAATCAACGCCTGTTTATATGCCCTAGCAACGACAGTAAAGCATTATCTTGGTGATAGCAGAGATATTAACAAGAACAAAACACAACAAAAAATACCATCATATATAACTAAAATAGAAAAAAAGGTTGCTGACCTACGAAAAACCATAGGATATGCTCCTTACATGCAAACAAACACAACAAAATTTCACTCCTCACCAACAAAGAGTGAAAATAAAATAGAGACGACGTTTGGTAACAGTAGAACCAGAACTCTTCAATATAAGCTGATCACCCTCAAACAAGAATTGAGAGCTGCTAGCGAAAAACGCCGATACATGAAGAAGGTAGATGAAAGAAAAGTGCTTAATAAAAGATTCAGACGAAACCAAACACCAGTCTATAGAGATATGAAGGGCAAAATAATAAGTGTCACTGAGGCCCTATCCCAGAAAGACAGATTCCTTTTGGAGAAAAATATGGGTGTGGCTAAAAGAAATCCCAAAGAACTATTGCTCCTACACTACAACAAAAAACATACGAAATAAGTGAAGGTACCCTTGAGACTGTGATAGGAAAACTCCAAGATAAGAAAACACCAGGAAGAGACTTGATTGTCGGCTACTGGTACAAAAAACTGATATTCTATCGGAGGTATGTTACCGACCTCTACCAACAAGTTCTTAAGGGAGAGACACTTATACCAGAATGGTTGACATTAGCACAAACATTACTGGTCCCTAAGAACAAAGACACCCACTTGACAAAAAATTACTGACCCATTGCATGCCAGAACCTGATGTATAAGATGTATACAGCCTGCCTGAACCTATTCCTCCAAGATCACTGTGAAAATAATAACATCATCACAGATGAACAAGCAGCTGGAAAGAACGGGGTTTGGGGATGTGCTGAACAACTAATCAACAAAACTGCGATGTCGGAGGTGCGACAACCTAGGGGGAATATGGCTACAGTCTGGCTGGACTACAGGAAAGCTTTAGATTCTGTTCCCCACTCTTGGATCATAGAGGTCCTCCGACATGCTAGAGTCCCAGACATTATTATATGAACCATAGAGAAGCTATCTTCTTCTTGGACTACTATTCTAAAGTTAAAGACAGAGAAGGAGGAATCTATTTTCACTGATAAAATAAAATATCGCAGGGGTATATTTCAGGGAGACAGTCTCTCTGTGATATTTATCCTGTCATTAAACCCCTTGTCCTTTCTGCTCAAGAAACATGAAGGATACATCATTGGCTCACAGGAGGACAGAAATACGAACCTAATCCATAATTTCTTTGTGGATGATCTGAAACTCTATGCCAAGAACATGGATAGGATGAAGAAAAATCTTGACCTAGTTACAACATTCTCAAAGGATATAGGAATGGAGTTTGGCCAAGATAAATGCTCATATATGACTGTAAAGCGGGGAAAAACAACAACCCAATCTAGCAACATTGTCATCAATGGCCTAACTGTTTCACCGATATCTGATGAGGACTGCTACAGATACCTGGGGATAGATGAGACCATATCCTATAATGATATCTGTAATAAGGAACGCATAAACAAGGAATACTACACTCTATTAAGAAAGATATGCTCATCGGAACTCTCTGCGGAAAACAAAACAGTGGCTCACAATGTGTTTGCTGTGCCTATCCTAACACCAACGTTTGGAATACTCAATTGGACGATAGACGAAATCCGAGCAGTTGATGTTAGAACTCGAAAAATACTAAACAACACCGGAAACTTCCACATCAACAGTGATATAGACCGCCTTTACTTGAAACGTAAGCAGGGAAGCAGAGACCTAGCATCAGTCCAGACAACATTTGAATGTCGGATCATATCCCCCCAACAACACCTACGAACCTCGAAGCGTAGGAGTCCGACTCTCTGCATCAAACAGATAAGATCATGAGAGTTGGAAAAGAACTCCTCGAGCGATATTCCCTGTGTGATAATCAAAAACGCACACCCAGGGAAGTCGCTCAGCAGTATCGCAGTGAATCCATGGATGAAAAACTGCATGCCTATCAGCAAAAAATCATGCATGTATATGTTGCCAGGAAGCTCCAGAGTGAGAGTAATATAGCTAAAGAAAGTAGTCTATCTTGGACCAACAACCGCTGTATTGGCTCCCACTTTGAAGGATACGCTTTAGCAATCCAAGAACAGGAAATCAACACGAAATACCTGATTCACAAAAGAGATAGGGATGCAGGCAAAACACCTAGATGTGATAACAAGTGCAGACTCTGCAGAATTAACATCGAAGATGTCACCCATGTCATAAGCAACTGTCCAAAGATGTGATCACGGTACTATCTACCTATGAGGCATGATGTAGTGGCCAAAACACTGTACAATGCAATCCGTAGAAAAGATAACCCCGATAATAAACACATTAAAAGCTACAGCAATGTGGAAGACATACATATACATAATACGAAAGAATACTGGTGGAATGTTCCAGTAAAAACCCCAATAAAATGCAGGCATAACAGACCAGATATTATGATAAGGGACAAGGAAAAGAAGGCATGCACAGTAGTGGAAGTTAGCTGCCCAGCAGATGCCAATATAATATCAAAGATTAGAGAAAAGGAGAATATTTATGCAGAACTGATGAGAAATCTGAAGATACTCTACCCTGATTACACCTTCAGATTTATGCCTGTGATTATTGGGGCACTGGGTTATGTTAGTAATTGCTTCAATACAAATCTTGAGAAGCTGGGCTTCACAGGAACAGAAAGAACACAACTAGTTAGGAAATTACAAGTACAATCTATTAATGGAACACTAAAAATATGTAAAACATTCCAAAAAAGTTGCATCTAATAACTGCATATACACATGTATAGATACAAAGCATATACACATGCACACATACAACTCAAAACATCCACATCCACACATACAATAGCATCCATACCTACACATGCATGTATGCAGACATGCAGACATATCTACCTAGTTGATGTTGTATAAATTCCAATGAAAGTGTCTTGTAACTATGTTAGAAACCGACTCTCTCTCTATTGGCAAACATTTGTGAAATTATAAAACCAGAAGAACATACATTCATGAAATAAGTGCATATACACATGTATAGATACTGAAACATATGCACATGTACTCATATTCATACAGATCTACACATGCAATCATACCCATATCTGCATACTCACACAAACGCATACACACATACATTCGTATTTACCTAGTTGATATCCAAATTCCAATGCTGAAAATGAAAAAAAAATTAATAAAATGCAAATTTATAGAACACCCCTATCGATTTCAGTTTTCTTTTCGTGTGCTATCAACTAATTTGATCCCCAACCTACTCATAGTCGACCTTTCCCTCCTGGAAATGGAGACGGGAGGGTGCGCCATTTCCCAGATCTATAACTCGCTCACTTTTCGTGGGAAATAACTATTTTTCCTCATTTCTTTTTCGCGAGTTATCAACTAATCTGATCACCGAACCTTCCGCAAAGATCTTTTTCTCCCCGGAAAACATAACCTCTCCCCAGATCACCCTAACCCTAACCCTAACCTATAATAAACTTAGCACTAACCCTAACTCAAACCTAACCAGCACTAACACTTACCCTAACGCTAAGCCTAACCCTAACCCTAACTCTATCCCTAACCCCAACTCTAACCATAGTCCTATCCCTACCCCACCCCACTCTACCGTTTTGCGGGAAGAAAAGCCTTTGCGAATGTCAGATTAGTTGATAACAGGAACAAATTATTATTTTCCTGTAAACTCCGATGGTCTTTCCGACAATCAATCCAACCCCATCTTTTTCTAAAAGCTGGTCGTTTCCGACTGGTTTGGAGCTCATATACTTTGATAACACGCGAAAAAGAAAAAAAGATAGAGAAAATTCCTGGGAGGAAGGGGGTCACCCCACACCGTTTTCCGGAAAAAAGGTCGATCCCGAACATGGTCGGTTGTACAAAAAGGGCTTATTTACAGTATTAACAATTGTTTCATTAATCAGGGGAGTTACCTTAAACGATACCTTGTTATCCTATATATATATATATATATACACTATATATATAACGAAAGATTAATATGGTTCATTGATTACTCAATGAATATAGTTTTACAATAGGTTAAAACCACTCTACAAGGAAGTTTTCTGGAGTTATATATATATATATATATATATATATATAATTAAGAAGTGTAAGTCAACAGGGTAAAGTTGGCTTCGTTCATTCACATTCGCTGCTATATATATTTCAGTGGTAGCTAAGAAATATATATAGCAGCGAATATGAATAAACGAAGCTAATTTTACCCTGTTGACTACACTTCTTATTTTTACATTACTCTGGAGTAAACAAACCAACCTGCGCTCTTCGTTGAGTGCTCCAATCTGCATACTGACGTGTCAGTAAACAACCAACACATTCTCAAAATTATATATATATATATATACTAGCAGCAGTACCCAGCATTGCCTGGGTAGATAAAATAATATCTGCTTTGATGAAAAGGTGTTGATCTTAGTGATTGCTTCTCGATGACTCATCTATGGCCACACACAGGCCATGCAGGAGAGGGTGGTGATGACCTCTATCACTGAGAAACTCGGGTGACTGACGAAGGGGCATGCTGGGGGAGGGAGGTAATGACTTCTAACACTAAGCCAAATTTCCTCACGCTACTTTATTGGAAACCGATGAATTCTCAAATACACAACTAAAAGCTCAGACGACGTCAGTGGCCATCGTTTTGCCTTTGACCATCTATAAGATGTGCAATGATAGGTTCTATCGTAGTATAAAAGTTGAACCAAATAAATTGATTTATGTGTGAGGTGGAGCCGAAGTTTCGAAAAGGCGGAAATTTGAGCGAAAAGGTGGTATTTTCGAATATTTAAGCGGCTGCCACGCCGCTCCCGAACAAAAAATCCCAAATGTAAAGCCAGTTTAAGACGTGAAATAATCAGATCTAGCATAGTGTAAAATTTGAACAAAGTAGGTTGATTAATGTGGAAGCAAGAGCTGAAAAAATGGAAATTTGAGTCTAAAAGTGGTATTTTTAAATATTTAAGCGGCTGCCACGCCGTCCTTGAACAACAAATGCAAAATATAAAGCCATTACAGGATGTGCAATGATAAATTCTATTTTGCTTTAAAATTTGAACGAAATCGGTGGCTAGAGCCAAAAATCTTATTTTTTGATACCTAAAAAAAGGTGCCCCCCCCCCCCCCCTATCTATATTTATCTGCAGAATGACCCCGGAATAAAAAACCATACGCTGATATATAGAAAAGACTCTCCAATGACTAATCTATGAGCCTGTAAAGTTTCATGAAAATCAGCCGTAAGATGTAGGCCCCTATAGGTAATACACAGACACACAGACACACACACACATACTTAATTTTATATATATACAGATATATATATATATATATATATATATATATATATATACACAGATATGCATACATGCATATAGACTCACATGCATACATATACACATACATGCATACATATATATATATGCATGCAAACACACATGCATATACACATGCATACAAGCATACATACATTCATAGATATCTAGTATGCATACAAACATATATACATACATACATGTGTAGATATTTATATACATGTATATATATCTATATATGCATATATACATACATACGTATACATAAATATATATATGCATATATACATATATACATGTACACACACACACGCACGCACACACACACACACACACACACACACACACACACACACACACACACACACACACACACACACACACACACACACACACACATATATATAGCATGTTTATCATTATATATTATTGTCATTATTATTGGATTGGCAGTATCAGTAAAGGGTCGGACGCCATGCTTTGACGCAAAGCGTTATGTCCCTTTAAGATCTGAGTTCAAATCCCGCCGAGGTTAACTTTGCCTTTCATCCTTACGGGGTCGATAAAATAAAGTACCAGTAATGCACTGGGTAATTGCTGGCCTTGTGCCAAAAGTTGAAACAATTATTATTATTTTATCCTGGGCGGTGAATTGGCAGTATCGGTAGAGGGTTGGAAGCCATGCTTTCTAGCATAGTTACGTCCCTTTACGGTCTGAGTTCAAATCCCGTCGAGGTTAACTTTGCCTTTCATCCTTATGGTGTCGATAAAATAAAGTACCAGTAATTTACTGGGTAATTGCTGGCCTTGTGCCAAAAGTCGAAACAATTATTATTATTTTATCCTGTGTGCTTCCGCGTGAATCGTATTCCATTTTCAAACTTGTTTCGTCTTTGTCTTAGGTTAGTCGAGATACAAGCTAAACATTTCCCCCAAATTCCTTTCCCTTTTCTTTCTTCTTCTTCTTCTTCTTCTTCTTCTTCTTCTTCTTCTTCTTCTTCTTCTTCTTCTTCTTCTTCTTCTGCCAGCATCTTCAGTTTTTCAAGTTTCCTTTATCAAAAAAAGCAAACAAAAGAAAATTACAGAAGAAAAGCAGAAACGAAGAAAAAAAGAAGAGAAAATTAAAATATATGAAAGTAAGCAAGGCAGTTTCACTAAACATAAATACACGTTAAGATGGATGGTAGCCTTGTGCATTGATTACATTGTTGAGCATCATTTTGATTTAGCACTCGGCACTACACGACCTTTTGAAAGCTGAACTCCGTTATGAGTGCAAAGTCAAAAGAAATATATAACTGAGTGTGCGGGGCAGAAAGCTCAATTGTTTCATTTGTGACTGCGAAAGTTACTGGAGTGTTTTCTGCTCCAAGGGACTGAAAACAAAGACCAAATAATTGGTTCTACTTTTGGCACAAGGCCAGCAAATACCCCGTGCATTACTGGTACTTTATTTTATCGATCCCGTAAGGACAAAGACCAAATAATGAGCATGATTTTGAAGCTACTGCTCCACCAGTTATTGGTTCTATTTCTTTTATTGGTGAACACACCAATTTCTGGAGACTTCGATGAGCTTCAGAAAGAATATAATGTATTGTGCGTGAGTAGAATAGAAATATGGATGCTCTCTGCCTCAAATTTACCGTGGTAACCCCCAATGCTTTTATTTCTGATTTTATATTATATCTTGTGTAGATTATCGTTTTCTACATATTTCGCTTTTTGTCTGCAAATGGAGATGAATTAATTTTATTTATGAAATATATCATGTAAATACAGTTTATAGAAAAAGAAAAAAAGAAAATTTAGATTGAGAAGAAAGAATGGAATGTAAAATAGGAAAATAGAAAAAAGAGAAAAAGAAACGAGAAAGGGAGGAATGGCAAGGACTCTAGTGTCACAGAAGAATGGAAAGGGGGGAGGGGAAATATGATTGGGCTCTGGGCCTAGGGCGTGGCGGTAAAGGGGCTGCACCCTGCCTAAAAGTCTGCAAAAGCAATTTTACTAAGAATTTTAATCCATCGATTGTACAACATTCTCGCACCTATTCTCGTTTTCATATAACTTTGTCCAGCTCCACGTGTTTATAACGTTTATTGTATAATAGGCGCTATAAAGAAAGCATTATTATTATTTTTGGAAAGTGATCATCATTTTATTTCTGGTTGGTCAGTATAAATCACGTGCTTAACGTATTCTTAATTAGTCAAACTAAATTTAATCCAATATCGGCGCCGAAAATAAAACATCAAATATTATTTCTCCCCGACCCACCGACCCAAACAATCTCTTTGCCTTTCTCACAGAGTTCTACTGTTTCATTCAATATTTGTAATTTATACCACCACCACTACTACTACTACTACTACTACTACTACTACTACTACTACTATCACGATCATCATTATGCACACACACACGCACACGCACGCACGCACGCACGCACGCACGCACGCACGCACGCACGCACACACACACACACACACACACACACACACACACACACACACACACACACACACACACACACACACACACACACACACACACACACACACACACACACACACACACACACACACACACACACACATATATATATATATATATATTCAGGCCAAAATATTGTGACCTTCCTCTTGTCGCTATCCATCATTCCGAAATATTTGGTTTGGGAAGAAAAAGTAATTCTCTCTTAATTTTTAGATTGATTTTTTTTCTACGTTCTCTTTTCCTCCGTCCCTGCATAGTATCCACCTCTACTCCATACTGCATCAATCCCCATCCCGCATCACATCCATCCTCAACTTCTCCAATCCTGCCTGCCAACACATCATCTCTACCACCTTCGTGCCAATACCACCGTCACAGCCTCTATGTGATTATTCTATCGGCTAGCAATGCAAGTTAAATCTCTTTAAACCACAATATAACCATCTTGAAACTAATAAATAATTAAATAGGGAAGTACATATCGATTGATGAATTATCCATCAGTTTCAAGGATGAACAGTTTTTCGATCAACTGATCATCTAAAGATTAACGTGCGATTAACGTGTGATTTAGTATTTGATAGACACGTATAATCTTAACATAACACCTAAACCGAAACATTATGATACAATATATAACATGGCCGACTCTTTTAGTTACAGGTACAATCTATCCGACGGGCTTTCACATAGTTTCCGTACCCAATCATTCAGCCCAAGATTATGCAAAATTTCATTTGCTCAAGACTCTAAGCCGTCGGATCGAGCGCTAGACCGCAGTATTAGGAAGCTCTTTTAATCACTTACACAGGACTGCGTCCGCATACACCTAGATATAAACATATACCGACAGATAGGAGTGGTCTGTTCAATCAGAGTTAACCTGAAAAACTGAAAACCGTATTGGAGTCTGATAAAAAATATTTATATCAGCTGTCACACGTTCGCTAATAATAAGCAAATTAGTACGTCCATTTCAGTGATATTACTATATGTAATAGGACATATAAGGCTCTCAGTTGCACATTTCTTTGTGAATGTTTAAATGAAACACATTCCTTCTGATGAGGACGTGTCAAGGTTTGAAAAACTATCAAACTATTCATCGTTTTTTGTAATTTACAGGAAAATATACAGATTTGACATATTTACATGTCGAAATACTGAATATGTGGAGATACTGAATATAGAATTTTATACAGTCTCGTTTACTTTGCATTGTATATATATATATAGAGAGATAAATTTATCATGTATATATATATATATATATATATATATATATATATATATATATAAATTCATCGAGAATCGCATTTTGGCGGGTAGAAAAAGCGAAACATAACGCAAACTCCGAGTCATGCTGGCAAGCGCTCCATGGGCTAAATAGACCAGAGCAATAAACATAGGTTATAAAGGCCATACAAACTGAGAAGGCGGTCAAGAAGCCATTAACCACCTAAGCCAAAAAAAACAAATCAAGCTAAACAGGTTAGACAAAATAAATGACATATTCATATATATATATATATATATATATATATATATATATATATATATATATATATAAGGAACCAAATAAATATATATATTTTCTTTAAAAAAAAAAAATAAGACTCCAGTTGCATTTTCGATTTCATCTCTTTTTCTTTATACTTTCACTCGTGTAGGACACCTCGGTTATTTTTCATTTTGTAAAAAAAAACCTCACTTTCTAATATATATATATATATATATATATATATATATTAGAAATTAGAAATTATAAGCTTTCACCGTATTTTAGACTAAAGAAATTTCAAGCCTGATAGTGGGGTTTATAACCCTCGGAGAAATGGAAAAAGATGAGTGTTGCCGTACATGTACGGAACACTCATCTTTTTCCATTTCTCCGAGGGTTATAAACCCCACTATCAGGCTAGAAATTTCTTTAGTCTAAAATACGGTGAAAGCTTATAATTTCTAATTTCTAATTTCAAACTCGCGCACCGTTTCAAAAACATACTTACATGTTTACATTTATAATTTGCTTATATATATATATATAACAAATCTAGACCCTTGGAATTGATGGTAAAATCCAGTACAGGGTTTCTGCGACACCTAAATCAATAATACTGTCTGCTTAAAACAATAAGCTTTTGGTATAATGATCGAATGAGGAATATCACGTTATCAACAGGTATTTTGTTCTGCGCCAGTGTTGTGGATGACACAGTTTTTGTAAAAGCACATGTGTAAACCCCAGATTTTGGCAAATGAATTCAGTATGTGTAAATCCATGCAAAAAATTGCATAAATAACACAAATCAAATAAGCTCTCGACCGGGTAGTTTTTAAAATAAACTTATGCAATTAATCTGTCAATAGAATTATTAACAGGTTAATTGTAAGACTCGGGAGATTAATACAAATATAAATTCAGCGAGAATCGCATTTAGACGGGTAGAAAAAGCGAAACGTAACGCAAATTCTGAGTCATGCTGGCAAGCGCCCCACGAGCTAAAAAGACCAGAGCAATAAACATAGGTTATAAAGGCCATACAAACTGAGAAGGCGGTCAAGAAGCAAAAAAACAAGTCAAGCTAAACAGGTCAGACAAAATAAATGATATATTCATATATATATATATATGTATACATATACATATATATATATAACAAGCCTGAACCCTTGGAATTGATGGTAAAATCCAGTACAGGGTTTCTGCGACACCTAAATCAATAATACTGTCTGCTTAAAACAATAAGCTTTTGGTATAATGATCGAACGAGGAATATCACGTTATCAACAGGTATTTTGTTCTGCGCCAGTGTTGTGGATGACACAGTGTTTTGTAAAGAAACATGCGTAACTCACGGGAGAAAAACCCCATATTTTGGCAAATGAATTCAGTATGCGTAAATCCATGCAAAAAATTGCATAAATAGCACAAATCGAATAAGCTCTCGACTGGGTAGTTTTTAAAATAAACTTATGCAATTAATCTGCTAAGGGATATATATATATATATAAATATGATAATAATAATAAATAAGAGAGACGGTTTTATTCGTACATCTTCGTTTTATTATCTAATTCATGAATTAGATAATAAAATGAAGATATATGAATAAAACCGTCTCTTTTATTTATTATACTAAAACTCCTGGCGATATCTTACGGAGAAAACCCTAGGGGATACAAACCGTAGAGTGTTTCACGTCTGTTTTCGAAAAAGTCGGTAATTTTTGATCAACCAACTTTCATCAACTGATAATGTATTTATCTCTCTAAATATATACAATGCAAAGTAATCGAGACTGCATAAAATTCTATATTCAGTATCTCCACATATTCAGTATGTTGAAAAAAAAAAAAACATATATAAAACAAAAATGTAAGTCAACAGGGTAAAATTAGCTTCGTTTATTCATATTCGCTGCTATTTATATTTCGGTGATAGCCATTATTCAACAGCTATGACCTCAGTGCTATGACCTCAGAGCTATGACCGCAGTGAATAAACGAAGCTAATTTTACCCTGTTCAATTACACTTCTTGTTTTTACATTACTCCGGAGTAAACAGACAAACCTGCGCACTTCGTTGAGTGCTCCAGTCTGCATACTGAGGTGTCGGTAAACAACTAACACATACTCAAAATTATAGCTTCTAATTCGAATGGAAGGAGATGGGATGTGTATTGGTGTATGGTAGCACAGTGGTCTGGATAACCAAAGATGTGGGTTCGACTCCCATGTACGGCAACACTCATCTTTTTCCATTTCTCCGAGGGTTATAAACCCCACTATCAGGCTAGAAATTTCTTTAGTCTAAAATACGGTGAAAACTTATAATTTCTAATTTCTAATTTCAAACTCGCGCACCGTTTCAAAAACATACTTACATGTTTACGTTTATAATTTGCTTGTTTATCATTCACTTGCTAAGTTCATAGCTTCTAATTCGAATGGAAGGAGATGGGAGGTGTATTGGTGTAATGGTAGCACAGTGGTCTGGATAACCAAAGATGTGGGTTCGACTCCCATGTACGCAAACACTCATCTTTTTCCATTTCTCCGAGGGTTATAAACCCCACTATCAGGCTAGAAATTTCTTTAGTCTAAAATACGGTGAAAGCTTATAATTTCTAATTTCTAATTTCAAACTCGCGCACTATTTCAAAAACATACTTACATGTTTACATTTATAATTTGCTTGTATATATATATACATATATATATATATATATGGCTATATATATATATATATGGCTATAGTAGTTAATTACATTGGTAATCAAATATGACTTGATAGTGTGTACCATGCTTTTGCTAAGGGATTTAGAGGCCTCTGCAGGCACTAGCAGGCACAGACATACCGCGGAACACCTAAGATGTTACAGCAAGAAAAGACTAGCAGTAGGCTAATATTTCTTTTCCCATTCATTCCGAAATGATAAAATGCGAAGCAGACTTCGGCGGAATTTGAACTCAGAAAACAGAGAAAAACCAATATCCAGTGCTTTAACGATCTTACCAATTCGATCACCCGATCCTACAAGTGGTACATGTCAGATAAATTATTGATTCTATAGGAAGATAACATTAGCACATCTGCCAAATATTATAGTTTTTAGTTTAGTTTTCTACTAGCAATAACTACGCCTTGGATAACCCTCATTGGCTATGGTACCGCCTCTGCCAAAACCGCTATAAATATAATCACGTTTTAATTATGCTGTTAAACAGTCATATAGTCAATTGTATGTAATTGGCTAACCTGGAAAGTCGAATAAGCTTGAAAAATAGGTGCCACACGAATTGAAGGAAGACTTGAAAAATCTTCGCAATGAAGTCTACACTTAACTTTTTCCTCGCAACAAAAAAGACCAATTTCTTGACCGCATTGAGAGGTGTGATGAAAAGTGGATTCTGTACAACCACCGACAACGTTCTGCACCGTAGTTGGACCAAGATTAGGTTTCTAAACACTTCCCAGAGCCGAACTTGCACCAAAAGAAGGTTATGGCGATTGTTTGATGGCCCGCAGCAGGATTATACACTACAGGTTTATGAATCCTGACAAAACAATC
>OZ024741.1:85541209-85553709 GCA_964016885.1 Eledone cirrhosa | reverse complement strand
GTTGTTACTACAATACACAGCTCTCGTACAAAACGTTCACAGCTGACTGTGACAAGACATATAATTTAACACATGCACGTGGCAGGAAACACGAGTACAACTTAAAATCAGCATATATATGTGTATGTATGTATGTAAGTATGTATGTATGCATGTATGTATGTATGTATGTATTTATGTATGTATGTATGTATGTATGTATGTATGTATGTATGTATGTATGTATGTGTATGAGTATGTATATATGTATGTATTATGTATGTGTGTGAGTATGTATGTATGTATGTATGTATGTATGTATGTATGTATGTATGTATGTATGTATATTCTGGTTTTATAATTTCACAAATGTTTGCCAATAGAGAGAGACTCTGCTTGACAGGGATTCCTTGGAGCGTCCTGAACGAAGGACCGCTCTTGTTGCAAAGGAGCTTCGACGTTACGATCTTGACATCGTGGCTTTATCTGAGACGAGGTTAGCTGGAGATGGTCATCTTACGGAATTTTGTGGAGAATATACATTCTTCTGGAAAGGAAGAGATGAAGGAACCAGAAGAGAGGCTGGGGTAGGATTTGCTGTTAAGACTGTACTTGTGAATAAATTAGAAGAATTCCCAGTAGGGATTAGTGAGCGTCTTATGTCCATGAGAGTTCCGCTGGACAAAGGAAGATATGCTACCCTGGTGAGTGTGTATGCTCCAACTATGAATTCTGTCGATGAAGAAAAACTGTCCTTTTACCATGCCTTGAAAGGTGTTTTAAGAAATATCCCTCAGGCAGACAAAGTCATCGTGCTTGGTGACTTTAATGCTAGAGTGGGTAGGGATTTTAACACATGGAATGTAATCGGAAGGCATGGGGTGGGAAAGTGTAACAGCAATGGTATGCTCCTGCTGCAGATGTGTGAGGAGCTGGATCTCTGTGTTACCAACACCATGTTCCAACAAAAGAACAAATTCAAGACCACATGGATGCATCCTGCATCTAAGGAATGGCATCTTTTGGACTACGTCCTAGTCAGGATGCGTGACAGACAGGATGTGCAGTGTGTTCGTGTTCTTCGTGGAGCTGAGTGCTGGACGGACCACCGCCTGGTACGCGCAAAAGTGAAACTAATCACCAAACGTAAAATCCGGGCTCCTGGTGTTACCCTGCCCAAAAGATTGAATGCTGCTTGTCTTAAGGATAAAAATGTGAAGAGGACATTGGAAGAAGAGATGCAGGCTGCAGATCTTGGTGAGGATTGGCCGACCCTTAAAAACTCGGTTTATGATGTAGGCAGGCGTGTTCTGGGATTGGTGCAGAGAAAACATCAGGACTGGTTTAATGAGAATGATGTACATATAGAGGACTTGTTGGCTGATAAGAGGCGTGCTCTGTCACGCTACTTGACGGCAAAACCACAAGAGAGGAATACGTTGCATGAGGAGCTCAGGGATGTAAAATCACGTGTTAGGCGGAGTCTTTCTCAGATGAAGGATCAGTGGTGGAGTGAGAAGGCTGGTGAGATACAAACTGCGTCTGATTCCAATAACACAAAGCTGTTGTACAGTCTCTTGCGTGAGGTTTATGGACCGTCTTCTTCTCTGGTGATACCGCTTCGCAGCAAGGATGGCAAAGAACTTCTTCGTGACTCACAAGGAATTCTACGAAGGTGGCGAAAGCACTTTGATGATCTTTTGAATCAGCCGTCTGTCGTCAGTGAAGATTTCCTCAATCTCATTCCAGAAAATCCTGTGAAAGTAGCTCTCGCAGAACCTCCGACGCTTGTGGAGGTTGCAGTGGCTATTTCGAAGCCGAACAGTGGAAGATCTCCAGGTATGGATGGCATACATTCTGAGCTCCTACAATATGGTGGTGAGAGACTCCTGCAACATCTGCACTCTTTGTTTGGAAGGATATGGGCTAATGAATCCGTACCTGAGGACTGGAGAGATGCAGTAATGGTAGTCTTGTACAAGGGAAAGGGTAACAGGAATGATTGTGGAAACTACAGAGGTATATCATTGCTTTCTGTCGTAGGGAAAGTTTTATGTAGGGTGCTTCTGGACCGTCTGCTGACACACATTGCAGATTGTGTTGTTCCTGAAAGTCAATCTGGTTTTCGTGCTGGACGCGGCACTACTGATATGATCTTCTCAGCTAGACAGCTCCAGGAGAAGTGCATTGAACAAGGCTTGGATCTGTATCAGATTTTTGTCGATCTGACAAAGGCTTTCGATACTGTCAACAGAGATGCATTATGGAAGGTTCTCCAGAAACTTGGTTGACCTGATAAGTTCCTTGCTTTAGTTAGGTCTTTCCATGACGACATGAAGGCTTGGGTTAATGTCGGAGGTAACATGTCGGAGCCTATCTCAGTAAAAAATGGATTGAAACAGGGGGATATTCCAGCACCGACCCTGTTTGCCATATACTTTGCAATGGTTTTCTGTATTGCATTCAGGAATTGCGAGCATGGTGTTTACATCCGATATCGAACCTCAGGCAGCATATTTAACATCAGGCGCTTTGCTGCGAAGACAAAAGTATTTACATCAATCATAAGAGACCTCTTGTATGCAGATGATTGCGATCTTGTAGCGCACACAGAGAGTGATATGCAGCACATTTTGAATGCATTTTCTGACGCTTGCACTGCCCTGGGTTTGACTGTCAGTCTTAAGAAAACCGTCGTCATGTACCAACCTGCCCCTAGTAAGCAGTACACTGAACCAAACATCTATGTGTATGGCAAACGACTTGGAGTGGTTGATAAGTTTGTCTACCTGGCAAGCACTGTCAATCGATACGGCAACCTTGACAGTGAAATCTCACTTAGGATAAGGAAAGCAAGTGATGCTTTCGGAAAGCTAGAAAGGTGACTCTGGGGTCGGCGAGACATATGCAGGAGGACAAAGATAAGAGTGTACAGGGCATGTGTACTCTCTTGTCTTCTTTATGCCTGCGAGACCTGGGTCACATATCGACACCACCTTAAGCAATTGGAGCGTTTCCATCAGATGTGTCTCAGACGGATCCATGGCGTTCACTGGAGGGACCACATCAGTGATGTCGAAATTTTGGAAAGCTCTATGTGTGACAGTATAGAAGCTCTTGTGCTTAAGCAACGACTCCGTTGGAATGGTCACCTTGCCAGGATGAAGGATTCTAGAATACCAAAACAACTCTTCTATGGAGAGTTGGTTAAAGGAAAACGACCGCTACATAAACCAAAAAAGAGGTATAAGGATTCCTTGAAAGCCTCTCTGAAAGACGCTAACATCTCTGCTGATACATGGGAAAATATTGCTGCTGATCGTAATAAATGGAGAAAGACTGTATATGAGGGAAAAGTTGCCTTTGAGGCATCTCGAATCGCACACGAGAAAGTAAAGCGGGATGTGAGGAAGGGCATTGCTGTTACACTTCCAGACGGCGAGGGTCCTCCTATGGTGCTGACATGCAGCGTCTGTGCGAGACTATGCCTAAGCAAAGCTGGACTCGAAAGTCATCTTCGCAGTCATAAAGTAAGACCAGTGGTTGACTACCAGGCTGCTGTTGGAGATGCTACTCATCATGCTTGCCAAACATGTGGTAGAGAATGTAAATCAGCAGGAGGGCTCAAGCGACATGCAAAAGTACACGAAATCCAACCACAGCCGACTATTCCCAGTGAATGTTTTGGTTGCCGACTCTGTGCAAGACATTTTAGATCATTGGCTGGGCTAAAAAGCCACATTCGATCGCAGCACTGTTAGTTGCTATCGTGTGTGTGTGTGTGTGTGTGTGTGTGTGTGTGTGTGTGTGTGTGTGTGTGTGTGTGTGTGTGTGTGTGCGTAGATATGCTTATGTGCGTGCGTGTGTGTGTATATATATATATGAATATGTATATTATTATTGTTGTTGTCGTTATTATTATTATTGCTATTATTATTATTATTATTATTATTATTATTGTTATTAATGTATGTGTGTGTGTGTGTGTATGTGTATGTGTGTGTATGTATATATGTATGTATGTATATATATATATATATCTATATTTTTTTTCTTTTTTTAAATTTATTATTATTATTATTTTATTTTATTTTAATTTTTTTTATTTTATTTTTTTATTTTTTTATTTTTTATTTTTTATTTTTTATTTTTTTATTTTTTATTTTTTATTTTTTATTTTTTATTTTTTATTCTTTATTTTTTATTTTATTTATTTTTTTTTTTTCCTCTCGTGCAATGGCCATACTCGATAACGAGGGGGCACCCATCATCATCATGTATGTATGTATGTATGTATGTATCTATGTTTCTCTTTCTCTCAATTTCGAGTACATTTTTGACCGGCCACCTTCCTGGTGTATAACAAAGGGAAATAATTCAAGATGTAAAATTGAAATATATACATGTATATGCACTATAAGGATGAGGAACAAGGATTCAGTTTTGCATCATAACCTATTTAATAATATATTACATATGTTTCACTATCGATCAGCTCGAGACAAGACCTATTATAGATCGAACCTGACTCTGTAGTCGAAAGGTCGTCAGATATGCTTAGTATATGAGTTCGTCTCCGATTCCGTGTGTCCAAATCTTTAGCTATTAGCTATCTACAGCACATATTAGCATCATGTTATTCTACGCCCGTTCATTGGTTCAATTCTCCCATCATCATCATCAGTCTATCGTCGGGATGGCGGCTGTCTGTCCTCCGGTAAACTGTCGTGTGCGTTCAGGCGTGGGAGGTTGCTGGTCTGCCATTTATTGCTAGATTTAATGTTCAAATACCACTGATATCTCCACACACACACACATATATATATATATATATAAAATAAAATAAAATAAATAAGTCAAATGTTTAAAATTTAGCCTCGTTTATTACTGCTATATATATTTCGGTGACAGCCATCTTTGGCTGTGACCTCTTCAGGCAGTCCGAATTAGTGTGTATAGACAAGTACATATGTTGTTGATGTGTATAACTTTGTCAATACTCTGATATGCCCAGTTCCTGGTTGGGTTCTTTCACTGAGGAACTGGTTATATGATTCCAGTTCCTCAGTGATATATGTATATATATATATATATATGTATATATATATATATATATATATATATATATATATATATATATATATATATATATATATATATAAATCAGGAAAGAAGGTTGACATGGTTTGCTATACAAAAAAGCTTTTTAATCTCATAGCTGACAATTGTTTCTCTGAACTGGTAGGTCTAGAGATCGCTATTCGCTTATTTTCACGTTACTCGATCGCCAATACAAAATTATAACCAGTCAGATCTTCGGAGCATGCGAGAATGAAGAGAATACACAGGCAAGAAAAGAATATACAGGCTACTATATGAAGTAGTAATGGCATTCAATTAGAACAATAACAACAATTACAACAATGCTATTAATAAATTATTTGAGGAGACCCTGACATTACTTAGGTGGGGGGGTATAATGTATCTAACATTACGGCGTGTAAAACTAGCTGTCATGAGGCAAAAGTAAGAGTTTGGCATGTACAGAGTATCGAAGTGTGTATCAATTTTAAATTATAAAGATAAGCCAGTGTTTACAGTCTTTCTTTTCATCTTCAATAGCATACATGAGTGGGACGACACTGTCAAAGCTAAATAGTTGTTGAGTTAATACAGAGGTTAACGAAGTAATATACGCATATATTTACACACACACACACACACACACACACACACACACACACACACACACACACACACACACACACACACACACACACACACACACACACACACACACATATATATATATATATATATACACATGCATGTGTACATAGACACATACATACACATCAATATACACTCGTACAAAAATATACATACATGCAAAGAGATAAGCGTGCTAATTGTAATTATGGCAAAAGGAAGGTAAAGTTACATTGTAGTAGTGATTTGAGAAAAACTAGGATTTAGGATCAAATGATGGTAGCAGCTGAGAAGGAATAAGTTTGTGGGTTGATGAGGTACTTACAGACATTTGTGTGGTATAGACTTGTGAAGGATATAGTATACTTAATGAATATATTTCTGTGGGTAGTAGGTATCCTAATTTAAATCTATGTTGTGTTGGTTCGATTCACGGAGGTTTGAATCTTATGAATTTAGTGGCAATTCTATGTCTGCAGAAGATAGATCTTTCTAACTTATTGTTAAGTAGCCTTTTTACATTTTTGAGGATATATAATAGCTCAAGATCACATAGCCCGCAGTGGGACATCCCTGTACTATAGGTTTTAGCAGCCGACAACTTCAACCAGTTGATACTGTAGTTAGTGCTGCTGTCCTTCAGTTCCCATATTTTTTTGGCGAGGGTTGTGGAACCCATAAGTGCACGGTTTTTCATTGAGTGTCTGTGCACATACCATCTTTTTTTAAAAGAACCCGCGGTGGATCCTATGTAATTCCAGGTGGAGTTACCCGAGACGACCGTGCACATGTACACTAGGCTCGAATCGAGACATCTGTTCGCCAATGGGCACCTATCTGGTAGGTGACAGTTACAGTTTGAGGCGCTATTTTGTGCAGCTTTTATATTCCTGTTTAGTACTCTGTTATAAGTGGGTTGTGATATATGCCCAAATGGGGTTTTGCTGCTGCGCGTTTGTATGCGCTTGTGGTTGTGATGTTGCGATGTGTTTGTGCTTATAATTTGGTGCTACGTTATGTATAGGTGCAGTTGATTTACTAGAGATATTTCTGTGGTTGATCTTGTGTATGTGTGATTCTATGTTTGCTGCTGTTGAGTATGAGAGTTTTATAGTAGATCTATTGAGTATTTTGTGATATCTATGCGAGATAGGGAAGTGTTTATCTATTAGTTTAAAGAATGTAGAGGGCAGTCTAGTTTTTATAGAGGAGTTGAATATTGGGTTGAACCATAGGTATTTTCTTTGTCTGTTTCTTCTATTGTTTCTTGGGTTTACGTTATTAGTGTTTTGGCCATTTACTCCAGGTGTTACGTGTCTTACCCTATGTCTAGTCAAGTTATTTCTATTATTATGTGAGCGGTTGGAGTAGTAATTACTAGGATTGTTTATGTTGTCCTTATTCACTATATACTGCAGTTTATCTTTATGACCGGCCCTACGTAATGCTGCATTATAATAGTCAGCATGCTCGTTAAAGATTTCTAGGTTTGAGGATAAGCGGGATATTCGGATAGATATACTACGTGCTATGGATCTAATTATGGATCTGGGGTGATTTGAGTTGTAACTAATGTAGGCAAGATTTTCATTATTTTTGTGGAAAGGTTCTATTAATCCAGTATTTAGATTTAGAGTCACATCTAGAAAATTTACCTTCTTATGGTTTAGTTCGTAGGTAATACTTAGGCCTAGTTTTTTGAAGAATATTCTAATATTTTTTCTTAGTCTTTCCATGCTCTGGTTGTTTAGTGTCGTTCCACTCATGTATGCTATTGAAGATGAAAAGAAAGACTGTAAACACTGGCTTATCTTTATAATTTAAAATTGATACACACTTCGATACTCTGTACATGCCAAACTCTTACTTTTGCCTCATGACAGCTAGTTTTACACGCCGTAATGTTAGATACATTATACCCCCCACCTAAGTAATGTCAGGGTCTCCTCAAATAATTTATTAATAGCATTGTTGTAATTGTTGTTATTGTTCTAATTGAATGCCATTACTACTTCATATAGTAGCCTGTATATTCTTTTCTTGCCTGTGTATTCTCTTCATTCTCGCATGCTCCGAAGATCTGACTGGTTATAATTTTGTATTGGCGATCGAGTAACGTGAAAATAAGCGAATAGCGATCTCTAGACCTACCAGTTCAGAGAAACAATTGTCAGCTATGGGATTAAAAACCTTTTTTGTATAGCAAACCATGTCAACCTTCTTTCCTGATTTATTATTACTCCAAGTGTTTACAACATAGGAATTACAGCATACCCGCAGCATCACTATGAAAACGCCTTTTTTAGTCAAACCTAGCCAAGCGTTAATATCATTCACTACCTGGAATACCATAACTGTAGTATACCTAAGTGGACTGCATTTAACTATTATTTGTTACCCCGTATATTTAGCTCCCACCTGGTCGAGCAACACCATTAACGCACGGCAACAACACGGAAAAGCACCGTATAGGTATGTCACTGAAAAACATACCTATACCTACAAAAAAGGACTATACACTGGGCATGATACGACGGACTAATGATTTCATCCGCAGGGTCCGATGGAAAGCTTACCATTTCGATAAGGGACCGAATACCAACGCAAAGGAATTTTCTAAGGAGAATTACGGGTTTAAATCCTGCAAAAACCCGCCAAACAACCCCGCACTCGATACCTTCGAGCTGGACCTTATGAACATGATAAGTGAAACTAAATTTTAAAAAGGAACAAACCACAACAAATTGCAAAATGACTTAAATACATTACTAAAAAAACTAAAAGACACTAACGGTATCATAGTAAAAGAAGACAAAACATTAAACGTATACTCTATGGACATTAACACATACAATAGCTTTATCCAGCGTGAACTACATAAAAAAAATATAAAAAAACAAATGAATCTACACTCACCAGCATTAACATGGAGGGCCTCAAGATAGTTAATAAACTCGGAATTCCAGATAGGACCGAACCGCTAACCCCGTGCAACCCAACATTTAACCTGAAGGATCACAAAAATAACTTTGAAACTAATCCCACCATTAGATTAATATGCCCATCCAAGTCAGACATAGGTAAAATTAGCAAGAATATTCTAGATAGGGTAATCGCACAAATAAAGGGTAAACTAGATATCAATTTATGGGGCAACACAAACGAGGCAATTAAATGGTTCAATAAAATACAAAATAGGGAGACGTGTAACTTCATACAATTTTATATAGACGACTACTATGCATCCATATCCCCAGCTACCCTAGATAAGGCGCTTATATTTGCCCAAAATAACTCTGATCTTACCCATGATGAAATTGAAATAATAATAGCGGCTAGAAGGACTATCATAAAATTTGAAAATAGCTACTGGGTAAGAAAGGATAGAATAAATAGCTTCGATATAACAATGGGATCAAATGATTCTGCGCAAATCACAGATATGGTGGGGCTATTCATAGCACACAACCTACATAAGGAATTCAGTAACCTCCAAGGAGGAATTTATAGGGACGACACGTTACTTATAGCTAGGAACCTAAACAACCAGAGCATGGAAAGACTAAGAAAAAATATTAGAATATTCTTCAAAAAACTAGGCCTAAGTATTACCTACGAACTAAACCATAAGAAGGTAAATTTTCTAGATGTGACTCTAAATCTAAATACTGGATTAATAGAACCTTTCCACAAAAATAATGAAAATCTTGCCTACATTAGTTACAACTCAAATCACCCCAAATCCATAATTAGATCCATAGCACGTAGTATATCTATCCGAATATCCCGCTTATCCTCAAACCTAGAAATCTTTAACGAGCATGCTGACTATTATAATGCAGCATTACGTAGGGCCGGTCATAAAGATAAACTGCAGTATATAGTGAATAAGGACAACGTAAACAATCCTAGTAATTACTACTCCAACCGCTCACATAATAATAGAAATAACTTGACTAGACATAGGGTAAGACACGTAACACCTGGAGTAAATGGCCAAAACACTAATAACGTAAACCCAAGAAACAATAGAAGAAACAGACAAAGAAAATACCTATGGTTCAACCCAATATTCAACTCCTCTATAAAAACTAGACTGCCCTCTACATTCTTTAAACTAATAGATAAACACTTCCCTATCTCGCATAGATATCATAAAATACTCAATAGATCTACTATAAAACTCTCATACTCAACAGCAGCAAATATAGAATCACACATACACAAGATCAACCACAGAAATATCTCTAGTAAATCAACTGCACCTATACATAACGTAGCACCAAATTATAAGCACAAACACATCGCAACATCACAACCACAAGCGCATACAAACGCGCAGCAGCAAAACCCCATTGGGCATATATCACAACCCACTTATAACAGAGTACTAAACAGGAATGTAAAAGCTGCACAAAATAGCGCCTCAAACTGTAACTGTCACCTACCAGATAGGTGCCCATTGGCGAACAGATGTCTCGATTCGAGCCTAGTGTACATGTGCACGGTCGTCTCGGGTAACTCCACCTGGAATTACATAGGATCCACCGCGGGTTCTTTTAAAAAAAGATGGTATGTGCACAGACACTCAATGAAAAACCGTGCACTTATGGGTTCCACAACCCTCGCCAAAAAAAATATGGGAACTGAAGGACAGCAGCACTAACTACAGTATCAACTGGTTGAAGTTGTCGGCTGCTAAAACCTATAGTACAAGGATGTCCCACTGCGGGCTATGTGATCTTGAGCTATTATATATCCTCAAAAATGTAAAAAGGCTACTTAACAATAAGTTAGAAAGATCTATCTTCTGCAGACATAGAATTGCCACTAAATTCATAAGATTCAAACCTCCGTGAATCGAACCAACACAACATAGATTTAAATTAGGATACCTACTACCCACAGAAATATATTCATTAAGTATACTATATCCTTCACAAGTCTATACCACACAAATGTCTGTAAGTACCTCATCAACCCACAAACTTATTCCTTCTCAGCTGCTACCATCATTTGATCCTAAATCCTAGTTTTTCTCAAATCACTACTACAATGTAACTTTACCTTCCTTTTGCCATAATTACAATTAGCACGCTTATCTCTTTGCATGTATGTATATTTTTGTACGAGTGTATATTGATGTGTATGTATGTGTCTATGTACACATGCATGTGTATATATATACATATGTGTGTGTGTGTGTGTGTGTGTGTGTGTGTGTCTGTGTGTGTGTGTGTGTGTGTGTGTGTGTGTGTGTGTGTGTGTGTGTAAATATATGCGTATATTACTTCGTTAACCTCTGTATTAACTCAACAACTATTTAGCTTTGACAGTGTCGTCCCACTCATGTATGCTATTGAAGATGAAAAGAAAGACTGTAAACACTGGCTTATCTTTATAATTTAAAATTGATACACACTTCGATACTCTGTACATGCCAAACTCTTACTTTTGCCTCATGACAGCTAGTTTTACACGCCGTAATGTTAGATACATTATACCCCCCACCTAAGTAATGTCAGGGTCTCCTCAAATAATTTATTAATAGCATTGTTGTAATTGTTGTTATTGTTCTAATTGAATGCTAATTACTACTTCATATAGTAGCCTGTATATTCTTTTCTTGCTTGTGTATTCTCTTCATTCTCGCATGCTCCGAAGATCTGACTGGTTATAATTTTGTATTGGCGATCGAGTAACGTGAAAATAAGCGAATAGCGATCTCTAGACCTACCAGTTCAGAGAAACAATTGTCAGCTATGAGATTAAAAACTTTTTTTGTATAGCAAACCATGTCAACCTTCTTTCCTGATTTATTATTACTTCAAGTGTTTACAACATAGGAATTACAGCATACCCGCAGCATCACTATGAAAACGCCTTGTTGAGTCAAACCAAGCCAAGCGTTAATATCATCCACTACCTGGAATACCATAAGTGGACTGCATTTAACTATTATTTGTTAGCCCGTATATATATATATATATATATATATATATATATATATATATATATATATATATATATATATATATATATATACATATATCATCATCATCATCATCACCGTATAACGTTCATATTCCACGCTTGCGTGGGTTTGGACGGGAGTTTTCCCACTTGAGGCAAGAGTGGTTGTCTTGCTCGCATAGGACTGTCTGGCAGATTTTCTACGGCTGGATGCCCTTCCTAACACCAACCACATTTACAGTGTGGAACTGGGAGGTTTTTACCGTGTTACCTACACGGCCACATTACAGCGTAGACTGTGTGTTTTTTTTGTCGTGACACCTACACGACCTCATTTGTTTCGGCCTGGATGTTGTGGTACCAACATAACTTTACATTGAAAGGGGCGGTGTGGATGGGGTGGGGGTAGTGGGACGGGGGTGTATTTTGTTAGAGGTGCCTACTGACTGTAGTAGGTTTTATTTTGTATTTAGGTAAGGCGGGTCTTCTCTATTACCGAGTACCGCCAAAGATCTAGGTCCAGTAAAATTGTCTTGGAGAGGTGTAAGTGTGTGAGGTCGGAATTTATCAAGTCGTCCCAGGTTTTTCTGGGTCTGCCTACTCCGTGGCTACCGTCTATTTTTATTGCCCTGCACTTTTTTATACAGCTGTCGTCTTTCATGCGCATCACGTGACCATACCAACGTAGCCTTCTCTCCAGTAAACAACATCTGATCCCTCTTATTTCTAATTTTTCCCTTAGTTCGTTAATGCTTTGCCGTTCACGTATATTACTATTACACATCCAGCGGAGCATGTAAGCGTCGTTCCTCTCTAGTCTGCGTATATCCTCTGCACAC
>OZ024741.1:85526209-85536209 GCA_964016885.1 Eledone cirrhosa | reverse complement strand
CGAGCGAGACTGTAATATATATATATATATATATATACGCACATATACACAAATATTCACACACACACACACACACACACACACACACACACACACACACACACACACACACACACACACACACACACACACACACACACACACACACACACACACACACATATATATATATATATACACACACACACATATATATATATACATATACCCACATATATACATAAACACATGCATATATACACATACATACATATATACATACATATACATGTATATATATATTTTTATATATATATATATATATATATATATATATACACACACACACACACACGTACGCACAGAAACGCACACACATACACATACACATGTACATCCACACATCGACCCACACATGTATCTATACGTATATATACTAATATTCACACGTGCGTGTATAGACATGCACCCATCCTAGGTGTCTTGAATGCGTTGAAATGTCGGTGACCTCCTGCAGACAGCTGAAGAAAGGACTGTCCCTCGTTTGTGCTTTCCTTTTATTTCTAAATACATTTTATCAAGTAACCACACAGCCCCTTGTTTCTTCTACAGTTAGAATAGTTGGTTGCTAAAAGCAACCCTAACCGACTGACCTAATTCCAGGACAACTTACCAAAGTAATCCAATAGACTTCGTATTGGAATAGTGAGACAATCTGACCAATGAGAGGACGGTAAATTTTACTGATGCTTGAATTCGTTCATTCTAAATCATATGTCACCAGTTCCTTGAGGAAACAACACCATACTTCGGGACTGGGCATATCAAAAGATCGAAATAACAGAGGTAAACTTTGTTTTTCTGTTTTTCTGGGGTTTTTTCTGTTCAGGTTCTAGCTGTCTGATGAGGTCATAGCTGTTGAATAATGGTTATCACCGAAATATATATGACAGTGAAGTTAATTTTGACCTGTTGAATTACACTTCTTGTTTTTAAATTACACCATCTGCGTACTTCGTTGAGTGTTCTACCCTGCATACTGAAGTCTTGGTAAATAACCAACACATACTCAAATTTATATATATATTTCAACAGGTAACAGGTTTAACCTGATTTTCTAACAAGATCTGAGGTCACAAATTCAAATCATGACTTCGTATCATAATAGATGAGGTCAAAAAGTTCGAATGCATGACAGTTCTAATCGTATTTTCTATTTTCTCCTCCACCACCTGTTGCCAGGTGACGCAGTCATATGTCTGCTCAGTCGAAGTCATATTGATTCTCTCTCAATTCAGACGTAAATATATCTCCACAATTTGCAGACCCGGTGCAATGGTGATGATAAACCAGGCCACTATTTGTATTCCCAGTGCAAATAGTGACGAAAAATACATCTTACTTCATCAGAAATGTGCAAGGCTTGTAATAAGCCTAGGCCAGGTGGAAAATAATATAGCCTCCTCCCTATCTACGGATATGTTCAAGCCTGCTGTATATAGTAATCTTTTTCAAAGTTGTATGTACCCAACTAGCGATAGAACATATACAGATACAAAAGATAGGATTACTAGTAACTACCCGATTCGAGGGTAGACGCTTATTAGATGTTAAGTAAACATAACATCAGCCACATTTTTCACGACAGAACACCTGCCACATGCTTTCACGGCCTTTTTTGTTTAATGGTGTCAGTTACAATGTACTTTTGCTTACTATACTTTCTTCTACTATATATATGTATTATTACACCTAAAAAAAAAATGGGTGGTGGATTAACAGTATCGGTAGAGCGTCAGACACCATGCTTTGCCACATAGTGCTTTGGCCCTTTATGTTCTGAGCTCAAATCCTGCCGAGGTTAGCTTTGCCTTTCATCCTGACTGGTCGATAAAATAAAATACCAGTAATGCAGTAGGTTAATTGCTGGCCTTGTGCCAAAAGTAAAACAAATATTATACCTAAAAAAGAATTTGTAAATGATGTTCTCAAATTTTGGATTTTAGCCCTTAATATTCATTATGGTATAATAAGATTGAGTTTATTTTAATATATATTTTGTGATATGTGTGTGTATGTGTGTGTGTGCTTGAGTCTACGTGTGTTTCTCTCCCGTCTCTCTCTATGTTTTCTGTCGAAGGATGCCCGTAAAACTTTTCCGTCCATTTTTTGATTTGTTGTCACCTCACATGCATGTCATAAACAAGCTGTTTTCGAGTCTGTTGTGCAATCTGGCATTACAAGTGCAATACCACCCCAATGCGCGATATTGCTCGTATGCAAGGTGGCTGATGATGTAGAGATGCAGTTGTCTGTTCGTCATGCGCATCTGTTTTTATGTGTGCATTTTCTACTGATTGTATATTTATTTGTATATGATGCTACACGTCTTTTTCTCGGCCACGGTTTCTATTTGCATTACTTTAACCTTACTTTCAGTGAGCACCCAGTCTATCTAGGTGTAACCCTGAACAGGTGTCTCTCTTTTAAGATCCACATTGAGAAGACCAAGTGCAAAGTGAATGTGAGGAACAACATCACCCACAGGCTCACTGGTACAACCTGGGGTGCAAACTCTGAAGTCAACTGCACTAGCTCTCTGTTACTCAGCTACCGAGTATGCATGCCCAGTATGGCGGCGAGCTGTCCATGCCCAGAAGCTAGATTCCGCCCTCAATGTTAGCTGTCGCCTCATCACAGGCTGCCTGACATACTGACTGTCTGCATAACCTGGCAGCCATAGCCCCACCAGAGATACGACAAAGTGCTGCAAGCAAGAAAGAGCGTCAACAACAGACTACAGATAAAACACATCCTCTCTTCGGCCATGTGCCAGCAAAAAAACCACCTTAAATCCTCTAAAGGTTTCCTAAAGAGTGTTACACCCTTTGGAACATCTAACATAAGTAGTGAAAGAGTCACTGACTAGGAAGAAAAACTTGACCTTCCATCTGTAACAACAATGGAGCTAAAGGTGAGCAAGGCACTGCCCCCTGGAGCAGATTCAAACTATGCAGTGTGGAAATTCCTCAACAGATTAAAATCTGGGATATTTAAAATGGGGATATTTAAAGGACGAGAACGTCGTGTGTGACTGCGAATCACAGACTACGCAGCACCTCCTGATATGCCCCCTGATGCAACACCCCTGCACAGCATTGGACTTGGCAGAGTTTAATAAGGAAGCACAGCAATGTGTTCAGCTGTGGCAGAACCACTTCTAGCCAAGCTTTGTAGCTAACACTCTTGTGGACACAATAAGATTTTCTTTCTATTTCTTCTTTGTTCTCTCTCGACCCCCTCTCTCTCTTCCTCCCTCTTCCATGAATTCCCTTTGTTTCACTCATTTCTTTTTCCTTTCCCTCATCCCGTCTTTCTGTCTTAATTCTCAATCTTAGTATGTAACGGACGCATTTTATTAAGCTCGCCATTCTTTTGAAGAAAGACTATATTTTCAATATATTCCTGTGTTAACAAGATGCACATTTGACATGCTATATCCCTTGTCTATTTATTTCTAGGCGTAAAACTTTAATATTTCTATTTCTGTTTTTGTCGAAAGAAACCTGTAAAATTTTCTGTCGATTTGTTTTGTTATTGTCTTACATGCATATCGCCAACAGAGCGGCTGTCTAATCTGTTACGCAAACTGGCATTAGATGTACAATACCAACCTAATATGCGAAATTGCATGCTGCATGGTGGTTTAAAAGGTAGAGATGCCGCTGTTTGTTCGTCTTATATAACTATTTATCTGTGTGCATTTTCTGATAATACACAACACACACGCATACACACACAGACACACACACACACGCATATATATAGAGAAGTTTATATACACACACGCCCCCCCCACACACACATATATATATATATATATATATATATATATATATATATATATATATATATATATACTAGCAGAGGTAGCCGGCGTTGCTCGAGTATTAAATAGCAGTTGTGTGTACCATTTATGTCAATACTTCAGTGCTGCTTCGAAAACTATACGCGCGCGCCTATGTGTGTGTGTATTTGCGTATGTATGTGTATGTCCGTCGGGGCATGTACTGGCCTAAATCTTCACTATTTACTTTTACTATTTTAATAACCTCTGTCATTTTCGTTTTCAATTTTATTTACATCATTCTTAAACTCCGGGGCTGGAAATCATTCTGTTATTTTAAATAGAATATTAGTCTAACGACTCCATTTATACCATAAACTTGGTCTTGTCTTTGCATGACATTGTTCTTTTCGTCCCACATAACGACGTATTATCCTCGCTTTTTTCCCGTTCATTGCCAGGGAACGTCTTCACGAACAAAAATATCGTCTTCCTGTTTTCGTTCGGTTGCAGCGTTTCTCGAAATAATTACTTCTGCGTTCACAGATTATTCTCAGTTCAATTTGAATGGGAAATTCCGGTTTCATCGATTTACTCCGTAACCATGAAAGCTTGTAGCTTGAAAGTCGACCCAACGCCTCCGCGGGTCTGCATAAGTGTGTAAATTTTCGCTGCATTCCACCAAGCCATTTCGACGTTTATCCGACTACACCTACATATACAACGTCCGACCACTTCCAATTTATATAGTAGATAACGAAGGAAGAGTGGTAAGGAACCAGATGGACCATAACGCACCAGAGTACTCAATACTTAGGGTAGTAGAGTGGGGAATAGGAAAATGTTTGACCCCGACGCAGATCTCAAGCCGTTTCGACGGCTATTTCTAGTCCAGAATTAGCTGTCGAAACGGCTTGAGCTCTGCCGTCGGGGTCAAACATTTTCCTATATATATATATATATATATATATATATATATATATATATATATATATATTGATTCCTATAGCTTTCTCTTGATCATTAGCAGCTTCTCTTACTACTAATACATGCCGATACACACCCTTATATTAACATACTTTTGCTCATAGCTTCGTACTTACATGCACACACACTCTTTTACTCACATATACACACACATTTCTTCTTAGCTTCGTACGGACCTATAATAAGACACACACACACACACACTAACTCATGCTTACGCACATGCTCAAGTATAGCTCTTTTTACAAAACGTTTTTTTTTCATTTCAGGTAGACGCCTGCCATCATCCACTTTTCTAAAAAACAAATAATACACAAAACGCCAGCACCAACAGTTTTTCAGGAGATGTCAACATGAATGGACATGTTATTTTTATCTAAATACATTTTTTCCAATTCCAATCCGCCCGTCTCCTCAATCTATTTTATTTCTCATTCTTTCTTCTGATGAAGGACTAGCGTCCGAAACGTTAATACCTTCTTCCCGCTATATCAAACGTTAACCTAATATATACCTTCCATATACTGTACCGATTGTGTTGTTATTTCTGTTTAGCTTTTACATACATATATATATACATACAAACACACACACACACACACACACACACACACATATATATATATATATATATATACATATATATACATACATACATATACATATATATATATGTATATATATATATATATATATATATACATATATATACATATATATATATATATATATATATATATATATATATATATATATATATATGTATATATATATATATATATATATATATATATATTTAATAAAATAACAGATTAAAGTTTAAGCAAAGAATCGCTGCTTTCACCTTTAACGGGATCTTCTGAAACTAACAAAGTCAATCTGTAAACGCAGAACTGGATATTTCAAAAAACGTTGCAACCGGAGGAAGACAGGAAGACGATACTTTGGTTCGTGGTAACGTTCGCTGGCAAAGAACGGGAAAAAACGAATAATACGTCATTAATAGGAGCGGTGAAAAACAATTACGCGCAAAGACAAAACCACGTTTATGGTATAAAAGAGGTCGTAGACTAATGTTCTCTTAGGTGGTGCATAGTGGTTTAACCCACCATATAATATGGAGGTGGCCACACCATTAGCTAAGATCTTTCTTTCCCTTATTACGAAGCATTTTCCCCCTACACATAAATATAGTAAAATTTTTAATAGAAATACTATTAAAATTTCTTACTCTACGACTCCTAACCTTGCACATAGCATCACAGCTTCAAATTTAGCTAAACTACCTAGCCGTAGGAACACGTGCAACCCTGTAGTTAGTACTTACTGTAATTGTAGGAACCGGGAAATGCCTCTCTAGTAACATTGTCTACAAATGTAAGGTTGTAACACCCACGTCCCGTAGGGCCTACATAGGGTTAACCGCCAATAGTTTCAAGCAGCGTCTTTACATGCATACCCATTCTTTTCGTTACCCCCTAAGAAGGAATATGACGTCACTTTCAGCTTATATCTGGAGTCTAAAAGACAACCACACCCAATATAAGTTACACTGGGAGATCTTAGCTAGGGCTAGATCGTATAACGGAAATAAAAGACCATGTGACCTCTGCGCCGCTGAGGCCCTGGAAATACTCTACGCTACAGACCACATCTTAAACAAAAAATCTGAGGCAATTTCGGCTTGTAAACATAAATTGCACAAAACTTTCCTGTATTACAGCCCCACGTTATACCCTAACGGATAGCACGATCTATACGTGGATATTTTACGTCTTGATGTGGGAGCTAAGTATATGTTTAGTTTATTCCTTTACTTATTTGCATAGGTAAGTATATATTACCCGTATGTTTTGTGAAGGTATGTATACCTTCTCGTACGTATATTTGACTGTTATAGCGTATAATTTTTACATATTCTGGTATTTAGGGTTTGGCTATGTGTATACGGGAGTTTTGCGTCCGCGTGAGTGTGCAGGTTCGTACGTATGGTGGGTGTGTGTATATGTGTACTTCTTGTTTTAGTTGACTTACGTCTCCGAACATTCGTGTATTTATATGTAGGTATGCGTGTGCGCTTGTTATATACGTATTTATTTACTTATACACGTTTATATAATTATTTATTTATTTGTACACAAGCATACACACACACACATATTTATATGTGCGTGGTTTTGTATACCCATGGTAAGGTTTTGCGTATGCTTGTGTTTGTACGTATCTTTTTGCATGTATGTATTTATTTGTTTCTATTACTTCTGTATTGTATTTATTTACTTTGTTCTTAACTCTGTAGCGGAGATTCATTTGGTCTCCTAGTTAGAATTTTAGTCTAAGATTTCTGCTATACCATTTACGTGGTTTTGTCTTTGTGTGCTATTGTTCTCCACGCTCCACATATGACTTATTATCTTCGTTTTTTCGTTCATTGCCAGAGAACGTCTCTATGCACCACCTAAGAGAACATTAGTCTACGACCTCTTTTATACCATAAACGCGGTTTTGTCTTTGCGCGTAATTGTTTTTCACCGCTCCTATTATTGACGTATTATTCGTTTTTTCCCGTTCTTTGCCAGCGAACGTTACCACGAACCAAAGTATCGTCTTCCTGTCTTCCTCCGGTTGCAACGGTTTTTGAAATATCCAGTTCTGCGTTTACAGATTGACTTTGTTAGTTTCAGAAGATCCCGTTAAGGGTGAAAGCAGCGATTCTTTGCTTAAACTTTAATCTGTTATTTTGATAAATATTTGCTCTACGGTTCTTATATATTTGATATATATTTTCCTTATCGAGCCCTCTTTGGATTTTAGTCTTCAATTTTATTATTATTACTATATATATATATATATATATATATATATATATATATATATATATATATATATATATATATATATATATATATGTATATATAAACGTTTGTATATGTATAATAAAGCCAAAACAATGCAGGTATGGACATAGAATAAAGAATGCAAATGCAAAAGATATTGTTGACAATTAGTCTTTTACCTTAGATTTATTTAAATGTCCTTAATTTTCGGAGGGAAGTAAAGCGGTTAAACCACTGTTCGGTTTAACCGCTTTACTTCCCTCCGAAGAAGAGATATTATCTCGAAAATTAAGGACATTTAAATAAATCTAAGGTAAAAGACTAATTGTCAATAATATCTTTTGCATTTACATTCTTTATTCTATGTCCATACCTGCATTGTTTTGGCTTTATTATACATATACAAACGTTTATACCTCATTACACAATGCTTCAAGTGAACTATAACTTCCTCCATATATATATATATATATATATATATATATATTTATTAAAATAACAGATTAAAGTTTAAGCAAAGAATCGCTGCTTTCACCCTTAACGGGATCTTCTGAATCTTTGCTTAAACTTTAATCTGTTATTTTAATAAATATTTGCTCTACGGTTCTTATATATTTGATATATATTTATCCTTATCGAGCCCTCTTTGGATTTTAGTCTTCAAATTTATTATTAATACTATATATATATATATATATATATATATATATATATATATATATATATATATATATATATATATATATATATATATATATATATATATATATATATATATATATATATATATATATATATATATATATATATATATATATATATACATATATCATCATCATCATCATCATCACCGTTTAACGTTCATATTCCACGCTTGCGTGGGTTTGGACGGGAGTTTTCCCACTTGAGGCAAGAGTGGTTGTCTTGCTCGCATAGGACTGTCTGGCGGATTTTCTACGGCTGGATGCCCTTCCTAACACCAACCACATTTACAGTGTGGACTGGGAGGTTTTTACCGTGTTACCTACACGGCCACATTACAGCGTGGACTGTGTGTTTTTTTTGTCGTGACACCTACACGACCTCATTTGTTTCGGCCTGGATGTTGTGGTACTAACATAACTTTACATTGAAAGGGGCGGTGTGGATGGGGTGGGGGTAGTGGGACGGGGGTGTATTTTGTTAGAGGTGCCTACTGACTGTAGTAGGTTTTATTTTGTATTTAGGTAAGGCGGGTCTTCTCTATTACCGAGTACCGCCAAAGATCTAGGTCCAGTAAAATTGTCTTGGAGAGGTGTAAGTGTGTGAGGTCGGAATTTATCAAGTCGTCCCAGGTTTTTCTGGGTCTGCCTACTCCGTGGCTACCGTCTATTTTTATTGCCCTGCACTTTTTTATACAGCTGTCGTCTTTCATGCGCATCACGTGACCATACCAACGTAGCCTTCTCTCCAGTAAACAACATCTGATCCCTCTTATTTCTAATTTTTCCCTTAGTTCGTTAATGCTTTGCCGTTCACGTATATTACTATTACACATCCAGCGGAGCATGTAAGCGTCGTTCCTCTCTAGTCTGCGTATATCCTCTGCACACAATGCCCAGGTCTCACTGCCATGCAACATTGCTGTTCATATGCAGGCATCATACAGCCTGCCTTTCATTTTTAGGGAGAACCCTTTAGAGGCTAATAGTAGTATAAGCTCTCTGAACTTTTTCCATCCAGTTCTGACTCTAGCTACTGTACTTTCAGAGCACCCTCCCTGACTGCTGATTTTGTCACCCAGGTACCACGCAAGCGTGGAATATGGACGTTAAACGATGATGATGATGATATATATATATATAAATATATATATATATATATATATATATAGGAACGAGTAGGACCCCGACGGCTAAGCTCAAGCCGTTTCGACGGCTAATTCTGGACTAGTCCAGAATTAGCCGTCGAAACGGCTTGAGCTCAGCCGTCGGGGTCTTACTCGTTCCTATTACCCACTCTACTACCCTAAGTATTGAGTACTTTGGTGCGTTATGGTCCACCTGGCTCCTTACCACATTTCCTTCGTTATATATATATATATATATAAATACTTAGGTTAATAGGAGTTAGGTATTGTATACCCGTGTCCCATTAAGGTATTGGCAGCATAATAATTAGCTCTATGCTTTGGAGCAGAGCCGTATATATGAAAAAGAACACAAGAGCGTCTACAACATCAAAAGATTTTTATTGGCTTACAATGTTTCTTCCTTACGTAACCGTAGGATTCGTCAGAGCTATAAAAGGGGTTTGATTGATGTTATGGACTCTACCAACCAAACATTCAAGAACAAAGAGTAAAGAGAGT
>OZ024741.1:85516209-85521209 GCA_964016885.1 Eledone cirrhosa | reverse complement strand
TATAGACATGCACCCATCCTAGGTGTCTTGAATGCGTTGAAATGTCGGTGACCTCCTGCAGACAGCTGAAGAAAGGACTGTCCCTCGTTTGTGCTTTCCTTTTATTTCTAAATACATTTTATCAAGTAACCACACAGCCCCTTGTTTCTTCTACAGTTAGAATAGTTGGTTGCTAAAAGCAACCCTAACCGACTGACCTAATTCCAGGACAACTTACCAAAGTAATCCAATAGACTTCGTATTGGAATAGTGAGACAATCTGACCAATGAGAGGACGGTAAATTTTACTGATGCTTGAATTCGTTCATTCTAAATCATATGTCACCAGTTCCTTGAGGAAACAACACCATACTTCGGGACTGGGCATATCAAAAGATCGAAATAACAGAGGTAAACTTTGTTTTTCTGTTTTTCTGGGGTTTTTTCTGTTCAGGTTCTAGCTGTCTGATGAGGTCATAGCTGTTGAATAATGGTTATCACCGAAATATATATGACAGTGAAGTTAATTTTGACCTGTTGAATTACACTTCTTGTTTTTAAATTACACCATCTGCGTACTTCGTTGAGTGTTCTACCCTGCATACTGAAGTCTTGGTAAATAACCAACACATACTCAAATTTATATATATATTTCAACAGGTAACAGGTTTAACCTGATTTTCTAACAAGATCTGAGGTCACAAATTCAAATCATGACTTCGTATCATAATAGATGAGGTCAAAAAGTTCGAATGCATGACAGTTCTAATCGTATTTTCTATTTTCTCCTCCACCACCTGTTGCCAGGTGACGCAGTCATATGTCTGCTCAGTCGAAGTCATATTGATTCTCTCTCAATTCAGACGTAAATATATCTCCACAATTTGCAGACCCGGTGCAATGGTGATGATAAACCAGGCCACTATTTGTATTCCCAGTGCAAATAGTGACGAAAAATACATCTTACTTCATCAGAAATGTGCAAGGCTTGTAATAAGCCTAGGCCAGGTGGAAAATAATATAGCCTCCTCCCTATCTACGGATATGTTCAAGCCTGCTGTATATAGTAATCTTTTTCAAAGTTGTATGTACCCAACTAGCGATAGAACATATACAGATACAAAAGATAGGATTACTAGTAACTACCCGATTCGAGGGTAGACGCTTATTAGATGTTAAGTAAACATAACATCAGCCACATTTTTCACGACAGAACACCTGCCACATGCTTTCACGGCCTTTTTTGTTTAATGGTGTCAGTTACAATGTACTTTTGCTTACTATACTTTCTTCTACTATATATATGTATTATTACACCTAAAAAAAAAATGGGTGGTGGATTAACAGTATCGGTAGAGCGTCAGACACCATGCTTTGCCACATAGTGCTTTGGCCCTTTATGTTCTGAGCTCAAATCCTGCCGAGGTTAGCTTTGCCTTTCATCCTGACTGGTCGATAAAATAAAATACCAGTAATGCAGTAGGTTAATTGCTGGCCTTGTGCCAAAAGTAAAACAAATATTATACCTAAAAAAGAATTTGTAAATGATGTTCTCAAATTTTGGATTTTAGCCCTTAATATTCATTATGGTATAATAAGATTGAGTTTATTTTAATATATATTTTGTGATATGTGTGTGTATGTGTGTGTGTGCTTGAGTCTACGTGTGTTTCTCTCCCGTCTCTCTCTATGTTTTCTGTCGAAGGATGCCCGTAAAACTTTTCCGTCCATTTTTTGATTTGTTGTCACCTCACATGCATGTCATAAACAAGCTGTTTTCGAGTCTGTTGTGCAATCTGGCATTACAAGTGCAATACCACCCCAATGCGCGATATTGCTCGTATGCAAGGTGGCTGATGATGTAGAGATGCAGTTGTCTGTTCGTCATGCGCATCTGTTTTTATGTGTGCATTTTCTACTGATTGTATATTTATTTGTATATGATGCTACACGTCTTTTTCTCGGCCACGGTTTCTATTTGCATTACTTTAACCTTACTTTCAGTGAGCACCCAGTCTATCTAGGTGTAACCCTGAACAGGTGTCTCTCTTTTAAGATCCACATTGAGAAGACCAAGTGCAAAGTGAATGTGAGGAACAACATCACCCACAGGCTCACTGGTACAACCTGGGGTGCAAACTCTGAAGTCAACTGCACTAGCTCTCTGTTACTCAGCTACCGAGTATGCATGCCCAGTATGGCGGCGAGCTGTACATGCCCAGAAGCTAGATTCCGCCCTCAATGTTAGCTGTCGCCTCATCACAGGCTGCCTGACATACTGACTGTCTGCATAACCTGGCAGCCATAGCCCCACCAGAGATACGACAAAGTGCTGCAAGCAAGAAAGAGCGTCAACAACAGACTACAGATAAAACACATCCTCTCTTCGGCCATGTGCCAGCAAAAAAACCACCTTAAATCCTCTAAAGGTTTCCTAAAGAGTGTTACACCCTTTGGAACATCTAACATAAGTAGTGAAAGAGTCACTGACTAGGAAGAAAAACTTGACCTTCCATCTGTAACAACAATGGAGCTAAAGGTGAGCAAGGCACTGCCCCCTGGAGCAGATTCAAACTATGCAGTGTGGAAATTCCTCAACAGATTAAAATCTGGGATATTTAAAATGGGGATATTTAAAGGACGAGAACGTCGTGTGTGACTGCGAATCACAGACTACGCAGCACCTCCTGATATGCCCCCTGATGCAACACCCCTGCACAGCATTGGACTTGGCAGAGTTTAATAAGGAAGCACAGCAATGTGTTCAGCTGTGGCAGAACCACTTCTAGCCAAGCTTTGTAGCTAACACTCTTGTGGACACAATAAGATTTTCTTTCTATTTCTTCTTTGTTCTCTCTCGACCCCCTCTCTCTCTTCCTCCCTCTTCCATGAATTCCCTTTGTTTCACTCATTTCTTTTTCCTTTCCCTCATCCCGTCTTTCTGTCTTAATTCTCAATCTTAGTATGTAACGGACGCATTTTATTAAGCTCGCCATTCTTTTGAAGAAAGACTATATTTTCAATATATTCCTGTGTTAACAAGATGCACATTTGACATGCTATATCCCTTGTCTATTTATTTCTAGGCGTAAAACTTTAATATTTCTATTTCTGTTTTTGTCGAAAGAAACCTGTAAAATTTTCTGTCGATTTGTTTTGTTATTGTCTTACATGCATATCGCCAACAGAGCGGCTGTCTAATCTGTTACGCAAACTGGCATTAGATGTACAATACCAACCTAATATGCGAAATTGCATGCTGCATGGTGGTTTAAAAGGTAGAGATGCCGCTGTTTGTTCGTCTTATATAACTATTTATCTGTGTGCATTTTCTGATAATACACAACACACACGCATACACACACAGACACACACACACACGCATATATATAGAGAAATTTATATACACACACGCCCCCCCCCCCTTACATATATATATATATATATTAGAAATTGGAATAAATGCTCTGAAATAGCGATATATATGTGAATATAGACATAGAATATTCGAAAATATTCTGTATGTTTATAATAAACATTTTGAAGACCTAATCGCTATAGAATAGAATACGTCACGTATTACAATTAGATTCTCGATAAAAGCAAGGGAAGTAATCTACGCGTTTCATTCTTATTAGAAATCTTCAGGACTACATATCCAGTGCTTTTATCGAGAATGACACAGCTAGAGACTTATAGAATACTTAGCTGTGTACAGGAACTGGTTTGAAAGAGCGGTTGCCGGTCCGGCAGAAATTAGAAATTGGAATAAATGCTCTGAAATAGCGATATATATGTGAATATAGACATAGAATATTCGAAAATATTCTGTATGTTTATAATAAACATTTTGAAGACCTAATCGCTATAGAATAGAATACGTCACGTATTACAATTAGATTCTCGATAAAAGCAAGGGAAGTAATCTACGCGTTTCATTCTTATTAGAAATCTTCAGGACTACATATCCAGTGCTTTTATCGAGAATGACACAGCTAGAGACTTATAGAATACTTAGCTGTGTACAGGAACTGGTTTGAAAGAGCGGATGCCGGTCCGGCAGAAATTAGAAATTGGAATAAATGCTCTGAAATAGCGATATATATGTGAATATAGACATAGAATATTCGAAAATATTCTGTATGTTTATAATAAACATTTTGAAGACCTAATCGCTATAGAATAGAATACGTCACGTATTACAATTAGATTCTCGATAAAAGCAAGGGAAGTAATCTACGTGTTTCATTCTTATTAGAAATCTTCAGGACTACATATCCAGTGCTTTTATCGAGAATGACACAGCTAGAGACTTATAGAATACTTAGCTGTGTACAGGAACTGGTTTGAAAGAGCGGTTGCCGGTCCGGCAGAAATTAGAAATTGGAATAAATGCTCTGAAATAGCGATATATATGTGAATATAGACATAGAATATTCGAAAATATTCTGTATGTTTATAATAAACATTTTGAAGACCTAATCGCTATAGAATAGAATACGTCACGTATTACAATTAGATTCTCGATAAAAGCAAGGGAAGTAATCTACGCGTTTCATTCTTATTAGAAATCTTCAGGACTACATATCCAGTGCTTTTATCGAGAATGACACAGCTAGAGACTTATAGAATACTTAGCTGTGTACAGGAACTGGTTTGAAAGAGCGGATGCCGGTCCGGCAGAAATTAGAAATTGGAATAAATGCTCTGAAATAGCGATATATATGTGAATATAGACATAGAATATTCGAAAATATTCTGTATGTTTATAATAAACATTTTGAAGACCTAATCGCTATAGAATAGAATACGTCACGTATTACAATTAGATTCTCGATAAAAGCAAGGGAAGTAATCTACGCGTTTCATTCTTATTAGAAATCTTCAGGACTACATATCCAGTGCTTTTATCGAGAATGACACAGCTAGAGACTTATAGAATACTTAGCTGTGTACAGGAACTGGTTTGAAAGAGCGGTTGCCGGTCCGGCAGAAATTAGAAATTGGAATAAATGCTCTGA
>OZ024741.1:85488709-85508709 GCA_964016885.1 Eledone cirrhosa | reverse complement strand
CCAGCAAAGTTATTGATTGAATATAAACGCATCATCTTATACTATTCCTTACCATCTCATTTATTTATATTCTTCTCGACTAAATTCTCGCCGTTTTAGTTCTGTAATCTAATTTCATTGTTCTTATTTTCCTGAGATAAAGAAGTCTTTTCAAATACTGCTTTCTCTTTCTGTATGTTTAACCAAATAAAAGTCTGACTAATATTATTAAGAAATAGAGAGGAAGTGACGTCCTAACGGGTATCCACCACCTCTGGGTCCCGGCCGACTAGATATGAGAATAAATTGCCTTTGAGGGCGGCGAGGGAGACGTGCTGGATCAGCCACTCCATCTCGCGGGTCTCGCACCTGCGGGCGGTTAAATCCTATCTGATAACAGTGAGTAGGGATGTGGTCCAGGGGCCATGTACGGAGGAAGTATCAACTGTTACAGGCTCTACCACTACTCTATCGGAGAGCGACCGATACTTGGACAGTTTGCCTTCTTCGGCTCACGAAGTTTGCCTTCTTCGGCGCGTCGTGTACTTGAGCAAGACACTTTATTTCATGTCGTTTCAGTCTATTACCCTCGAAAATAAAGTTGTACCTGTAATTCTGTGGGTCAGCCTTGTTACACATTATGTCGCATGAAATCTCCTTGAAAACTATGTTAAGGGTCATAGTGTGGAATGCCAAACCACTTGCCCATTAATTTTATAAACCGGCTGCCTGTTCCGTTGATTTTACAACTGGGACACTCACCATCGGAACTGTCGGAGCACCCCCCCCCCACATCATACCACTAGTATAGCTATAACTACTTTGTTATTGGTAGGCATAGCTGAGTGGTTAAGAATCAGGAGGGCCCAAGTTTGATCCCACTGAGTAGCATCCTGAGCAAATGCCAGAGCTCCGGGCCGAACCAAGCTTTGTGAGTGAAATTGGGTCGACGAAAACTCCGAGGAAGCCTGCCAGCTTTGCTTCATATTGTGACATACTGATTTTGCCGAGGATTACGTCAAGGGCACAAGTGTCTGTGGAATACTCAGCCGCTTATAAGTTAATTCACGAGTCGTGCGTTCAGTTGATTTAACAAATGAATGTTCATCGTCGACACCATCGGAGGATCCTTCATATATATTCATTTAAGACAAACATTCACTTTCCACTTTTTATCGCTTAGTTGGCAGAGTGGGGAGAAGAACAATTTTCAGGGATCCCGTGACTTGTGGTAAAGAGGTAAGAGGGAAGTGATGGGGGAAGGAGGTGGAGAAGGGAAAGGTGAAGGGAGGAGGGGAAAGAAGTGTAAGAAATGTATGGGGGAAGGGACAGGGCCAGAGTCAGCGTGAGGGAAGAGGGAAAGGAGGAGAAAAGAGACGAGGAAAACAACGAGGGACGCGACGAGGGAAGGGAGGAAGGGGAATATTCTTAAACGCGAGTGGTGATGCCATAACCTGCTATCTTAAAAAAACAACAACAGCAATGAAAGACCAATAACAATACCGGAGCCTGACCGACCGTTTCCTCTTTGTACCGGTCTTTGTCGAGACTTTTGGCCTCCTTGGTCCAAGCACTGCTGATTCCCTTAGAAAAGTCGGAAAGACGACGGCCCGCTTGAGGAAGGGACTCCGTGAGGGTGGGGTAAGGGGTGGTGATGGTGATGGTGGTGGTGGTGGGGTCTGTTGCAACAGGTGTCTCTGGCCATTCTCCGCGGTAACACTTTTGCCGTTTTGTCATTGGGGTACGAATAAGGCACAGTTCCAACTAGAACACTGTACTATATTGGAATATAACATTACTGTACTATATTGGAATAGAACACTGTACTATATTGGAATAGAACATTACTGTACTATATTGGAATAGAACACTGTACTATATTGGAATAGAACACTGTACTATATTGGAATAGAACATTACTGTACTATATTGGAATATAACATTACTGTACTATATTGGAATAGAACACTGTACTATATTGGAATAGAACATTACTGTACTATATTGGAATATAACATTACTGTACTATATTGGAATAGAACATTACTGTACTATATTGGAATAGAACACTGTACTATATTGGAATAGAACATTACTGTACTATATTGGAATAGAACATTACTGTACTATATTGGAATAGAACACTGTACTATATTGGAATAGAACACTGTACTATATTGGAATAGAACATTACTGTACTATATTGGAATATAACATTACTGTACTATATTGGAATAGAACACTGTACTATATTGGAATAGAACATTACTGTACTATATTGGAATATAACATTACTGTACTATATTGGAATAGAACATTACTGTACTATATTGGAATAGAACACTGTACTATATTGGAATAGAACATTACTGTACTATATTGGAATAGAACATTACTGTACTATATTGGAATAGAACACTGTACTATATTGGAATAGAACACTGTACTATATTGGAATAGAACATTACTGTACTATATTGGAATATAACATTACTGTACTATATTGGAATAGAACACTGTACTATATTGGAATATAACATTACTGTACTATATTGGAATAGAACACTGTACTATATTGGAATAGAACATTACTGTACTATATTGGAATATAACATTACTGTACTATATTGGAATAGAACACTGTACTATATTGGAATAGAACATTACTGTACTATATTGGAATAGAACACTGTACTATATTGGAATAGAACACTGTACTATATTGGAATAGAACATTACTGTACTATATTGGAATATAACATTACTGTACTATATTGGAATAGAACACTGTACTATATTGGAATAGAACATTACTGTACTATATTGGAATAGAACACTGTACTATATTGGAATAGAACATTACTGTACTATATTGGAATATAACATTACTGTACTATATTGGAATAGAACACTGTACTATATTGGAATAGAACATTACTGTACTATATTGGAATAGAACATTACTGTACTATATTGGAATAGAACATTACTGTACTATATTGGAATATAACATTACTGTACTATATTGGAATAGAACATTACTGTACTATATTGGAATAGAACATTACTGTACTATATTGGAATATAACATTACTGTACTATATTGGAATAGAACACTGTACTATATTGGAATATAACATTACTGTACTATATTGGAATAGAACACTGTACTATATTGGAATAGAACATTACTGTACTATATTGGAATAGAACACTGTACTATATTGGAATAGAACATTACTGTACTATATTGGAATATAACATTACTGTACTATATTGGAATAGAACACTGTACTATATTGGAATAGAACACTGTACTATATTGGAATAGAACATTACTGTACTATATTGGAATATAACATTACTGTACTATATTGGAATAGAACACTGTACTATATTGGAATAGAACATTACTGTACTATATTGGAATAGAACATTACTGTACTATATTGGAATAGAACATTACTGTACTATATTGGAATATAACATTACTGTACTATATTGGAATAGAACACTGTACTATATTGGAATAGAACATTACTGTACTATATTGGAATAGAACATTACTGTACTATATTGGAATAGAACATTACTGTACTATATTGGAATATAACATTACTGTACTATATTGGAATAGAACACTGTACTATATTGGAATAGAACATTACTGTACTATATTGGAATAGAACATTACTGTACTATATTGGAATAGAACATTACTGTACTATATTGGAATATAACATTACTGTACTATATTGGAATAGAACACTGTACTATATTGGAATAGAACATTACTGTACTATATTGGAATAGAACATTACTGTACTATATTGGAATAGAACATTACTGTACTATATTGGAATATAACATTACTGTACTATATTGGAATAGAACACTGTACTATATTGGAATAGAACATTACTGTACTATATTGGAATATAACATTACTGTACTATATTGGAATAGAACACTGTACTATATTGGAATAGAACATTACTGTACTATATTGGAATAGAACATTACTGTACTATATTGGAATAGAACATTACTGTACTATATTGGAATAGAACATTACTGTACTATATTGGAATATAACATTACTGTACTATATTGGAATAGAACACTGTACTATATTGGAATAGAACATTACTGTACTATATTGGAATAGAACATTACTGTACTATATTGGAATAGAACATTACTGTACTATATTGGAATATAACATTACTGTACTATATTGGAATAGAACACTGTACTATATTGGAATAGAACATTACTGTACTATATTGGAATAGAACATTACTGTACTATATTGGAATAGAACATTACTGTACTATATTGGAATATAACATTACTGTACTATATTGGAATAGAACACTGTACTATATTGGAATAGAACATTACTGTACTATATTGGAATATAACATTACTGTACTATATTGGAATAGAACACTGTACTATATTGGAATATAACATTACTGTACTATATTGGAATAGAACACTGTACTATATTGGAATAGAACATTACTGTACTATATTGGAATAGAACATTACTGTACTATATTGGAATATAACATTACTGTACTATATTGGAATAGAACACTGTACTATATTGGAATATAACATTACTGTACTATATTGGAATAGAACACTGTACTATATTGGAATAGAACATTACTGTACTATATTGGAATAGAACATTACTGTACTATATTGGAATAGAACATTACTGTACTATATTGGAATATAACATTACTGTACTATATTGGAATAGAACACTGTACTATATTGGAATAGAACATTACTGTACTATATTGGAATAGAACATTACTGTACTATATTGGAATAGAACATTACTGTACTATATTGGAATATAACATTACTGTACTATATTGGAATAGAACATTACTGTACTATATTGGAATAGAACATTACTGTACTATATTGGAATAGAACACTGTACTATATTGGAATAGAACATTACTGTACTATATTGGAATAGAACATTACTGTACTATATTGGAATAGAACATTACTGTACTATATTGGAATAGAACATTACTGTACTATATTGGAATAGAACACTGTACTATATTGGAATAGAACATTACTGTACTATATTGGAATAGAACACTGTACTATATTGGAATAGAACATTACTGTACTATATTGGAATAGATATTACTGTACTATATTGGAATAGAACATTACTGTACTATATTGGAATAGAACATTACTGTACTATATTGGAATAGATATTACTGTACTATATTGGAATAGAACATTACTGTACTATATTGGAATAGAACACTGTACTATATTGGAATAGAACATTACTGTACTATATTGGAATAGAACATTACTGTACTATATTGGAATAGAACCTTACTGTACTATATTGGAATAGAACACTGTACTATATTGGAATAGAACATTACTGTACTATATTGGAATAGAACATTACTGTACTATATTGGAATAGAACACTGTACTATATTGGAATAGAACACTGTACTATATTGGAATAGAACATTACTGTACTATATTGGAATAGAACACTGTACTATATTGGAATAGAACATTACTGTACTATATTGGAATAGAACACTGTACTATATTGGAATAGAACATTACTGTACTATATTGGAATAGAACATTACTGTACTATATTGGAATAGAACACTGTACTATATTGGAATAGAACATTACTGTACTATATTGGAATAGAACATTACTGTACTATATTGGAATAGAACATTACTGTACTATATTGGAATAGAACATTACTGTACTATATTGGAATAGAACACTGTACTATATTGGAATAGAACATTACTGTATTATATTGGAATAGAACACTGTACTATATTGGAATAGAACATTACTGTACTATATTGGAATAGAACATTACTGTACTATATTGGAATAGAACATTACTGTACTATATTGGAATAGAACACTGTACTATATTGGAATAGAACATTACTGTACTATATTGGAATAGAACACTGTACTATATTGGAATAGAACATTACTGTATTATATTGGAATAGAACACTGTACTATATTGAAATAGAATATTACTGTACTATATTGGAATAGAACACTGTACTATATTGGAATAGAACATTACTGTACTATATTGGAATAGAACATTACTGTACTATATTGGAATAGAACACTGTACTATATTGGAATAGAACATTACTGTACTATATTGGAATAGAACACTGTACTATATTGGAATAGAACATTACTGTACTATATTGGAATAGAACACTGTACTATATTGGAATAGAACATTACTGTACTATATTGGAATAGAACATTTTCTGATTGAAATTCTTTCACTTTCGTCGTCAGCCCATATAGAAATGCCACTACCCAACAGAAGTTAAATCCATGAGGTTGTCCTGCTCTATTAATCTGGATACCTAAATATGGAATGTTACGCGATAAGCCCCCCCCCTCCCCAGCCTCGGCGGACAGGATGGAGAAGGCGTTCCCGCGGAGGACGGCAAGGAAGATGCGCTGGAAAAGCCACTCCAACTCGCGGGGTTCACACTTGCGGCTGCCAGCTCAGCGCCTGGTGGTGAGTAGGGATGTAGCCCTGGAGCCGAGGATACCAGAAGTCTCCACTGTCAGGGGTACAACCACAAACCTGTCGGAGAGCGACTGGTATTTGAGGAGCTTGGCCTCCTCAGCCTGACGTGCAGCAGAACCTGGGTTAGTGGCAGACTGCACCAGGTTGCGGCTGCAGAAAGTGTCGGTGCAAGTAGCATCCCAGACGAGGGTTTTTCCACCACGGAACGGGAAGATGGTCATGCCATCTGGCTTTTTGCCGTCCCCTAAGTCCATCCCCACCGGCTCGAGCTGGGAAGGGACGCCCGCAGCGTCCAAGCCATGCTTTATGTCCTCGTTGAGAGCAGCATGGCATGGAAGGCGGCCGGCTATGTGGCGACAGGAAAGCGGGTGGAGGCCGAAAGAGTCCACGGTGGATCCGCAGCGACATTAGTGTGGCTCACAGATCAGGAGGCCGAGCCTCAAGGAAACGCTGATGCGCAGGCTATTGTTGTCTAGCTGCGTGCCAATGGAGAAGGAGGGCAGGGCATGGAGCCAGGCACCACTGTGGGGTTTGGAGGCCGCACGAAAGCAGGCAAGGCGGTGCTGGTCGAGCTGGCGCGTGAGCCTGTCTGAGGCCAGGCTGCACTGGATGGCATCCCAAGTGCTTTGGGGGACTTGACGTCAACAGGGGGAGTGGGGTGTAGTGTCTAAACCTCCGCCCTCTTCCTTTATTTTGTTGTTTGATCCTTCTTTTTTTCCTTTTCATTTTCTTCTTTTTTCTTTTTTCCTGTTCCATTTAATAGTATGCGTTGTTTTTAAAAGACGATTCGAGTTGGCAAATGAATATATTTTTTACCAAATCATGATAAAAATAAATACAAAAATACAAATAACAAAAACAAAACAAAAGAAAATTAGATATACTGTGTCAGCAAAGACACAAATATATCGATGAAAGAGAATAAAAGACTTACTCAGATACATGCACACACACATACACGCAGACAGAAAATCCATACATGCACATACATACATGGACACATATCCCAACCCCGCATACACACATACACATGGTGAAGCTTTGATGCAAAAAACAGATAAGCTTCTGTAGCTCAACAGACAGTTGAACACAGAAATTTATACATACATACATACATGCACAACTTTTTCTGCAAATTGGTCAATTTTTTCATCTTGTTTCAACATTGAATAGGATCTTCCGATTTCTCTGGGTGAGAGATTTATATCAGGCTTTATTCCATATCTCTCCTCCAGATCAGTGGCTATCCTAATGATATATTTTCTTCATGCTCATAAACCTGGGCAAGATGGTTGCTTCAGTGTTACTAGCCTGATATTGTTGTTTGGGACCACACATTGAAAACGTGTTCTGTTGTGGAGATCAGCTGCCCATTTGATGTAAACGTTGTCAGAAAAATACAGGAGAAGGAGGACATCTACGGACCATTGATGAGGAGTTTACAAATCCAGTATCCAAGATACACCTTTAGCTTCATACCCATCATTATTGGAGCTACAGGTTATATACCAACCCGCTTGGACCAATGTATAACTGAACTTGGATTTGCGGACAAAGAGCGCAGCTCCCTAATTCATAGTCTACAAATGGCTGCAATAGCTGGCACCTTCAAAATTTGCAAAACATTCTTGCGATTCAAGGGATGACAATTTCTTTTCTTTTACAACCTTGCCACCAGGAAGGTGGCCCGTCAAAAATATACTCGAAATTAAGAGAAAGAGAGAAAATACATATATATATACATGCATACATACCTACATACATACATACAGTCATACAGTCATACATACAGTTATATATACATACAAATATACATACATAAATACATACAGACAGTCAACGCGATCAGTCGCATATTTTGGCGTGGGAGACTATTTATTAAATTTAAGATGAATACTATCTCCGACAGTATTGCCACAACTACAGTCATGTTGAATAACTGGCTATTCTTCTAACTATATCTTCTGAAGACACCTTTTATTCGAATTCGTAGAGATATCCGACTAAATACATAATTCATTTTACAAGGATTTGCTATAAACAGCATGGCTGAACACAACATCAACAACAACATTAAGGAAGTACCGAAGACAACCAACAAGAAAGGTAATCAAACTTTATACAGAAGAGACCGAAATTATAAATCGCATTTCTCTTGGAGTTGCGAACTTAATAATGATTTATTTAATTGTTATAAAATGGCAACAAAATCCCTCCATTGGCTATATGAACAAAATGAAGCTACACTGGGACGAAATACACCCAGAGCTAAATTATTTCACAGCGAAACAATTACGCCAACAAGCGACGTTTGTTGAACGTAAAAATAAGATAAATATTATTAATTGTAAGTCCCCCACAACAAACATGTTATCAACAACACGTGCTACAGATCGCCATGCTACTAGACTTCCGAGCAGCCAGGTCGAACAGCGCCTTGAAACAACTATGCTTGTAAGAAACTTGACACCACCTGTACCATCTAAGTCTACCTCGAATGCTGGGGAAAACACTATCGATAATAATAAAAATCGAAGCAATAATAATAATAATCGAAGAAATTTCACACCGCGTGTACCATCTGAGTCTACCTCGACTGTTGTGGAAAATACTATCGATAATGATAATAATCAAAAGTATAAACAATTGAAAATTTCCCTCAACGAAATCTTCCAAAGAGAAATTAATTCATGTATAAATATCTCTCTTGCTGAACGTATTAAAACGACAATGTTTAATAAAAAACCAAATAATGAAATATTACGTGTTATTGACTAAATAGGGGATGAATATTTACGACGGATAAAAATCCAAACATTTTGGCAAATCAATGCCTGTTTATATGCCCTAGCAACGACAGTGAAGCATTATCTTGGTGATAGCAGAGATATTAACAAGAACAGAACACCACCAAAAATACCATCATATATAACTAAAATAGAAAAAAAGATTGTTGACCTACGAAAAACCATAGGATATGTGACAATGCTCCTTACATGCAAACAAACACAAAAAGATCTCACTCCTCACCAACAAAGAGTGAGAAATAAAATAGAGACGATGTCTGGTAGAACCAGAAGTCTTCAATATAAGCTGATCACCCTTCAACAAGAATTGAGAGCTGCTAGCGAAAAACGCCGATACCTGAAGAAGGTAGATGAGAGAAAAGTGCTTAATAAAAGATTCAGACGAAACCAAACATCAGTCTATAGAGATATGAAGAACAAAATAATAAGTGTCACTGAGGCCCCATCCCAGAAAGACATAGATTCCTTTTGGAGCAAAATATGGGGTAAAAAGAAGAATTTCAACCAAGATGCAGTGTGGCTAAGAGAAATCCCAAAGAACTATTGCTCCTACACTACAACAAAAACATACGAAATAAGTGAGGGTACTCTTGAGACTGTGATAGGAAAACTCCAAGATAAGAAAACACCAGGAAGAGACATGATTGTCGGCTACTGGTACAAAAAAACTGATATTGTATCGGAGGTATCTTACTGACCTCTACTAACAAGTTCTTAAGGTAGATACACTTATACCAGAATGGTTGACATTAGCACAAACATTACTGGTCCCCAAGAACAAAGACACCCACTTGGCAAAAAACTACCGACCCATTGCATGCCAGAATCTGATGTATAAGATGTATACAGCCTGCCTGGACCTATTCCTCCAAGATCACTGTGAAAATAATAACATCATCACAGATGAACAAGCAGCTGGAAAGAACGGGGTTTGGGGATGTGCTGAACAACTCCTAATCAACAAAAATGCGATGTCGGAGTTGCGACAACTTAGGAGGAATATGGCTACAGTTTGGCTGGGCTACAGGAAAGCTTTCGATTCTGTTCCCCACTCTTGGATGATAGAGGCCCTCCAACTTGCTAAAGTCCCAGACATTATTATCAGAGCCATAGAGAGGCTGTCTTCTTCTTGGGCTACTATCCTAAGGTTAAAGACAGAGAAGGAGGACTCTATTTTCACTGATAAAATAAAATATTGCAGGGGTATATTTCAGGGGGACAGTCTCTATGTGATATTATTCACCTTGTCCTTAAACCCCTTGTCCTTTCTGCTCAAGAAATGTGAGGGATACATCATTGGCTCACAGGAGGACAGAAATACGAACCTAACCCATAATTTCTTTGTGGACGATCTGAAACTCTATGCCAAGAACATGGATGGGATGAAGAAAAATCTTGACCTGGTTACAACGTTCTCAAAGGATATAGGAATGGAGTTTGGCCAAGATAAATGCTCATACATGACTGTAAAGCGGGGAAAAACAACAACCCAATCTAGCAACATTGTCATCAATGGCCTAACTGTTTCACCGATATCTGATGAGGACTGCTACAGATACATGGGGATAGACGAGACCATATCCTATAATGGTATCTGTAATAAGGAACGCGTAACCAGGGAATACTACACCGATTAAGAAAGATCTGGTCATCGGAACACTCTGCGCAAAATAAAACAGTGGCCTACAATGTGTTTGCTGTGCCTGTCCTAACACCAACGTTTGGAATACTCAATTGGACGGTAGACGAAATCCGAGAAGTTGATGTTGGTGCTCGAAAAATACTAAACAACACCGGAAACTTCCACCTCAACAGTGACATAGACCGCCTTTACTTGAAACGTAAGCAGGGAGGCAGAGGCCTAGCATCAGTCCAGACAACATTTGAATGTCGCATCATATCTCTCCGACAATATCTACGAACCTCGAAGCGTAGGAGCCCGTTTCTCGAGCAAGTCTACCTGCATGAAACAGATAAGATCATGAGAGTTGGGAAGGAACTCTTCGAGAGATATTCTCTGTGTGATAATCAAAAACTCACACCCAGGGATGTCGCTCAGTAGTATCGCAGTGAATCCATGGATGAAAAACTGCATGCCTATCAGCAAAAAATCATGCTTGGATATGTTGCCAGGAAGCTCCAGAGTGAGAGTAATATAGATAAGGAAAGTAGTCTATCTAGGACCAACAACCGCTATATTGGCTCCCACTTTGAAGGATACGCTTTTGCAATCCAGGAACAGGAGATTAGCACGAAATACCTGATTCACAAAAGAGATAGGGATGCAGGCAAAACACCTAGATGTAATAACAAGTGCAGACTCTGCAGAACTAACATCGAGGATATCACCCATGTCATCAGCAGTTGTCCAAAGATGTCATCGCGGTACTATCTACCTATGAGGCATGATGTACTGGCCAAAACACTGTACAATGCAATTCGTAAAAAAGATAGCCCCGATAATAAACACATTAAAAGCTACAACAATGTGGAAGACATCCATGTACATAATATGAAAGAGTACTGGTGGAATGTTCCAGTAAAAACCCCAATAAAATGCAGGCATAACAGACCAGATATTATGATATGAGACAGGCAGAAGTAATCATGCACAGTAGTGGAAATTAACTGCCCAGCAGATGCCAATATATCAAAGATTAGTGAAAGGGAGAATATTTATGCAGAACTGATGAGAAATCTGCAGATACTCCACCCTGATTACACCTTCAGATTTATGCCTGTGATTATTGGGGCACTGGGATATGTTAGTAACTGCCTCAATACAAATCTTGAGAAGCTAGGCTTCACAGGAACAGAAAGAACACAACTAGTTAGGAAATTACAAGTACAATCCATTAATGGAACAGTAAAAATATGTAAAACATTCCAAAAATTTTGCATCTAATAACTGCATATACACATGTACAGATACAAAGCATATACACATGCACACATACAACTCAAAATATACACATCCACACATACAATAACATCCATATCTACACATGCATGCATACATACATAACTGCCTAGTTGATGTTGTGTAAATTCCAATGAGAGAGTCTTGTATCTATGTTAGAAACCGACTCTCTCTCTATTGGTAAAACTTTGTGAAATTATAAAACCAGAAGAACATACATACATACATACATACATACATACATACATACATACATACATACATACATACATACATACATACATACATACATACATGATGGCTGCCCCCTCGTTATCGAGTATGGCCATTGCACGATATAGCATTATTAATAATTATTAATTAATTCTATCGTGCAATGCCTGTGCGTGAAGAAAGTTTAAAGTGAGGAAACACTGCCCTGAGCCAATCCCACTCTCTGAGCTATAACCCGAAAAGAAGAAAAGATCAACATCATCGGTAACTACTGAGCCGCAGATTTTATGTCGGAGTTATCCCAGTTTCCTGAGTTGCCTTCTCCTAGAAGTTTGGCCTGTGTTTTTGTCTGTGTAGGTATTAATATGGGTAATTTGTAATGTGTTCGCAGAATTGGTTAAGAAATTTATTCTTATTTTGCTTATCGTGTGTAGTTGCTTCTATTTCTAGCTAATGATTCGTCCTCATTGTACTGGTCGTGTAGTTCCTCGCTAAGTAGTAATTTTCTACATAATATATATATATATATATATGTGTGTGTGTGTGTGTGTGTGTGTGTGTGTGTGTGTGTGTGTGTGTGTGTGTGTGTGTGTGTGTGTGTGTGTGTGTGTGTGTGTGTGTGTGTTTGTGTTTGTGTATGTGCATACGTACGTGGAATTCATGGATTTCATACAAACATACAAACATATAAATTTTTCTTTGAGCAAGGACTATTTGTGATGACCTTCTCTAGAACCAGATAGGGAAGCGTCTTATTGATGACAACATTTGAAACGTAACGATACCTCAGAGGACACTTCTGGGGTATCATGAAAAGTATTGCAAACAATAGAATTTTGGAGGGTCGTTACAAAAACCTCGAAGAACAAGAAATGCAATTTTGCTGTTCCATACCTTTGAGATCGATAAAATAAAATACCATTCATCTGCTGAGGTCAGTATGACCAACTCCACCTCACTTCAAATTGTTGGCTCTGTGCCAATGTTAGAAAACATTTCCGAGGTCAGCTTTCTCTTTCACCCTTACGGGGTCGATAAAATAAAGCACCAGTAATGCACTGGGTCGATTTAATTGACTTCCCCTCCTCCAAATTGTTGGCGTTGTGTCTAAATCAGAAGCCATTATTATGGATTGGTAAACTCGTTACAGCGTCGAACTTCGAGTTACTGGCTACGGTCCTTTACATTCTGTGTTCAAATCCCACTGAGGTTAGATTTACAGTTCATCCTTCCGGTGTCAATAAAATAATGTACTATTTAAATACTAACATAGGTATAATCAACTTATCCTTCCCTCTAAAATAGCTGGCCATATACCTAAATTAGAAATCATAGTTACTATTATGTATTTCTTACTTAAGTTTCAAAGCGGCGGATTAAAAAAATATGCTTTGGCATTTGTTCTTGTTCACTGTGCTCTGAGTTCATATCTTGTTGGGGTCAACATTACACTTCATTATTGCGAGGTTAAATAAAGTACCAACACTAGGGGTAGATTCTCTTTTTCTTTCTGGAAGATATCAGCTGTGTTCAGGCCTGGATAGGAGTGGACACCGCCAGGTTTAGAATGTCCAAGACACGCCGAGTGTCAGAATGGCGTTCCCACGACTCCATTACCTCTACCATTACTCTACTTAAGTATGAGGTCTCGAAATGTAAGAAAGTTTTGTTAGCATCAGTAGTTCCAGTCTATTGATGGCGAATTAGACAAAATTCTTTTTATGTGCTTAAGTTGCGATCAACTGTTCTTAATATGAGATCAATATCTTATTAATAACCAAAACGGATACACAGTTTTATTAAACCAAAACAAACTATAATCAATTTAGAAATGATAAACAAATAATAGATTTATTATTTAGAAACAGATAATATATTTATTAATAACAAATAACGGATGATAGATTTGTTAATAAAAAAAAACATCAAAGATATTTAATTAAGAATCAGACAATAGATTTATAAATAACGACAAGATTATATATTTATAAATAACGATCAGATTGTATATTAATAAATAATAAAGAGACGATAGAATTACACCAGCGATCGGACAGAGATAAGGGATCTCTGGTAGATAAAATAACACATTTTTCCGGCGAAAATATCTATAGGTAAATCTACGTGTTAACATTTTCAGAAAACGATATTCGTTAAATATTTTCAGAAAATGGCAGTGATTTGGCAGAGTCGTGATATGATTTTTTTATGGCATTCGTCCCATCGAGATGAGAGGTCGATAAAATAATGTACTAGTCCATTACTGGGGTCGATTTTTATTACATTCCCTTTTCTCACTTTCTTTCTCTCTCGTGCTCACACCCTCTCATTCTCCGAAATAAATCTTGTGTCCTTAAACCCGAAGAAGATTTAAATGTCATGACGTCAACCCTAGAATTCTATCAAAATATAAATGTCCGTGGAAAGAATTCTACACGCACTTGCATATACACAGACACTGACACAAAGCACACACGCACACACGCACTCACACACAAATATTTTCATTCACATTAAAAAAAAACATTTTACAAAGAAAAGAATCATTATTTTTTTATCTCTATTTTCTTCATCAGATCTTTCATAAGAGTACGATCATATGTGCACGATGTCGAGCGGTTCCACCTTAAATTGAAGATATGAACGTTTAGTACTATGGCTCGCAATATTTTGTTTACCAAAGAACACCTTTATTTTTATATGAGATTTCTCTTAGATCCTTGCTACAGTTACTCTCTACCCAGATTACTTTGCTGAGATAATATCAATCCCAAAACAGAAATGTTTATACCCAGAGATGAATGGCTACCCAATAGCATGTACATGTCATGTTTATAACAAAGTACTTGAAAATTTGAATTTAGCTCAGGGAGCCCAAGTACTGACCTTCCAGACCACAGGTAAGGAGCCGTTAGTCTAATTGTTTGAACGATTTTTTTTAATTAGTGAACAAATGGTTGTATATTCCTGACACGTTTTTCAAATGGAATCAATGGAAAGCATTGTGTAACAAGACTGCACCCATGAATTTCAGGTGCAGTCAATCCACCGTTTATAAAATTTCACACACAGATGTATGTATGTATGTTCTTCTGGTTTTATAATTTCACAAAGTTTTACCAATAGAGAGAGAGTCGGTTTCTAACATAGACACAAGACTCTCTCATTGGAATTTACACAACATCAACTAGGTAGATATGTATGTATGCATGCATGTGTAGATATGGATGTTAATGTATATGTGGATGTGTATGTTTTGAGTTGTATGTGTGCATGTGTATATGCTTTGTATCTATACATGTGTATATGCAGTTATTAGATGCAAAATTTTTGAAATGTTTCACATATTTTTACTGTTCCATTAATGTATTGTACTTGTAATTTCCTAACTAGTTGTGTTCAATCTGTTCCTGTGAAGCCTAGCTTCTCAAGATTTGTATTGAGGCAGTTACTAACATATCCCAGTGCCTCAATAATCACAGGCATAAATCTGAATGTGTAATCAGGGTGGAGTATCTGCAGATTCTCATCAGTTCTGCATAAATATTCTCCTTTTCATGTATGTATGTATGTATGTATGTATGTATGTATGTATGTATGTATGTATGTATGTATGTATGTATGTATGTATGTATGTATGTATGTATGTATTTATGTATGTATGTATTTATGTATGTATGTATGTTTTTCTGGTTTTATAATTTCACAAAGTTTTACCAATAGAGAGAGAGTCAGTTTCTAACATAGACACAAGACTCACTCATTGGAATTTACACAACATCAACTAGGTAGATATATATGTATGCATGTGTAGATATGGATGTTATTGTATGTGTGGATGTGGATGTTTTGAGTTGTATGTGTGCATGTGTATATGCTTTGTATCTGTACATGTGTATATGCAGTCATTAGATGCAAAATTTTTGGAATGTTTTACATATTTTTACTGTTCCATTAATGGATTGTACTTGTAGTTTCCTAACTAGTTGTTTTCTTTCTGTTCCTGTGAAGCCTAGCTTCTCAAGATTTGTATTGAGGCAGTTACTAACATATCCCAGTGCCCCAATAATCACAGGCATAAATCTGAAGGTGTAATCAGGGTGGAGTATCTGCAGATTTCTCATCAGTTCTGCATAAATATTCTCCCTTTCACTAATCTTTGATATATTGGCATCTGCTGGGCAGTTAATTTCCACTACTGTGCATGATTACTTCTGCCTGTCCCATATCATAATATCTGGTCTGTTATGCCTGCATTTTATTGGGGTTTTTACTGGAACATTCCACCAGTACTCTTTCATATTATGTACATGGATGTCTTCCACATTGCTGTAGCTTTTAATATGTTTATTATCGGGGCTATCTTTTTTACGAACTACATTGTACAGTGTTTTGGCCACTACATCAGGCCTCATAGGTAGATAGTACCGCGATGACATCTTTGGACAGCTGCTTATGACATAGGTGATATCCTCGATGTTAGTTCTGCAGAGTCTGCACTTGTTATCACATCTAGATGTTTTGCCTGCATCCCTATTTCTTTTGTGAATCACTTATTTCGTGCTAATCTCCTGTTCTTGGATTGCAAAAGCGTATCCTTCAAAGTGTATGTATGTATGTATGTATGTATGTATGTATGTATGTATGTATGTATGTATGTATGTATGTATGTATGTATGTATGTATGTATGTATGTATGTATGTATGTATGTATGTTCTTCTGGTTTTATAATTTCACAAAGTTTTATAATTTCACAAAGTTTTACCAATATGTATGTATGTATGTATGTATATACATACATACGTATGTATATACGTATGTATATACATACATATGTATGTATGTATGTATGTATGTATGTATGTATGTATGTATGTACATGTGTACATACATACATACATACATACATACATACATACATGTCAGGTCACCAGTTGGTGCTACTGGTAACATGTATCCCAGTACAACCTGTCTCATGGTCGGGTCGTTGGCGACTAAACTGGCAACCCCACCAAGGTTTCTTGGTGAGGAGGGTGACTTTGGACATCCTGCGGGACTAAAAACAAAACCTGTCAAAGGGCAAAGGAGCTCTTAAGAGTCAATGGCCATCCAAAATCACCGGGAGAGATGACCCCTTAGCCTTTGTCAAGGCAGAATTCTAGGAGAAGGAAAACTCTGATATAACACCTGCAACTCTGATGGTATCCAATGATGTTGACTTGTTCTTCTTTTTGGTAAATATCATTTTGGTTAAGAGAGTGGGACTGGCTTTGTGCAGTGCCTTTACTCACTATAAAAGCTTCACGGCACAGGCATTGCTTTATATCTGGAGATCTCTCTGCACTTGTCGTCACATGGTACCATGGGCCCAGCACTATGTGTCAATAATTGTCACAAGTGTAGTGTTTGTACCAGAGTTTTCAAGTCGCTGGCTGGACTAAAAAGTCACACTTGTTTAGGGGTTCTCCTATATGGATGTAAAGTAGTGGCCGTACTCGAAAACGAGTTGGCAGCCACCATGTATGTATGTATGTATGTATGTATGTATGTATGTATGTATGTATGTATGTATGTATGTATGTATGTATGTATGTATGTATGTATGTATGTATGTATGTCGGGTCATTGGCGACTAAACTGGCAACCCCACCAAGGTTTCTTGGTGAGGAGGGTGACTTTGGACATCCTGCAGGACAAAAAAAACAACCTGTCACAGGCCAAAGGAGCTCTTAAGAGGCAATGGCCATCCAAAATCACCAGGAGAGATCACCCCTTAGCTTTTGTCAAGGCAGAATTCTAGGAGAAGGAAAACTCTGATATAACACCTGCAACCCTGATGGTATCCAATGATGTTGACTTGTTCTTCTTTTTGGTAAATATCATCTTGGTTAAGAGAGTGGGACTGGCTTTGTGCAGTGCTTTTGCTCACTATAAAAGCTTCACGGCACAGGCATTGCTTTATATCTGGAGATCTCTCTACACTTGTCGTCATATGGTAACATGAGCCCAGCACTATGTGTCAATAATTGTCACAAGTGTAGTGTTTGTACCAGAGTTTTCAAGTCGCTGGCTGGACTAAAACGTCACACTCGTTCAGCGTATCGGTAGGGGTTCTCTTACATGGATATAAAGTAGTGGCCGTACTCGAAAACGAGTTGGCAGCCACCATGTATGTATGTATGTGCTCACTATAAAAGCGTCACGGCACAGGCATTGCTTTATATCTGGAGATCTCTCTGCACTTGTCGTCACATGGTACCATGGGCCCAGCACTATGTGTCAATAATTGTCACAAGTGTAGTGTTTGCACCAGAGTTTTCAAGTCGCTGGCTGGACTAAAAAGTCAGCCGTTCAGCGCATCAGTAGGGGTTCTCCTACATGGATATAAAGTAGTGGCCGTACTCGAAAACGAGTTGGCAGCCACCATGTATGTATGTATGTTCTGCTTTTATAATTTTATAAATTTTTACCAATAGAGAGAGTCATTTTCTAATGTAGACAGAAGACTCTTTCATTGGAATTTAAACAACATCAACTAGATAGATATGTATGCATGTCTGCATGCATGTATGTGTGTATGTTTTGAGTTATATGTGTGCATATGTTTTGTATCTGTACATGTGTATATGCAGTTATTACCTGCAGACCTTTTGGAATGTTTTACATATTTTTACTGTTCCATTAATGGATTGTACTTGTAATTTCCTAACTAGTCGTGTTCTTTCTGGTTCTGTGAAGCAGAAAGAACACGATTTGTACTGGGGCAGTTACTAACATATCCCAGTTCCCCAATAATTACAGGTATAAATCTGAAGGTATAGTCAAGGTGGAGTATCTGCAGATTCCTCGTTAGTTCTGAATAGATATTCTACTTCTTGCTAATCTTTAATATTATATTGGAATCTGCTGGGCAGCTAACTTCCACTTAGCATGCCTTCTTTTCCCTGTCCCATATCATTATATCTGGTCTGTTATGCTTGCATTTTATTGGGGTTTTGCTGTAACATTCCACCAGCACCCTTTCATATTATGTATGTGTAAGTTTTCCACATTGCTGTAACTTTTAATATGTTTATTGTCGGGGTTTATTATCTACGGATTGTATTATATAGTTATTTGGCCACTACATCATGCCTCATAGGTATGATGACATTTTTGGACAGCTTCTTATGACATGGGTGACATCTTCGATGTTAATTCTACAGAGTCTGCATTTGCTGTCAATCAATGTGTTTTGCCTGCATCCCTATCTCTTTTGTGAATAAGATATTTTATATTGATTTCCTGTTCTTGGATTGCAAAACGATATCCTTCAAAGTGAGAGCCAATATAGCGGTTGTTGGTCCAAGATAGACTACTTTGCTTATCTATATTATTCTCACTCCAGAACCTCCTGGCAACATATCCATCCATGATCTTTTGCTGATAAGCATGTAGTTTTTCATCTATGGATTTACTGCTGTTTACTGGGCAATT
>OZ024741.1:85478709-85483709 GCA_964016885.1 Eledone cirrhosa | reverse complement strand
ATTACTGCATCTCTCCAGTCCTCAGGTACAGATTCATTAGCCCATATCCTGCCAAACAAAGAGTGAAGATGTTGCAGGAGTCTCTCACCACCATATTGTAGGAGCTCAGAATGTATGCCATCCATACCTGGAGACCTTCCACTGTTCAGCTTCGAGATAGCCACTGCAACCTCCACAAGCGTCGGAGGTACTGTGAGAGCTACTTTCACAGGATTTTCTGGAATGAGATTGAGGAAATCTTCACTGACGACAGACGGCTGATTCAAAAGATCATCAAAGTGCTTTCGCCACCTTCGTAGAATTCCTTGTGAGTCACGAAGAAGTTCTTTGCCATCCTTGCTGCGAAGCGGTGTCACCAGAGAAGAAGACGGTCCATAAACCTCACGCAAGAGACTGTACAACAGCTTTGTGTTATTGGAATCTGACGCAGTTTGTATCTCATCAGCCTTCTCACTCCACCACTGATCCTTCATCTGAGAAAGACTCCGCCTAAGATTTTACATCCTTGAGTTCCTCATGCAACGTATTCCTCTCCTGTGGTTTTGCCGTCAAGTAGCGTGACAGAGCACGCCTCTTATCAGCCAACAAGTCTTCTCTATGTACATCATTCTCATTAAACCAGTCCTGATGTTTTCTCTGCAACAACCCAGAACACGCCTGCCTACATCATAAACCGACTTTTTAAGGGTCGACCAATCCTCACCATGATCTGCAGCCTGCATCTCTTCTTCCAATGTTCTCTTCACATTTTTATCCTTAAGACGAGCAGCATTCAATCTTTTGGGCAGGGCAACACCAGGACCCCGATTTTACGTTTAGTGATTAGTTTCACTTTTGCGCGTACCAGGCGGTGGTCCGTCCAGCACTCAGCTCCACGAAGAGCACGAACACACTGCACATCCTGTCTGTCACACATCCTGACTAGGACGTAGTCCAAAAGATGCCATTCCTTAGATGCAGGATGCATCCATGTGGTCTTGAATTTGTTCTTTTGTTGGAACATGGTGTTGGTAACACAGAGATCCAGCTCCTCACACATCTGCAGCAGGAGCATACCATTGTTGTTACACTTTCCCACCCCATGCCTTCCGATTACATTCCATGTGTTAAAATCCCTACCCACTCTAGCATTAAAGTCACCAAGCACGATGACTTTGTCTGCCTGAGGGATATTTCTTAAAACACCTTTCAAGGCATGACAATTCATAGTTGGAGCATACACACTCACCAGGGTCGCATATCTTCCTTTGTCCAGCGGAATTCTCATGGACATAAGACGCTCACTAATCCCTACTGGGAATTCTTCTAATTTATTCACAAGAACAGTCTTAACAGCAAATCCTACCCCAGTCTCTCTTCTGGTTCCTTCATCTCTTCCTTTCCAGAAGAATGTATATTCTCCACAAAATTCTGTAAGATGACCATCTCCAGCTAACCTCGTCTCAGATAAAGCCACGATGTCAAGATCGTAACGTCGAAGCTCCTTTGCAACAAGAGCGATCCTTCGTTCAGGACGCTCAAAGGAATCCCTGTGAAGCAGCGTCCGTACGTTCCAGCAGCCAAGACTAAATGCCTTGTTTGGCTCTATTACAATGGCACGATGACGAGTGGACCCAGGCTGTGATAACCTGGGGCCCCTGCCCTTATTGCCAATTATCTTTTTTGTTCCAGAACCTAAATTGTCAATTATCTCTTTTATATTGTTCTGGAACATCATTGAATTGGAAAAAAAAAAAAAAAAACTAATAATAATAGTAACAACAATAATAATAATAATAATAATAATAATAATAATAATAATAATAATAATAATAATAATAATAATAATAATTTTTAACATATTTAAATCAATTGTAAAATAACAATTCTTAGTACAAATGATACATAAAACATCCGGCTTGAGTCCCAAAAAAATTCGGATCCATAATATATTATTATATCGCTCAAATATTCAATTTTGTATTATACATTTTATATTCAAAAAAGAAAATGGTTATAAATGGAAGAAAACCCCCTCTGTCTACACTATATAGAACAGTCAAATAACAGCAATTTCACCAACACCAGAAACTAGATACACAACCTACCCCATCACCCCTCTGTGTACACTAAACACATCAGCCAGATAACGGCAATTTCACCACCACCACCACCACCAATCTCAGCATAATAATAGTAATTACTATTATTATTGTCTCAAGTTTTAACAAAATGTTTAATTCCAATATTAAGAAAATATGTCAACACATATACGCGACTAACCCCATAGATTCACCGATCAAACAAAAATACAGTTCATTCAACAAAACTCAGTAACGACAACGCCATCACTACAGTCACCGCCACCGCCGCCCATCCATCATTGCTACCACTATCCCATCACCGCCGCCACCACTCCTTCATTGCTACCACCGTTATCCCCCCATTACCTTCTGTTAACTTACGAAAGGGGAAGATGGCGGTATCACTAGACAATATTAATAAACAATATTAATATTTAATTTTGGATCAGGAATGTTAGAGTCGAAAAGGAGGAAAATGACAAAATGACTAAATAACTAAAGATAATTTCACCACCAACACCACCACCACTACCACGATGAAAACTCTGGTTAAGTCGACTCAACCGCTATTTCTACTCCAACTTCAACACCATCACTACAGTAATACGATCACATCACCACCACCACTGCCTAATAATGATTTATCGCTACCGCCGCTATTCTCTCCCACTACCTCCTGCTAGTTGCTGCTAGCACAGCACCGCCACCACCACCACCACCACCACTGCCTCATTATCACTACCGCCGCTATTCTCTCCCGCTACCCCCTGCTACACCGTAGAACCCCCACTAAAAGAGGAAGGCATCAAAATATATAAATAGACTGAATTGATGATCCGGTCAAAATAAAAAAAAACAAAAATAAAAATCAAAGCAGCACAGCAACAACGAAAAAGGTAAAGAAAATAAGAATGAAGAGAAAAACAAACAGACGGACAGAGAAGGGAAGGGAAAAACTAAGTCAGACATTCAAACACTACATTACAATGAAACTTATGCTTATTCATTTTGGGGGGTTTTTTTGCCTGTTTGTTTGTTTGTTTATTTATGTTCGTCTACAGCGTGATAATGTCACACAAAAATCACGTGGAGTGACGGAACCACCGGAGACCATGAATTCACCGGTGGTTATGTAACCATACATTCGCCAATCCTCGATAAGAGTGTTTAAATGTCGAACCTAAACAGTTCGAATAACGGTGAAATGGCGACTAGAATGTCATGTGACAGACTCTCACCCAACAGGTGCTCCCTGGCTCAGCAGCAGGGACCTGGCTGTCACCCAAATACTGCTGGTGTCGGAGGAAGAAGAAGAAGGAAAGGGACCAGAACCAACTGGACGAAAGAATTGAATAGAACTGTTATGCAATGTTACCTGAAGAGTAACCCCAAGGAGAAAGGCTATAGGAAACGGATCCATAACATCTGGAACGAGATTGGTCTATTTAAATTAGATGAACAAAAATTGGCCGGGCAGGCTCGGGTAATAAGAACTAATGGGTGGATAAGCGAGCTGGAACTGGAGGAACTGAGCAGAGAGATTAGCTTGGAGATGGAGAGTGGAGTATGCCAGGCAAACGAGCCAGTGGGAAATGAAGGTGAAGAGGCCGAGAGAACGGAGGAACCACTCGAAGCAGACAATGATCTGAATGCTGAGATAAATAATACCTGGAACAGAGATACGGCCACTGAGGAGATGAATGCTGATGGGCTAGGACAAGATTTGGTTGATATCCTAAACTTAGTGGTAGATGAATTGAACAATGATAGTGGGAGACCTATGAACCTAAGATTTGTAGACAGGAAAAAGTTAAAAGAAACAGCAGCTAAGGTAAACAAAGTCATCCCATACCTTGAGGCGAGGAGCCTTCACCAGTGCAACAATATCCTCAAAGCAACAGCAAATACGGTGAGGAAACTACTTGGTATAAAAGCGAGAGGAAACAACAGACAAGAAAGAGCAGAGCCTTGGTGGAAAAAACGACTGAGTGGTCAAATCAGGGAAATGAGAAATGACATTGGAAACCTTGAGTCCCTACTGAATGGGACACTAAAAAACATAGACACTAAAAATAGACTGGAAATAAAGTACAAAACTAGGAGGAAAAAGCTAAATATTATCATAGAGGAACTGAAGCAATGCATTGTAGCAAAGAGTGCAAAAATCAGGCGATACGAGAACAGAGTCAGCCAGTATAGACAGAACCGCATGTTCGACAACAACCAGAAGATGCTGTTTGGACAGCTTGAAGGGAAAGAAAGAGGCAACGACTTGATCCCTGAGGCGGAACAAACTAAAACACTCTGGAGAGGAATATGGGAGCAGGATGTTAAACATAATGACCAAGCAGTGTGGATTGAGACAGTACAGAAGGAAATTGGTGAACAGGCACACCAACAAACTGATTTGAGTATCACAGTTGAAACTCTTAAGGGGCAGGCCAAAAAACTAACCAACTGGAAATCACCAGGCCCAGATGGTGTGCAGGGATATTGGATTAAAAATATAACATCCCTCCACCCGAAACTGACAACCATATTCAATGACTGCTTGATGTCAGGTGAGGTACCAGAGTGGTTGACAAAAGGTACCACAGTTCTGATAATGAAAGACCGAATCAAGGGTAATGATGTTACCAACTATAGACCTATCACATGTCTGTCCGTAATGTGGAAACTGTTGACAAGCATTATGTCTGAGGAAATCTACCATCACCTCCACACAAACAACTTGTTACCGGACGAACAGAAAGGATGCCGAAAGAAGTCACGTGGTACAAAGGACCAGTTACTTATTGATAAGATGGTAATGAGGAATTGCAAGAGGAGACACACTGGTCTTGCCATGGGATGGATAGACTACAAAAAGGCATTTGACATGGTGCCTCATTCTTGGATCACCAAAAGCCTGGAGATCTTCAAGGTGGCTGATAACAT
>OZ024741.1:85468590-85478509 GCA_964016885.1 Eledone cirrhosa | reverse complement strand
CCGTAAGGATGAAAGGCAAAGTCAACCTCGGCGGGATTTGAACTCAGATCGTAAAGGGACGTAACTATGCTGCAAAGCATAGCGTCCGACCCTCTACCGATACTGCCAATCCACCGCCCCTTTTCGTATCTATAATGATATACAACTATTATCAGTAGGGCGGTGGATTGGCAGTATCGGTAGAGGGTCGGACGCCATGCTTTGCAGCATAGAGTTACGTCCCTTTATGATCTGAATTCAAATCGCGCCGAGGTTAACTTTGCCATTCATCCTTACGGGGATCGATAAAATGAAGTACCAGTGATGCACTGGGATCGATTTAATCGACTTTCCCCTCCCTCAAAATTACTGGCCTTGTGCCTATATAAGAAACCACTATTATGCGGTAAATTAGCAGAGTCATTAGGACATCAAATAGAATTCTTTGTCGTATTCATTTCATCTCTCTGCGCTCTGAATTCAAATCCCGCTGAGGTAAACTTTGTTTTTCTTCATTCGAGGTCAATAAAAAAGTACAAGTCAAGTACTGGAGTTGATTGCTCTCTCTCTCTCTCTCTCTTCTCTCTTCTCTCTCTCTCTCTCTCTTACCTTCTCTGAAAGAAAGAAATTAGTTGTTTTCAGAGGTGAAGAATGACGGGCTACGTCATGTTTTAAATGCCCCAGCCAGGCACGCTGTATGTCACTACAGCGTCACATGACTCCACCAGGAGTTACGGGTCCATATATACATGCTATTATTGGAGTCAGTTGCGTTGGGACGCACACATTTCAAATTACCTCCACCTATAATGATAATTATTGACGTTTCATTAATTACATATTTATTTTGTCTTCAAGACAACTGGATAGTGAGTGTGTGTGTGGGGGGGGGGGGGGCAGGTTTAAATTTAAACCATATTTAAAGAAATGAAGAACATATTAACCAAAAAATAAATAAATCAATATATAAATAAATAAACTTAAACAAAGTCAAAATATAAATATTAAAAAATATTAAAATTAAAAATATGCGAAAATAAAATATTTATAAATACAAAACAACAGATAATTGTGTATTTTTTGTAATGAAGAAATTATAAAGAGCAGACAGAAACAAACAACAACAAAGAAACAAAAAATAAAAAAAAAAAACTGCAACACTACCAACAGCAACAATAACAACAGCACGAACAATAGCGGTTTCTTATATAGGCACAAGGCCAGAAATTTGGGGGGAGGGTAAAGTCGATTAAATCGACTCCAGTACTTGACTGGTACTTTATTTTACCGATCCCGTCTATGCTGCAAAGCATGGCACAATAATAACAAGAGCAGCAACAGCACCAATAACAGCAACAGCAGTAACAACGACAATAATAAATATAAAAAGAACAATGAGAACAGCAACAACAATAACACCAACAATAACAACAGCAATAACATCAACAATAGCACAGCAATAACATCAACAATAGCAACATCAATAACACCAACAATAGCAACAACAATAACATCAACAATAGCAGCAACAATAACACCAACAATAGCAACAACAATAACATCAACAATAGCAATAACAATAACAGCAACAATAGCAACAACAATAACATCAACAACAGCAACAACAATAACACCAACAATAGCAACAACAATAACATCAACAATAGCAACAACAATAACACCAACAATAGCAACAACAATAACATCAACAATAGCAACAACAATAACAGCATCAACAACAATAACAAAAGAATGAAAGGAGACAGGAAAAAAAGTAAAAGATATTTTTAAGATTTTATCATCAAAATTTAGATGAATCGTCGGTCTGGTGTTCGAGGTATTATTTTAGTCTCTCTGTCACTCTCATATATGGTGGCTGCCAACTCGTTTTCGAGTACGGCCGCTACCTTATATCCATGTAGGAGAACCCCTACCGATGCGCTGAAGAAGTGTGACTTTTTAGTCCAGCCAGCGATTTGAAAACTCTGGTACAAACACTACACTTGTGACAATTATTGACACAGTGCTGGGCCCATGGTACCATGTGATGACAAGTGCTGAGAGATCTCCAGATATAAAGCAATGCCTGTGCCGTGAAGCTTTTATAGTGAGCAAAGGCACTGCACAAAGCCAGTCCCACTCTCTTAACCAGGATGATATTTACCAAAAAGAAGAACAAGTCAACATCATTGGATACCATCAGGGTTGCAGGTGTTATATCAGAGTTTTCCTTCTCCTAGAATTTTGCCTTGACAAAGGCTAAGGGGTCATCTATCCCGATGATTTTGGATGGCCACTCTCATATACACACACACACACACACACACACACACACACACATAGATATATATATATATCATGGCTGCAAACTCTGCTAAGAGTATTGCAATCGCTTGTCAGATTACAGAAAAGGGTACACCTTTAGGCTACAGCCAACCACACGAACCCGTAACAGATCCTGAACAAGCAATGCCTGTGCTTTGAAGGTTTTTTAAGTAGGGAAAGGCCTTGCACTCGACCATTCCCACTCTCTGAGCATCGCAAACACTACCCTAAAAGGAGAACCAGTGAACATCATCGGATGCTTCCGAAGCCGCAGGTTTTTTTCAGTTTCCCTCTCTTAGAAAGGTGTTGTGACAACAACTGGGGGGGGGGGGGGGGCTTTCACTCCCAGGTTAAAAAAAAGTACTATTTGGATGGCCGTTTAATCTGCTGAGTTCCTTCGCCCTTTGCCGGATCTTATATTTCATCCCGCAGGGTATCCAAATATCACCCACCTCACCAAGCTAGCTTAGTTGAGTTGCCAGTTTAGTCGCCGACGACCCGACCATCAGACAGGTTATACTGGGTTACATGTTACCAGTAGCACTCGAGAGCGACCTGACACAATACACACATACACACACACACATATATATATAGTAGTAAAGGTTCAATTAGATTGCGTTCACGGGCGGTATGCTAAGATGAGCACTCGATGCTTTTGGGGAGCAGAGTATCAATAATAATAATTAGGGAACAAAAACAAAAAAAAAATCAGTATTGCATCATATACATACTGAATTACATATTACATATGTTTCACTGCCGATCAGCTAGATATCCGAGGAGCTTCCGATCAGCTCAAGGAACGAACATAGTCGATCGTACCTCGAGCTGCTCGGCTGTGAAACGTATGGAATTAAATATGTATATGATGCAATACTGATTCTTTGTTCCCTAATTATCTATATATATAAACCTGAAGATGTCTGTCTGTGTGTGCGTGTGAGTTTGAATGCCTAAAACTCGAGAACCACCCAACCAACTGTTTTCAAACTTTACACATGTAATACTTATGTTTCAGGGAGTGTTCTAAGCAAAATAAATTTCAAATTTTCAATGCCTTAGGGACCGCATTAGGCGATTTAGCGATCTCTCTCTATAATTTTTAGTCTTTCTCTTTTTTCTTTTTAGATAGATACATACATATAACGTCGCGCCTTATAATATCTGTCTGTATGTCTGGCTGTCTGCATTACGTCACTTCCCTGAGGATGTCTCTGTGTGTGTGTGTGTGTGTGTGTGTATGTGTGTGTGTGAGTTTGAATCCCTAAAACTCGAGAAGTACCCAACCGACTTTTTTCAAACTTTACATGTGTATTACTTATGTTTCAGGGAGTGTTATGCACATAAAATTCAACTTTTTGATCCCCTAGGGACGCATTAGTTGAAAAACTGCGTTTTTTCAGGTTTTTAGGTTTTTTTTGAGGCGTTACGTCAGACCAATTTCCTTGAAATTGTAACTATGAATTAGTCAGTCTCTTCTTCATACCGTGAGCAAAGAAAATCCAACTTTTTTATGGCCTAGGGCCCGCATTAGGTGAAAAACTTCATTTTTTCAGCTTTTTAGGGCTTTTTTGAGGCGTTACGTCTAGCCGATTTTCCCGAAATTCCAAGGCATAATTCATTTTCTTGATCCCGTAGGTGAAAACCTGCATTTTTCCTGCTTCATCGAGGAAAATCTTAAAGATTATCCAGCCATCAGAGTATTCGGTTTATTTTCTTTACATATTGTCCACGCATGCAGTTTTTCCACGATTAGGTCTGTTGGAGGCCCGCGTTCCAAAATACCTTATCCCGTGCAATGCCGGGTACCACTGCTAGTATATATATATATATATATATATATATATATATATATATATATATATATATATATATATATATATATATATATATATATATATATATATATATATGCCATATGTTACAATATTTAGCAGCATATGTCATCTATCAAAATCAAACGAAGAACGGAGACTTATTTAGAAAAAAGCGGTAGGTAAAAAGCCATAAGATAAACACAGGCATTATTTGTTCAGCTGTCGTCATTTATATATTGAATGCTGGTGTGGATTGGTTTGAGGGGTTGTCATGACCAGAGATTGGACGAATCAAAGATGGAGAATAACGTCATGTCCTTATGTTTCATATTTTGTTGTGCTTTCCATAGTTGGTTTCCCTTTTTAACGCCAACCACTTTACAAACTGTACTTGTGGCATACTATCGTGGCATCAGCGCTACGAGTGCACAGAGTGTACTGGGTGTCTTTTATAGGGGCACAAACACTAACACTTTATAAATTGCACTCGTAGCAGCAGTGGTACATTTATACAGAATGTATTGAATACATTTTATCGTGGTACCAGTTCTATCACTTTATAGTGTGTACTGGGTGCTTTTATTGTAGCACCACCACTACCAAGTTAAAGAGGGTACCGGGTGCAATTAATTGTAGCACCAGTTCTATCCCTTTACAGAGTGTCCAGGGTGCAATTTATCATAGCACTAGCACTATCACTTTACAGAATGTAGTGAGTGCATGTTAACATGACTCAATCACAACCACTTTACAAATTGCTGGTCTTGTGCCAAATGTAGAAACAAGGATTAAGGAAATAGCATGTGTTTGGCGTGCTGAAATGTATGTTTATTTGTAATTCAACTGTATTCTGTTATCTAAAAGAGAAAATGTTTGCTATGAACAAAATTTCGATTAATCCATTTTATCGTGTTCACCATATTAAGTCGTTCGCCAGCTATTTTTTTCTCTTAGTGTGGGGTTTTATTTTTCAGGTGGTTGTTGTAGTGGGTGGGTGAAGTGGGGGCTTGCTGGCATGGAGGAAAATAACAAACAACAAAATTCAATTTAAAAACAATAAATGAATTTCAGCCTGAAAGAAATGAATTTTGATTTGACCGAATAGATATATGGTCAAAAGTGTTCCAGCCATAACCAACTTGTTTTCAGTCAATGATCACGCTATGATCACGCTATACAATACATAATATAAGCGTAGAAGGGACATAATTTTTCCAACATTAGTCTTTCGTTGGATGATAGACATACAGGAGAGAGAAGAAATAGGAAGATAGACGAAAAGGAATATATATATGTATATATATATATATATATATATATATATATATATATATATATATATATATATATATATATATGCAAAAGTTCTATTTAAAATTGTTGGGATACAACAAGTAAATATTTTATAACTGATATAAAGCACTCGACAAGTTTTTGGAGTAGATATACGATATTAATAAATGGAAACTATATTTATAAAACCATATTTATTTCATTATACATATTTCAGGGATACCAAATTAAAATATGGTATGCCTTCATCAGACAAAATACAATATATAAACAGTTTTATAAATAATTTTGACGTACCCTTCCAAAAATAATGGTTGCATCTAATTGGGTACGTCAAAATTATTTATAAAACTGTTTATATATTGTATTTTGTCTGATGAAGGCATACCATATCTTAATTTGGTATCCCTGAAATATGTATAATGAAATAAATATGGTTTTATAAATATAGTTTCCATTTATTAATATCGTATATATATATTTATATATATAGAGAGAGAATAGAATGAAACGAAATTTCATTTCTCACTCTTAGTACGGCACTTACTTAAATGTAAGTATGTATGTATACGTACATACATATATGTATACAGACGTACAGTAGCATGTATATATATATATATATATATATATATATATATATATATTCGTTAGACATCGGTACTTCTGCCTTTCCCGCATCTTTCCTCAGAATGATCGTGGCAATATATCCTTTGTGTGTGTGTGTGTGTGTGTGTGTGTATGTGTGTGCGTGTGCGTGTGCGTGTGCGCGTGTGCGTGTGCGTGTGCGCGTGTGCGTGTGCGCGTGTGCGTGTGATAGCTGCATCTCAATTTCGTGGGTATTACTTTTTAACCCTGCCGAACACTTACATTCCTTTCTGCATGTGTTGCAGCGAAAAAAAAAATGCATTTTTAGTCAACACATGTGAATGATGCTTGAAGCTTTTTAAGTGAAAAAGAAAGACTTTGCATTGGACCAATCTCTGATAAACGGTGACAGGTAGCCAAAATGAAGAATAAGTCAATATACTTGGCTGCCTTCCAGTCGCAGGTTTTACATCAGTTTTCCTTCTCCTAGAATGATGTCCCAACTAGGACCAGGAGTCTTGAACTCCCAGTGGGCTAACCATACGCTCGGGCATCAAACCGAGTATTTCCATGTCCCTGTGCATATACATATGTATACTCTTGGGTCTCGAACTATGCCCCCCACCGCCCCCGCTTATTAAATTTTGCTAATCTATATCCGGCGAAATTTTATTTTATGTAGTAAAATTTCAGAGACAATTAATTTTCTTCATACATTAACAAACATTATACATGGCAAACTAGAAAAATTACCGATTTCCCAACCACCCGCTTATTCTACCGACCTATTATTTGGGACCCGTGAGTACATATGTATAAATATATATATATATATAAAGTGTGTCCTCGCAAATTGTATACATACAGGCAATATTTATTAGAATGCTGTATATATAAAATTATGAATGCTGGATTCATAATTTTCAGCAGGCAAAGGGAGTGGTAAGCTCTGAGGAGTACCAACAGTACGAAACAGAGATCTGCCAGCTTATCTCCCTTTGTTTGCTGAAAAAAGAAGTAAATGACATAGTCACTACTTTAAAACAATAGCGTAAGGTCTTCAAAATGCTTTTAATTAAGCATACAGTATATTGCAAAATACACTATATATACATTTATATATATATATACAAATGAACATATATACGCATTATTGGATGGCCATTGACTTTCCTGAGTTCCTCTCTCTCTCTACACACACAGATAGATATATAATATATAAGTATGAATATCCATATCATCATCATCATTTTATGTCCGCTTTTTTCTGCTTGCAAGGGTTGAACAGCTCCTATTTAGCATCTCTCCACTTGTCACGGTCCATATATATATATATATATATATATATATATATATATATGTATGTATGTGTGTGTGTGTATATATATATAATCCCATTTTAAGGTAATAGGTTGTAATTTGCGGGACGGGGGTTGGCTGCTGGTTCCAATTCTTTCTCTATATCTCATTCTTCCTTTCTCTGTGTCTCTTTCTTTTTCTGTGGAAGAAATCGGCTGTGCTCAGACGTGGAGAGGTTTAAAGTGCCTAAAATACGTCGTATGACACTATGGCTTCATCAGAAAAAGTGGATCCCTGTTACAAGCCTTAAGATAATGAATCCTTCATTGGCTACGACGGTGAGCATTCAGTTGTTCGATCAACAAAGAAAAATATTATATATTGAAAATAAAATTTTAATAATATTTTTTTATAAATTGTATTTTGGCATTTATTGAATAACTATAAGTAACAGTATTATGAAGAACTGATGATGTGTATTTTTTGCCCTTTTCTTCCACTACCCCCTCCTGTCACACACTTACCATCTGGTGCTCCTATTCATTCCCCGGCGCCCCTTCTATATATAGCTTGAACGCTCTTGACAAAATGATTGTCCAACCAGGGTTGACACGTTACCATGGGCCCTTAACTCCTGGTGGAATCGTAGGGGGTTTTGAAACCTGGCAAAGTACAACCCTCTCTGGGTCGGAATGCAACCAATTTCTTCCAGAGAGAGAGAGAGTAAATAGGAAAGAGATATTGAGGAAAATTCGATCCCAGAACTGGACTGGTACTTTTTTTATCGACGAAAGCATGAAAGGCAAAGTTGACTTCGGTGGGATTTGAAGTCAGACCTCAGACCGCATGCCGCAAATCATTCTATACGACGTTCTAACAGTTCTACCAATTAGCCGCCTCTCTCCTTTAATAAAACTGTCTAAAAATGTTGAACCTTGTCATTCTTAAAATATCGATAATGTCACCGTGATATTACTAATGGTAGATAAGGAAGAGATCGATCAATGATACATTGAATGCTTGGCGTGATATATTTGAATCTGACTGATATTCTCAACACGTGGGATTTGGAAAGAAACTTTTCACAAGATCGAATATAAAAGAACTATTTTCTGCGTTCAGTTGTATTGAAACTGTATGGTATAATTTAAACATTTTAAAAAATTATTATTCCAGCAGTTGCAAGAGTGGGAGGGATCGTGCTAATGAGAATCATTTCAGTTCGAAATGCGCATCCACGATTGTCTCTCTTTGCTTTTTCTGGACACCGCCAGACGACGTTAGTCGCTGGTGTTTTGGCACAGCTACGGCTCTCTAAATGTTTATTTTAAACATACTGTATTTCTTCTGAAATACGAAATTCCAATACACACACACACACACACACACATATATATATATATATCAGAATGGAGGCGGTAAAAACCAGTTAGACTCTTACTCAGCAGAGTACTCGATACTCATCTGGCTTTTGGGCCGGCGGGGATAGTTGCTGAGATGCTGAAGGCTTCAGGAGAAGTAGGCACTAAACTAGTTGCACGCATCATTAATCAAGCTATATATGGTGGTGTCATACCCAAAGACTGGTGCAGCAGTATTCTCATAAATTGTTACAAAGGTAAAGGGGATGCTCTAGAGAGGAGCAATTATAGGGGCATAAAGCTGATGGATCAGGTTATGAAAGTGGCAGTGAGAATATTAGCGCAACTGATGAGATGCGGTTTGGTTTTGTGCCTCGGAAAAGTACAACAGGTGCCCTCTTCATAGTGAGGCAACTACAAGAGAGGTTCTTAGAGAAGAATAAGCCACTATACTTAGCTTTTGTTGACCTAGAGAAGGCCTTTGATAGGGTACCCCGATCTGTCATCTGGTGGTCCCTAAGGAAACTAGGTGTAGAGGAATGGCTTATGAGAACAGTGCAAGCTATGTACAGGGGTGCTGTCAGTAAAGTGAGAATAGGAATGGAGTTTAGTGAGGAATTCCAGATACAAGTAGGTGTACATCAAGGTTCTATCCTCAGCCCACTCTTGCTCGTTATAGTCCTCCACGCCATAACAGAGGAGTTTAAGACTGGATGCCCACGGGAACTTCTCTATGCTGATGATCTGGTTCTTATAGCAGAATCAGTAGAGGAGCTAGAGAATACATTCTGGCTATGGAAACAGCAGTTGGAATCAAGAGGCCTGCGAGTGAACATAGCTAAAACAAAAGTGTTGATAAGTAGAAGAGAGGACAATACTCTGATTCCATCAGGGAAATTGCCATGTTCGATATGTAGGAACTGGCATAAATTCCATAAAATGTACGCAATGCAGATCTTGGGTACACAAGAGATGTAGTGGGATACTAACAGGTAGGGAAAATTACGTATGCAGTAGATGTACAGGGAAAGTTGGCAGTAGTAATGGTGTGATAGACTCATTTTTCCAATGCAGTTAGGTTCTATAGAAGTGGTTGATAGCTTCCGGTACCTAGGTGATCAGATTAGCATGGGAGGGGGTGTTCCGAGGCCATAGTAGCTAGAATAAGGACGGGTTGGAAGAAGTTTAGGGAGTTGCTTCCTCTGTTGACAAAGAAGGGTTTCTTCCTGCGTACAAAAGGACGGTTATATGATG
>OZ024741.1:85438590-85463590 GCA_964016885.1 Eledone cirrhosa | reverse complement strand
GGTGTAAAAAAATCTGTCGTGTTTCCAAATTTTGAAGAAATACATTTTTTAGTATTACTAGTACATAAACCGTTGTTTTACGAAGGATATAAATAATATTCGGTTCCTTTACGAAATCGTAACAATATATTTATGTTTGCTTATGTCTCTCTCTCTCCCTCTTCCTCTCTGTATATATATATATATATATATATATATATATATATATATGAATGAATAGTTCAAAAATTATATATTCATAAATGGGAGACGTTAGCAAAATAAATTCAGAGAAGAATATTAATACTCTCATCAAAATTCCGTTACTGCTGTTTCAAAACGCAAGACCGATATCAATTATCTTAACTAACCAAGATAACATTAACATTGGGAGAAGACATTCATCATCAGAGGGATTCATCTATATATATAAAACTGAGGATGTCTGTCTGTGTGTGTGAGTTTGAATCGCTAAAACTCGTGAAACACCCAACCGACAATTTTCAAACTTTACACATGTAATACTTATGTTTCAGGGAATGTTCTGAGAAAAACAAATTTCAAATTTTCAATGCCCTAGAGACCGCATTGAGCGATATCTCTCTATAATTCTTAGTCTTTCTCTTTTTAGATAGATACATACATATAACTTCGCGCCCTTATAATATCTGTCTGTATGTCTGGCTGTCTGCATTACGTCACTTCCCTGAGGATGTGCGTGTGTGTGTGTGTGTGTGTGTGTGTGTGTGTGTGTGTGTGTGTGTGTCTGTGTGTGTGTCTGTGTGTGTGTCTGTGTGTGTGTGTGTGTGTGTGTGTGTGTGTGTGTGCCTGTGAGTTTGAATCCCTAAAACTCGAGAAATACCCAACTGACTTTTTTCAAACTTTACATGTGTATTACTTATGTTTCAGGGAGTGTTATGCACATAAAAATTCAACGTTTTGATCACCAAGGGCCCGCATTACGTGAATAACTGCGTTTTTTCAGGTTTTTAGGTTTATTTTGAGGCGTTACGTCAGACCGATTTCCTTGAAATTGTAACTATATATTAGTCAGTCTCTTCCTCATACCGTGAGCAAAGAAAATCCAACTTTTTATGGCCTTAGGTGAAAAACTTTATTTTTTCAGCTTTTTAGGCCTTTTTTGAGGCGGTACGTCTAGCCGATTTTCCCGAAACTTCAATGCACATAAAACAAATTCATTTTCTTGATCTCCTAGGTATTAAGTGAAAACCTGCATTTTTCCTGCTTTATCGAGTAAAATCTTAAAGATTATCCAGCCATCAGAGTATTCTGTTTATTTTCTTTACATATTGTCAAGGCATGCAGTTTTTCCACGATGAGGTCTGTTGGCGGCCCGCGTTCCAAAATACCTTATCCCGTGCAACGCCGGGTACCACTGCTAGTTTGTAATAAGAAAACAAATTTCCACCAGCCGAAATATATGTGCTTTCCCTTATAATTGTTTCTACTTTTGGCACAAGGCCAGCAATTACCCAGTGCATTACTGGTACTTTATTTTATCGACCCCGTAAGGATGAAAGGCAAAGTCAACCTCGGCGGGATTTGAACTCAGATCGTAAAGGGACGTAACTATGCTGGAAAACATGGCGTCCGACCCTCTACCGATACTGCCAATCCACCACCCTTATAATGTGTGTGTGTGTGTATATATATATATATATATATATATATGCCCCAAGGCTCTAAAACCATCAACACCATAAACACAGAGCTGGCATATCTAAGAACTGACTAACTGCCCGATGAGGTCATAGCCATTCAATAGCTATGATCGAAATATATATAGCAGTAAATAAAGGATTATGAGTTCATGCAATTGACTTATGTTTCGTCACTCTCTCTCTCTCTCTCTCTCTCTCTCTCTCTCGCCCCCCCACCCTCTCTCTCTCTCTCTCTCTCTCTCTCTCTCTCTCTATATATATATATATATATATATATATATATATATATATATATATATGTGTGTGTGCATGTGTGTGTATGTGTGCATATGTGCTTGTATGCCATAGATAGATACATATATGCTTGTTTGCATACGCTAGTAACAGTAAATTATTGTAACGCCTGGAATTGAAAGTAACGTTGTCTTACCTTGGTTTCATTCCGTACTCTCATTGGATTTCTCCCAGCAATAACTTGGACCTGTTTGGATGATAGAAGTGTAAAATATACCGATAATAGTGATGGAGATGAGAACAGTACTGGTGTTGATGATAACTAAGATGATGACAACGACGACTACGATGATGAGAATGATGATAGTGGTGGTGTTGGTAATGTTGCTGAGAGTGATGACGATGGATGTGATGGCGGTGTGGTTGCGGCTGTGATATGATGATGGTGGCGATGTTGATGACAAACTACTCAATTATTATAAACTTGGTTGAAAGATGAAATTCTGAAGAAAGAATCAGACAATCCGTTGCTTGTTATACAAGAGCAAGAGGCTAGAAAAAAATAGTTAACTCTTTTGATACAAAACCGCTTTTAGCCAATCCTGGTTCTTCTAAACAAAGCTGTTTGTTTTAAATTGCTTATATCTATCTAAAAGTCTTTTATTATAATTCTATGTAAGATGGCGGTGCATTGGCAGTATCGGTAGAGCTTCAGACACCATGCTTTGCAGTATAGAGTTATGGCTCTTTACATTCTGAGATCAAATCACGCCGAGGTTAGTTTTGCCTTTTATCCTCACGGGGTCGATAAAATAAAGTACCAGTAACGCACTGGGGTTGATTTAATCGACTTTCCCCTTCCCCCAAATTGTTGGCCTTGTGTCTAAATGAGAAACCATTAAAATTCTATGTGAGAGGGCGGTGGATTGGCAGTATCGGTAGAGGGTCGGACGCCATGCTTTCCAGCATAGTTACGTCCCTTTGCGGTCTGAGTTCAAACCCCGCCGTGGTTAACTTTGCCTTTCATCCTTACGGGGTCGATAAAATAAAGTACCAGTAATGTACTGGGTAATTGATGGCCTTGTGCCAAATGTAGAAACAATTATAATTCTATGTGAGAACGTGTTAAGTTATACTCCAAACATTTTATCTCTAAAACTTCTTGATTATTTCCAAAGTTATTTGAAAATTATAGGCAGTGTTTTTCATTAGGAATATTACGAAAGAGTTATCCTGTATAAAAAACTTTCATCATAATTCTATGTATGAAATCTTAAGTTATGGTTCAAACACCAGCTTAATATATTATGGTAGTTATATTACTAAATCTCACAAAATTCTTGACCATTTAAAAAATTACTTAAAAATCAGAGGCGGAATCTTTCATGAGTAACATGGTAAGGAGAGGCGTAAAGCAAACAGACATATGTCACCAAGTTACCATATGTTCAAAACTTGTCAAAGTAGATGAATCAATGTGTATGTGAAAGTAGCAAAATGACGCTAAATGAATATAAAAAGAAAACATGACAGCTAATTATGTAGTAAACAAATTTGTTAATGGAGTTTCTGGTATTCAAAGCAGCTGAAAAGATAGACTAGCACGATTCAAAATGTTTATAATACACTACACTTAGAAAAATGCTTTATTTTTTTGTAAACACATGTAATATAACTGAGGCACGAATGATTGTAACAAAGAAACATTTGTTTTAAAGTGCAACATGGAAAAAAAAAAAAATGAAAATTATCTAGACTTCGCAAACGAACTGAGAAAAACTCTGGTAAAACAATAAAAGTGTAACAGCGTTCTCGGAGAAACTCTGGGAGTCGAGGAGAATCAATCAGCTGATCTGATCCAGAGGACTTTCCACAAATCCCTGGCCTGGCAGTTTTACCAGCAGATATTGCCAATTCGGAATAAACTCTACAGGCACATGAGTGGTGTCAGTCAGGCCTGTACGCAAGTGCGTTAGAGCAGTGATGATTTGTAGTGTTTTTTTCGAAAATTTATTACCGATTGTCAGAGGGATCTGGCTATCAGCTGTGAAAACTACGCCGTCGCTTTTCTCTTGCCGGGAGGGCAAGCAGTTTTCCTCTGGTGGCTATGACAAAAGAAGTTGCTTGGTGGGTGCAGCTTTATCAACTTTTATAAGTTTGTCTTGGTGAGGAAGGTGAGAAGGGAGATAGAATTGTTGCTCCTCAAATATTTTGCTGAACGGTGGCAGAGAGGGGCGAATATAGTCCGAGTGAACAGGCTTACTTTAAGCATGCGTCTGTAGACTGGAAATGACAGTAGAGAGAGGGGGCACATGTCTTTGGTGTCCAATGTATGCCGGATTATGTGGGGTTCCTTGATTGGTCCTAGGTAGTGGCCGTTCACCCTTGCTATTGGGGAATTTTCTATGTTGTGGTATTTTGGTTATTTCTTGTTTTAGCTATTTCCTTTTTACATTATATGAATTCCTTTCTTATTTGTCCTTTAGCTCGTATGACTAACAAAGTTATCATCATCATCATCATCATTACCGTCAGTAGTAACAGAGCAGCAGCAGTAGAGCAGCACCAACAGCAGCAGAGCAGTTGTAGAACAGCAAAGAAGCAGCAGTAGAGCAATAGAAAATCAACAGCAGTAGAGCAACTGAGAAATAGCATCAGTAGAGCAGTTGTAGAACAGCAGAGAAGCAGCAGAAGAGCAATAGATAAGCAACAGCAGTAGAGCAGCAGAGAAATAGCATCAGTAGAGCAGTTGTAGAACAGCAGAGAAGCAGCAGTAGAGCAAAAGAAAAGCAACAGCAGTAGAGCAGCAGAGAAATAGCATCAGTAGAGCAGTTGTAGAGCAGCAGAGAAGCAGCAGTAGAGCAATAGAAAAGCAACAGCAGTAGAGCTGCAGAGAAATAGCATCAGTAGAGCAGTTGTAGAGCAGCAGAGAAGCAGCAGTAGAACAATAGAAAAGCAACAGCAGTAGAGCAGCAGAGAAATAGCATCAGTAGAGCAGTTGTAGAGCAGCAGAGAAGCAGCAGTAGAACAATAGAAAAGCAACAGCAGTAGAGCAGCAGAGAAATAGCATCAGTAGAGCAGTTGTAGAGCAGCAGAGAAGCAGCAGTAGAACAATAGAAAAGCAACAGCAGTAGAGCTGCAGAGAAATAGCATCAGTAGAGCAGTTGTAGAACAGCAGAGAAGCAGCAGTAGAACAATAGAAAAGCAACAGCAGTAGAGCAGCAGAGAAATAGCATCAGTAGAGCAGTTGTAGAACAGCAGAGAAGCAGCAGTAGAACAATAGAAAAGCAAAAGCAGTAGAGCAGCAGAGAAATAGCATCAGTAGAGCAGTTGTAGAGCAGCAGAGAAGCAGCAGTAGAGCAACAACAGTAGAAAAACAGAACAACAGAAGCAACAGAAGTAACAGCAGCAGCAGCACCGTCATCACAAACGGTGGTGAATTGGTAGAGCGTAGGACAACATACCACGTGGTATTTGTTCCACCTTTTTAAGTTTCTGGGTTCAAATCCCGTCGAGGTCAAATTTGCCTGGGTGGGTAAAATAAAGTATGTAAGAGACCCCCCCCCCCCTTTCGCTCCATGTTGCTGGTCTTCTGCCTAAATTAGAAACTACCACCACCACCACCACCACCACGAAACAAAAGCTACTACTACTACTACTATAACAACGTTGACCCCCCCCCCCAAGCACCACCACTACAGCCACCACCACTACTACTACTACTACTACTACTACTACTACTACTACTACTACTACTACTACTACTATCGACGCAACCTTACAACCACTACTACTACTACTGCTGTTATATTGGAATACACAAAATAATTTCCCGAAAGTGTTATTTTTGGAGCTGATCCAGGGAGAGAAATATGTGTGTGTGTATGTGTGTGTATGTGTGTGTATATGTGTATGTGTGTGTGTCTATGTGTACGTTTGTGTGTGTCTGTGTACGAGTGCATGTGGGTGTATATGTGTGTGACTGTATGAGTTTATTTGCGTGTGAGTGTATAAATGTGTGAGCTTGCTTGAGTGTGTGTACGTGTGTGGATTGGCAGCACCAAAGTCAGATTTTAGGCCAAGTATTTCCCATGGATAAAAGAGATCACAGGCCCCGGTGTTAGCAGAGGAATGATTTTAAAGATTTTGACAGGAAAATTACATCTAATATATATTTTTAAACATCAATAAAATGTGAAAAAAGAAAGTGTAAATGATTGGCAGATAGGGTATCCGATAAAATGCTACTTCCGTATGTATTCTGGCTCGGTACGTTATGAGTTCAAAGTCAACTTTGATTTTCACTCTTCCCAGGTCAAGAAAATAAAGTAACGGTCAAATACTGGCGGTAACCACATTAAGTAAGGTACTCAATACATAGCAAAGTATATGTATATATATATTAAAAACATTTTTGAGACCTTGCGCTATTATTTTAAAGTAGTGACTATGTCACTCACTTCTTTTTCCAACAAACAAAAGGAGATAAGCTGACAGATCTGTTTCATACTGTTGGTAATCATCAGAGCTTAGCACTCGCTTTGTCTATTGAAAATTATAGATGTTGGATTCTTAAGCATACAGTATATTGCCAAATATACTATATATACATTCATGTATACATCGCTATTTCAGAGCAGCAATACTAATTTTCAATTTTTGCTGGACCAGCAATCGTTCAGTTCCTGATTATTACAGGAATTCTATAAGAATCCAACATCTGTAATTTTCAACAGACAAAGCGAGTGCTAAGCTCTGATGATTACCAACAGTATGAAACAGATCTGTCAGCTTATCTCCCTTTGTTTGTTGAAATAAAAAGTAAGTGACATAGTCACTACTTTAAAATAATAGCGCAAGGTTTCCAAAATGTTTTTAATATATATATATATATATATATATATATATATATATATATATATATATATATATATATATATATATATATATGATAATAAAAGCGCTGCGGAGTTGCAAATGGGTTACATATGAAAAAAGTTGTCCTTCATCAGTGATCTTCCAACCATCATAGGCATTTCATCGCTTTAAAGACCATATACCTCCGGTTGGTGCGAGCAACGGCTAAAAAAAGTCGTTGGGACACGTAAATAAAGGGGACGCGAGGGTAAACAAACAAAATGGTGAAGCAACAGAAAGTGAGGAAGAAAGAGACAAGTCCCAGATTTCTATGAATTTAAATTCGGTGAAATCGTGAACGAGAGAATAAAGACCACCAAACCTGGTTGAAATGTGAGCAAGGAAGGATTTTCGCACAGGTCTAACGGGAGGAAAAAGGGATATATATATATATATATATATATATATATATATATATATATATATATATATATATATACTCTGCTATGTATTGAGTACCTTACTTACCGTGGTTACCTCCGATTCAACCCGGAATAACTTATATATATATATATATATATATATACACACTCATTTATATATGTACGTACATCTACACACACACACACACACACACACATATACATATATATATATATATATATATATATATATATATATATATATATATATATATATATATATATATATAAAGCTCTAAGAAAAATACTTCTGAGCATTACATTACAAGTATACATAAGTATAGATTTTATATTTAAAATTCTCTAGATCGATACAGACGGACTATATGTACTTGAATTAAGGTATTTCTATCTGGCTAAAAAATTATTGTCATTTTGCAAAAAAAAACAAAAAAACACAGTAGTGTTGATCATATATTTTTTACTTTTTAATTTCTAAATTGTAATGTAATGCTCAGAAGTATTTTTCTTAGAGCTTAATATTTGTAAATGACTACTAAACTGAAATTATCTGCTCCTACGGTCGAGCTGAATTCATAATCACATATTCACGGCTGTTATTTCTAGCGCCAAGGATATGAGCCAGAATGCTGAGAAGGTCGTGTGCAAAAGCACATGTATTAGGCTTGCGACAGATCAGTCTTAAGATACTGAGAAGTGATTTTAATTTCTGGGTGCCTACCGTAGATCACAGAAAATTGATTACTCTACTAATAATTATTTTATAAATAGTTGTTCCGTAATTAATTAATTATTTCATTAGTATAACATCCCTTGTGAAACAGGTTTATGTTTTGAAGTTCTGCCCGATCTGCTGAAAAGGTTTGAATTTTGAAATTTAAACTTGTCTAGGCACCAGGCAGTTGCCATTTTACGTCTGTAAGTATAGATTTAATATTTAAAATTCTCTAGATCGATACAGACGGACTATATGTACTTGAATTAAGGTATTTCTATCTGGCTAAAAAATTATTGTCATTTTGCAAAAAAAAAAACACAGTAGTGTTGATCATATATTTTTTACTTTTTAATTTCTAAAACCATTAAAAAAATGACCTTTCACTGCTTCCATTTTATTATTTGGTTCCGTCAGATGAGAAGTATTTTAGGCAGCTTCCTTTATCTTGGATAAAGTTCACAAAATGCTGACCTCGCTTTTTAATCACGTCGACCAGCAACAAAGCTTCCCCGGGTATTTATAACATTCTGGTCATTGTCCTTTAATATGTCACAGCTGTCAAAGGGATATTTTGAGACACAATTTAATAGTTAGTAATAGAAACCACTGAGTTACCTCCCCTCATGCATTAACTCCCCTTAGCCACACACACACTTCCGGGTAGTATTTCGATGTCGATTCTCGCAACGTAACATCCTCCTGTATTGAGCTAAAGAACATCAGACTACGATTCTCTAACTGGATTGTCAAACGCCCAATATCGAATAGCCGTGGATTATGTGAGGGGCATATAATCTGAAAAATACGCTCCCCAGACTATGAAAATGTCGCAGTGCATGAAATCCATATCATCGCTTCGCTACGCATTTCCAATATTTTTAATACTTACACTATTTTTAATACTTATATTATTTCTCCACACACAGACTATAACAATCATATAAAGAATTCATCACCAGATCAACCACCTTAACACTCTCGATTACCTGCTTAAGTTCTTCTATTACACGTAACTCTCTGCCACACTATATAAACAAGACGCACGTGCTTGCCACACATATAACCTTTGCACTATATAACCGCTTAATTTCATGCTGTATTTTAACCTGTATTTTTGATTGTATCTTTTAATATGAATGTAATCTCTAAGTGTGTACTGCCACTCTGAATGCTATAATGAATGTTGACCCACAATATTTGCATATGTATCTGTATGACTCTTGGGTGAAAAGGAGGTCATATAAGTGTTCATTCAATAATAAATTGCTCCGAAGGATCCAAACCTCGGTTTGGAGGAAACAGTTGTAAGCATAAAAATGTTTTGAACAGTTCTTTGATTCTTATAATTCATATACCTGCTCTGTAAATCATCTGATGTTTTTACATTGAGCTATTTAACTTACTGGTAATAAGGTAGTAATATATTACTGCCTACCACTATTTAGGGTTTATAAAAATATATATAACTGCAAAAGGTTTTTGTATTTGCATAACCATAAATAGTATAATTAATACTATATATATATATATATATATATATATATATATATATATATATATATATATATATATATATATATATATATATATATATATATATATATATACATACATATATATATATATACAAATATAAATTAGCGAGAATCGTATTTCAGCTCAGGAAGTAACGAAAATCAATATGTCCGATATGTGTGGCAAGCGCTCGATGATTCATGTGAATCAGAGCTACAACATACGTTAAGGGCCAAACACACTGAGATGATGGTTAAACAGATCATCCGCACAGCCAAAACAAACGACCAAGTAATTCGGGTCAAACAATAAATATATATATATATATATATATATATATATATATATATATATATATATATATATATATATATATATATATATATATATATATATTTTTATTGTTTGACCCGAATTACTTGGTCGTTTGTTTTGGCTGTGCGGATGATCTGTTTAACCATCATCTCAGTGTGTTTGGCCCTTAACGTATGTTGTAGCTCTGATTCACATGAATCATCGAGCGCTTGCCACACATATCGGACATATTGATTTTCGTTACTTCCTGAGCTGAAATACGATTCTCGCTAATTTATATTTGTATATATATATATATATGTATATATATATATATATATATATATATATATATATATATATATATATATATATATATATATATATATATATATATATATATTTCGTTTCTGCATTTGTTTACCAAGATTCTTTATCTGAAAACGTGTGTTGAAACCGATATTGTTATACTTTGGGAGGGTCATGTTGCCAATAAGAAACACACGCACCAGTTGCTTTCACTTCAATTTATTATAATACATTTATAAATTTAGGAATTTATAAATTTCCGGCTGGTTGGTTGGTTCCACAACCAGAAGATTGTTTATATATTGTCAAAGTTCTTTCGTCACACATTCTGTGACCTCTTGAGTGACTGGGGATTCTTTTCTTTATTTTTGTGCATCTCCTTTGTTCTGTCCTACGCCATCTTGTTTTTGTGTATGTGTTGTGTGCTTAGTTTGCGCATGTGTTACATCCGGGTGTCCGTGTGTGTTTATATTCGTTTATTTATTTGTTTATTTGCATGTTACTGGTTAGTCGTTTGTTCTATGTGCGTGTGTGTTTTAATTTTGTCCTTAATTGTAAGTTGTGATGTTGCTGTTCCATTCATGTTTTCTATTTAATTTTGGTTGGAGTTCATTTATGTTTATTACCTCTGTGATTTGTCTAAACATTGCATCTTTTCTGTGTGTAGAATCTATTTTAATTTCTATGTTCTCTAGTTTACCCTTATGTTCTATTTTAGCATGTTGGTAGAGTACAGATGATTCTTTACTATCTTGAAGGTCTCGCCATTGTTCATTTATCCGTTCCCCTATACTACGAGCTGTCTCACCGATGTACACTATATTTTTATCTCTACATTGTCCTTCAGTACATCTTATGCTATATACTACATTTCTAGTTTTACAGTTAATATGGGGGCTTAATTTACAGATTATACATTTCTAATCTATACAGGGAGGTCTTTGAAAAAGGTATGTATTGCTAATAAGTGTTTTTATGGAGGTACCTGGTCTTTCTACTATCTTAATATTGAGTTTATGTTTATCTAGGGCCCTTCTAAATTTGTAAGCTAATTCACCTCTAGGGGTTGTATCGATGAACATTACACTCTGGTATTTATTGCTATCATACCATGAGTTTATTCTATTAGCCTTATTCCTAGTTCTTTCTATTCTATTCTAAAATTTGCTCCTATACAAGGGGCAGGTCCCATTTGTGTCATTTTTGTTCCCATATTTACCATTTTTTCCCATTTGGTTCTGGTTCCTCTATACACTCTGATTTTATCTCTCTGATTGTAACCAGAGAACTGCATACGGTGGATGAAGCGTTGTATGTGTCTCTCTAGTTCTTTGGGGTTGCACATGCGGGACACGTTTCTCGTCACTCGTACCAAATCCGCAATCAGTATATTGATTTTGGTATGGTCCGAAACAGCTGAGTTTCAGTGGATCAGATATTTGGAAGTCATGGGTTCGGCATAAAGGGAATGGAGGATTTGTTTTTTGTTATTAATGGTATCTAACCAGAGCTCTGTGTCTAGTACAGGTAATCGATGGTTGGGGTGTTTGCTTGGGTAGTCTATAGTAACTCTAATACTCTGGTGGATGGAGTTAGCTATTTGCTGGATGCTTTCCATAACGGCGCGCACGTGTGTGTGTGTATGTATATATATAGATATGAAATTGTCGTGATATTTGAACTTTTCCTTTAAATTGTCTGTTCTTACATTTTTCTATAAGTCTATGAAATCTTTGAAGATACAGTATTGAGTGAAACTAAGGGTTAAATGTGAATTCCTCGAGTCAATGCCTAGATTCTAATATACAGACACGTTTCTATATATTAATAATGGAGCCTGAGCAAGTCTTTCAACCAATTCCTTTCTTCATCCCTGTTTTGTTGAAACACGTGTAAGACGAATAAAATGTCTTAAATTTCCTCCTCTAACATGACTATCCAATATCATAAACATACAAATAAACATAATCTATACACGTATATGATGGACTCTCTAGTCGTAGACGGCAGATGAAGGTCCAGCAAATATTATACATTATGAGGCAACCTCAAACCCATCACTCCCACTGAGACGCGATTTTAGCTCCGTGCGCAACCAATCATGGTGTTCTCGTCTGCGGGCTTCAAAATCTGCGAGCAGGCTGTAGCAAGTCGGCCTCCATCCTTGACGGTCCACAGCCAGTTCCTCCCATACAAACAAGTCTAGCTGATCGATTTTTAAGTCTCTTATAGGGTCAATCCCTTGATAATGGGTTTTTAAACCCGAAAATATTTGGGATCGTTAAATTTGCTAAGGTAAAATTCTTTTGTTATCTTGGCAGTTTTAACAAACTTCATAACGCATTGTGTTGGTCTGCAAAATTTTAATTTATCTTTCTTCTCTCTCTCTCTCTCTCTATATATATATATATATATAATATATACATATATGTATGCATGTACACACACATGTGTGTCAGTATATATATATTTGAAATGTAGTTGTACCAAAGCAAATGACTGTAAGAATAGTTGGTCACTATTCATAATAAAGAAAATAAGTTAAGTACCACTGGAGACGGAAAAAACGGACAACGGCGTCTCCAAGAAAGCGAACACAGCATCTGCTGTGTGTCGAGCGAGTGCGGTAATCATTATGCTAAAGAGGCGTTGACGACTAACTAGAAGATTTTAAATATAAACAAGTGTAAATATTTTAAATTTTCCCAATGCTTCCTTAAGTCAACCGGTTGCAAATCCTGTAACGACTGCCAATTCGCAGCCGATCCTAGTGCAGAAAAAGCACGCAATAAACAAAACTATTGAAAAATAAAGAAAAGTACTGATAAGAATTACTTTTTCTCGCAGAGCTTCCAGTCTTAAAAATCTTTCAGTTTCTTCGTGCTCTTTTAGTAGTTTTTTCTCTTGCAATTCATCAATTTTCTTCAACCATTCATGTTCGCGATATTTTATTCTAGACGGAGAAAAATAACAATCACAACATTAATATTAAAATGATGGTTAGTTATATAGGCACAAGGCCAGTTAATTTTGGAGGAGGGGAAAGTCGATTAAATCGACTACAGTGCGTGACTGGTACTTTATTTTATCGACCCCCGTAAGGATGAAAGGCAAAGTTAACCTCGGCGGGATTTGAACTCAAATCATAAAGAGCCGTAACTCTATGCTGCCAAATATGGCGTCCGACCCTCAGCCGATACTGCCAATCCACCGCCCTAATTAATATTAAAATAATAATAATGGTTTCTAATTTAGGGGCAAGTGCAGAGAAAGAGAAAATCAGCTACATCGACTTCAGTTTTTGAATGGTCGATTTCTCATCGACTCATGGAGGATAGAATGCAAAGTTGATATCGGTGGGATTTGAATTCGGAACGTAAATGAGCCGGAATAAATGCAACACATTTTCTCAGACGCTCTATCAATTCCACCACCCTCGAGAAAATTGTAAAAATTATTATTAATACTAGCAGAAAAACCACCCGAAGGGTGGTTTTTCTGCTAGTATGTGTAGTGTGTATATTGATATTATAAGCAAATATATATGCATGTAGATATGATACGTCAAATGAAATCGTAATTGACAACATGCACAGAAATTGAACGAAGTCTGTGTTACACTCTCTTCTGTAATCAGTAAAGTAAGCCATGATACATTAAAAAAAGACGATATTATATATAAACTGCATATATAATAAACTAAAATGTTATGAAAACGAAAAAGGAGAAAACTAGCGACGGAAATATAAACATAATATAACAATGAAAATATATGAACGTTTATATAAGCGATGTAATAAGTGTTATAATATAACGGGCGCTAACCGGAAGGATTGACATTTGAATATTTTAAAGAAGTGAATCTTAAAATAAGCAACACTTTATATATAAGAATATTTATGTTTAATGAAGAGCTACGAAATTTAGTAGATAAATTACATAATATTCATTCATTATTTATTCAAAGTAATGACGGTGAATTGGTAGTATCGGTAGAGGGTTGGACGCCATGCTTTCTAGCATAGTTACGACTCTTTACAGTCTGAGTTCAAATCCCGCCGAGGTTAGCTTTGCCTTTCATCCTTACGGGGTCGATAAAATAAAGTACCAGTAATGTATTGGGTAATTGTTGGCCTTGTGCCTAAAGTAGAAACAATTATTTATTCAAAGTAATCCAACTTATTTTACTAACGGGATAAAAAATTATAAAACGGACGCTGTCTCGCACTCCTCCCTTTATTACATTATAGATTTTCATTGGCTGCAAATTGGCAGAGTTGTTAGAACGCCGTATAGAATGCATTGTCATTTTCGTTCCGGTGAGGTCAACTTAGTCTTTCAGTCTTTCCAGGTCAAAAGAAAAATAAATAAATAAAAAAAGACAAGTCCAGTACTAGGGTCGATTCTTCATCTATATATCTTTCTCTCTTGCACCTTCTCTGGAAGAAATCGACTCTATTCAGACCAAGAGAGGGTATAGGCCCCGCGATCTTTAAAATGCCTGCGCAACTGCGTTTCCATCAGTAACTACGAGCCCACATTTACATGCATTATTTTAACTTTGCCTTGAGCGGTGAATTGGCAGTATCGGTAGAGGGTTGGACGCCATGATTTCTAGCATAGTTACGTCCCTTTACAGTATGAGTTCAAATCCCGCCGAGGTTAACTTTGCCTTTCATCCTTGCGGGGTCGATAAAATAAAGTACCAGTAATGCACTGGGACAAACGTACAAACAATTATTATTAAAACGTCAACGTTCTTGAGGAAGAATCTGGACGCTGACGAAAATCAATTAGCCATTCTTTTTCAGAGGACTTTCGGTCCAGGGCCCATGGATAACTTTCAGAAATCCCTGACCTGGCAGTGCTACCAAGGAGCTACGCCAGTTCGAGATAAACTGTACAGGTATGGAAATACCGTCACCCAGCCCTGTTCGACGTGTGCGCAAGGCGACGAAGCCGTCATGCACACACACATCCAGTGCCCGAGTATTGCTGACCTGTTGGTTTATGTCGATCACCTGCTGTCACATGTAAGACAGATCCGACTATCAACTGATTCCATTGTTAAGATCGCCCCATCGCTTTCGTTTAGAGGAGAAGGAAAGGCAGTTTTTATCTGCCACAGTGAAAGAGTCCGTGTGGTGGATGCTTTTGAAAGGGTTGAAGACAACTACTTTCCTCTTCAGTGAAGCCCTGATTAACCTTTTCAGGTTTCACTTTAAGAAGAAAACGAGGGTGGAGAGGGAAGTGCTACATTCCAACCAATTTTTAGAAAGGTGGGTAAGAGTAGCGAGCATGGTCCGTGAATGAGCCAGCCTTAGTATACACCTGTAGGGTCTTTCTCCACGAGTGACCCATGGAGCCACCCCACCTTTGGGGAATTCGTTTGTTTTTTTTTAATGTCTATTTTTCTTAGTCTCTGTTATAACTTTTATTTTACACAAAAAAACCCACACTGTATCGTTCTGTACCGTCTTTAATGATTCCTTAATGTGAGCCCTATGTGGCTAATAAAGCAATCGTAATTATTAGTGGACGTTTCATGACTTCATTGTTATTTCCTATAAAACGTACTAATTACCTATTAGCTTCCACATATTAGCACACTAACATCATTAATCCCACACAGTAAGAGGTCTTTACAAAACGGGTGGTAAGTGCGTGTATTATTTGTTATATTATGTTATAAATAAATCATTTAAAATAGCATATTAATCTGTAATACTTGGTTGCTGTTTATAATTGCACCATGAAAACTCATGGGGTTCGCTAGTTAAAATAATTACGCCAAATAATTAAAGATAAACACACAAACTTACCTATCCAAGTTTCGTTTATTTTGTTGTTCTAATTCCTCTTGGACCTCTGCAAGACGTCGTCTATAACTTTCTTCTTGCTGCCTCTGTTCAGCTAACTTCTGGTCTTTGTACATTTTTATCTAAGGTATATATATATATATATATATATATATATATATATATATATATATAGAATAGGAATGATCAATGGGATGACAAATAACAAATGCCCAGGTAATAATAACCCTATGAAGGCCCCTACCAACTTCACTAGAACCCCTAGAAGGAATAGGCCTAGAAATATCACCTGGCTTAACCCCCCGTTCTCATCTAATCTAGCCACTAATATCCCTAAACGCTTCTTCTATATCCTATCTAACCCCCCCCCCCACCATAGATATTACAAACTCTTTAATAAAAATAACATTAAAATCTCATTCTCCACAACCCTAGCTAGCCACATCGCATTCAGTAACCATCATAAACTAAGACAGTATAACTCCCACACCGCGGTACCACCACCCCCATCAAATACACCACGCCACTACACCAATACTTACTCTAGTAGCACACCTCCCCCATCTAATCCTTCTAGCACTGACCAACCGCTTAGGTTAAACAACCCTACTCTCACTAACCGCAAAAGTAACTGCAACTGCCGTTACCCTAATGCATTCCCACTAAATGGACATTGCCTGACACCCAACATAGTCTATAGGTGCACGGTTAAAACTGCTTCGCATACCAGCTCCTATATCGGATCTACCTCTAACCCTTTTATGGTACGCTATAACGCGCAGTCCTTTTCCTTCCGAGACCCCTAACAACAGATGTTCGACATCTCTAGCTAGGCTCATTAAAAACCTTAAATTAACCAACATTGAACACTCACTAACATGGGATATCTTGGCTAGGGCCCAACCGTTCAATGGACGAAGAAAATCTTGTGACCTCTGTATTACCGAAGCATATTACATAACTCTATCACGACCTCTACCGATTAACGATAGAACGGAGGTAACTATTAGCTGTCAACGTCGAAGGGCTAATTCCTTCGCCAACAGAATATTTGACCCAACATAGTCATCTAGCCCCATTTTTACTAATAAGTTAAATAGCTATAACTAACTTAGATAATTATATGTTACCTCCCTTACATTGTCTCTCAATTGAAAAATTAAAAAAATAGCACTTAACTATAAACTACCCACAATTTCTAATCTCTCGAGGAGTTACTTCCTCTGAAACCACCCTCTAATTAGTAAGGTAAATATGTCCATTGGCGGCCATCTTGTTACCTATAGGCAGATCTCACACAATGCAGCCTCGACAGAAGAATACTGCTAGACTATGGCAGACAATTGATATACCCAGGACACCATAGTGAAATACCAATATATGGAACATTACATTTATGTAACATTCTTTCCTTATTTTAATTTATATTCCTTTTGAAGTTCCGATGAGCTGTTCTATCTTTACCTATGTTAATTATTTTCAACTGAACCAGATCAATAATGATATATAATCATTTGATCCAGGCATATTATATGGAGTAGCGAAACAACTGTAAACGGACATTATTATTATTAATATTATTATTATTATTCTCTACATTACTTACATCAAACTAAAATATGTTGACAATCTTTTAATAATGTCTTCCTTGTGAAATTTGTGGTATTGTTTTGCTTAACTAATGAATATATATATATATATATATATATATATATATATATATATATATATATATATATATATATATATATATATATATATATATATATAATTTAATTTCAATTACCTCTGTATTTTATTTACTTTATTGTTAACTCTGAAGCCGAGAATCATTCGGTTTCCTAGTTAGAATTTTAGTCGACGACTTATACCATTTGCGTAGTTTTGTCTTTGCGTGCAATTGTTCTCACCGATCCATATAAGGACGAATTATCTTCGTTTTTTCCGTTCATTGCCAGAGAACGTCTCCATGAACCACCTTTATTAGTCTACGACTTCATTTATACCATAAACGTGGTTTTGTTTTCACCGCTCCAAATAATGACGTATTATCTTCGTCTTTTTCCGTTCTTTGCCAGGGAACGTTACCACGAACCAAAGTATCGTCTTCCTGTCTTTCTCCGGTTGCAAAGTTTTTTTTTATATTTACTTCTGAGTTCACAGATTGACTTTTTTAGTTTCAGAAGATCCCGTTAAGGGTGAAAGCAGCGATTCTTTGATTAAACTTTAATCTGTTATTTTAATAAATATTTGCTCTACGGTTCTTATATATTTGACATATATTTATCCTTATCGAGCCCTCTTTGGATTTTAGTCTTCAAATTTATTATTATTATTATTATTATTATTATTATTATTATTATTATATATATATATATATATTGTTGAGGCTTCCAAAACGACCAAAAATGTTACCTCTATATATATATATATATATATATATATATATATATATATAGAGAGAGAGAGAGAGAGAGAGAGAGAGAGAATCGTGAATGACATATATACATACATATATCTAATGATATACACGCACAATATCACAAACTTTAACTGGAGGTAATCTGCATTGAATGTAAGAACACATGGTTCAATTCGGTATCATATTAAAATTTAACAAAAACTTTAAATATAGATACCTGATAAAAATTATATGTTTCTCCTTTATACGCATCCTTCAGAAATCATGAATACGTTTCGCCAAATATATAAGTGCAGTTAGATGATCGATCTGGATCGTCAGTAAAGGAGAATCAATCCATCTGAACTCACACACGGAAAATACAGAACTGAGAACAGCGAAAGCAGCACATACTCTTATAAAAAAAAATCACCGTATACTGTCACAGTCCCAGTGACGTGAAAAGGTTTAGAAACAACTAGGAATAACAGCCTAATCACTCGATATAGTAGAAGCTCAACCAAGTAGGAGCATAAATATAATACATTTAAAATTAAAAATGCCACGTTTGAGATAATCTCAAACATGTGACTTATCCCCTAAGAATAAGTTCAAAGAATAAATCTGAGCATTTAATCATTATTCTTTGAGTTTATTCTTAGGGGATAAGGTGCATGTTTGAAATTATTTCAAACATGACATTTTAAATTTTAAACGTTATATATATATATATATATATATATATATATATATATATAAAATAAAATAAAATAAATTTAAATATTTGACTTATTTATTTTATTTTACATTACTTCAGAGTAACCAAACCAACCTGCGCACTTCGTCGAGTGCTCCAATCTGTATACTGATGTGTCGGTAAACAACCAACATATACTCAAAATTTATATATATATATATATATATGAATGTCTGTATAGTATATTTAGCAATATACCGTATGTTTAATTAAAAACATTTAGAGGACCATTCGCTATCAGTTTTAAAGTAGTGACTATGTCACTTACTTATTTTCGGCAAAGGTAGGGAGAGAGGCTGACAGTCTGTTACTCGCTGTTTGGCGTTTATCAAAACCACGGATTGTCCTGCCTTTGCCGAAAATTATAGAAGCTGGATTCTTATAGAATTGCAATAATAATCAGGAGCTGATTATACAGAGCAATTGCCGGTCCAGCAAAAATTATGTATTAGTATTGGTGCTCTGAAATACCGATGTATACATGAATGTATGTACAGTATATTTGGCAATATACTGTATGTTTAATTAAAAACATTTAGAAGACCATTCGCTATCAGTTTTAAAGTGAATCCAGCTTCTATAATTTTCGGCAAAGGCAGGGGAGTGTGTGGTTTTGATAAACGCCAAACAGCGAGAAACAGACTGTCAGCCTCTCTCCCTACCTTTGCCGAAAATAAGTAAGTGACATAGTCACTACTTTAAAACTGATAGCGATTGGTCTTCTAAATGTTTTAATTAAACATACGGTATTTGCCAAATATACTATACATACATTCATGTATACATCGCTATTTCAGAGTCACCAATACTAATATATATATATATATATATATATATATATATATATATATATATATATATATATATATATATATATATATATATATATATACATATATATATATATATATATATATATATATATATATATATATATATATATATACATATATATATATATATATATATAAAATATAATGAAATGACAGGAGGCTGGATTTGTGTAAATCCTTGAAAGGTTTATTATACTATGATCATTTCAATGACCGGGTTCCGTATGAATCCGGTGATATCATCAGGTATTCGAAATATAATACGTGAATATAATAGATAAAATCCATGGGGCTGAAAATCGAGGGCCCGAGGGCGACCGCTATCCAGCACCTTGTACCTTAGCCGGTCGCCCTCGAGTGACGTGGCTAAAGCTTACAGTGTGCTACTACCGGTCAGATAAAGGAAAACAGAAAGGGATGGGAACATAAGTTAGCGTTAATCTCATGCCACGAGACAAAAGAAAGAAAGGAAGAAGAGAGAAGAAGGGGGAAGGAAGAAGAAGAGAAGCCAGGGTTAATGTCAGCTATAAGAAGAAAGACAGAAAGAAAGAGGAGGAAAGGTCGGTATTCGGTATTACAGTCAGGCCAGGATTGTCGCGAAGAAATTTTTTTATTCTATCTAAACAACTACTACCGGTCAGATATAGGCAAACAAAAAGGGGAAGGAAGATAAGTCTGCGGGAGGAAGACAGAAAGAAGGGAGAAGAGAAGGAAGAAAAGGAAGAATTAGAAAAATCAGGGTTGATGGCTACAAGAAGGAAGATAGAAAGAAAGAGGAAGAAAGGTCGATATTAATGTCAGACTACAGTCAGGCCAGGAGTGGCGCGAGAAAATTTTCACAGGGACCCGTATCTTAGCAGAGGTAAATATAGTGGGGGTCAGTGTGTTATAATGTGTGAGCAGAAGATTGGAACGTTACGTTTTTGTTTAGACTTATAGGATGAAGTTAAAAATTAATTATCAATATTCAATATCAAAGAAATTAGAAAATTCAAAGTCAAACAGTTTAACATTTTAAGGTTGATATATCTAACAGTTCTGATTTGATCCGTAATTTAAAGGTACTATGTGGCGGTTAAAAAACCGGCCGCGCTCCGGGCCCCCGGGGCGAATCAGGCCACTCCGAGTAGTTTCATTTACCGAAAGAAGGGGAAATTTATTTTTCCAAGCACTCAAGGTAGGCCCATGCGCCATGGCGGAAAGTGGGGTTGTGCAGCCTTACCCCTCCCCCCCCCACACACACAATTCCCTCTAAATAACCCTCCTGGTCAAAGCCGCATGTAGTGTTATCTTGTGTGTGTGTGTATGTGTTATCTTTTTATGTTTTCGATTTAGTAAGCAGTCAAAATTCTGCTTGCCCCAAAGCTGTCGTGTGTTTGTGTGTATGTGTGTGTGTGTTATATCTTTTTGTGTGTCTACGATTTAGTAAGCAGTCAAAGTTCTGCCTGCCCCAAAGCTGTCGTGTGTTTGTATGTATGTGTGTGTGTATGTGTGTGTGTGTTATCTTTTTATGAGTCTACGATTTAGTAAGCAGTCAAAATTCTGCTTGCCCCAAAGCTGTCGTGTGTTTGTGTGTATGTGTTTGTGTGTATGTGTGTGTGTGTGTTTACGTTTTAGTAAGCAGCCAAAATTCTGCTTGCTCCAACCGACGCAATTGATCAACTCAAGATTCTATAACGCATGCACTGCATGCGTTGCATGCACGGACTCTTCGCCCCTGGAAAAATATACCTCACATCTGTCAGCGTCTCCTGGACTTTATTTACCCAACTTATTCAACTATTTCATAGTTAAATATACGTTGCAGTAGCTTGACAAGCTAACATACTTTCAAAATATCGAATTTAATCACAATGCCAGCAAATTTGAGGGAAATGCAAAGTTGATTAAATGAAGCCCTGTACTTAACTGGTACTTTATTTTATCAACCTCGGAAAGATAAAAGGCAAAGTTTAACTTGGAGGGATTTGAATTCAGAATGCAAAGAACCAGAACAAATACCGTAATGGCATGTTATCTAACACTTTACCAATTCTGCCTGTGGGCATGTGCTGATGAAATATATCCTCTAGAAGGGAGGTGGGTATTTCTCTCACTCCACAAAAAAAAAAAAATATATATATATATATATATATATATATATATTGGAAACTCTTTAATAGTTACCTCGTTCTTAGTCTTGTCTCTCTTTTGTTTCTTCTTCTCCGTCTTCTCACTCTCTTTCTTCGCTGTTTCCTCCGACTTCTTCTGCTGTAGCTCCATCTCCAGTAGTAGCTGCTCATATTTATGTTCCCGCCATGACATTACCTAAACAAGAGACGATGTATATATATAATAGGTCTGCAGTGATGAGTGTTAACAAAAAGACGGACGTCATCATCACCATCAACATCATCAACGTCTTAAGATTCTGTTAAGGGACAGTATGGTACTGGGAACATAAAATGGTAAAATATGGCAATGGGAAGATAGAGTGGTGAAACAAGTAACTTCAAAGCTAGGGTGCCGCACTATGGCACTGCAGGGCTAGGGTGCCGCACCATGGCACTTCAGAGCTAGGGTGGCACACTCTGGAACTGGAGAGCTTCAGTGACACAGTATGGAAATATGGCAATACCCTATGGCAATGGAGAGATAGGGCGGCAAAATGCGATACTTCGGAGCTAGGGTGCCGCGCTATGGCACTGCGGAGCTAGGGTGGCACACTATGGAACTGGTGAGCTAGGGTGGCACACTATAGAAATGGGGTGCTAGGGAAGCACAGTATGGAACTGGAGCTAGGGTGACATCCTAAAGCAATGGGGAAATAGGGTGGTGAAATACGGCACTTCGGAGCTAGGGTGTCGCACTATGGCACTGGGGTGATAGTGTAAGAAGATATGGCACTTTGAAGCTAGGGTACCGCACTATGGTACTGCGGAGCTAGTATATATATAAAAATAAATTTAGAATTTCATTTCTCGCCCTAGCACAGCTGATACATAAAAGGAAGTATACAAACGTACACACATACATTTATATCGGGCTGTTTACAAACGAATCGAACATTATTGTTGATTGGCAGTATCGGTAGAGGGTCGGACACCATGTTGTGACGCGAGTTCAAATCCCGCCGAGGTTAACTTTGCCTTTCATCTTTACGTAATGCATCTTTACGTAATGCACTGGGTAATTGCTGGCCTTGTGCCAAAAGTAGAAACAATTATTAATGTTCGATATATTATAATATATATATATACTAGCAGAATGGCCCGGCGTTGTTCGGGATTTGCTCTAGGGTTCTTATATATTTGATATATATTTATCCTTATCGAGCCTCGTGAAATAAATACGTTTGTTTATATTTTGTTATCGTGTATGCAAAAATATCTGTACCCGAATATATAATTATATATATATATATAACAGTACAGAGAAGTACGGAATACCTCGGCCTCGGGATGGTGTCAACATTTTGTGCTTATAAAAAAAATTCGCCGTAGATTACCAGGGTTTTTTTCCGTGCGAAGAAAATCAATACTTTATCGCGAAATAAATACTTTTTGTTTATATTTTGTTATTGTGTATGCAAAAATATCTGTACACGAATATATAATTATATATATATACTAGCAGAATGGCCCGGCGTTGCTCGGGATTTGCTATAGGGTTCTTATATATTTGATATATATTTATGCTTATCGAACCTCGTGAAATAAATACGTTTGTTTATATTTTGTTATTGTGTATGCAAATATATCTGTCCATAAATATATAATTATATATATATATATTAAAATAACAGACTAAAGTTTAAGCAAAGAATCACTGCTTTCACCCTTAACGGGATATTCTACCTAAAAGCAGTATGAAGTACATACACTAAGACTAATTGATGTAATCTTTGGCCTTGTTTGTTTATATTTTGTTTTTGTGTATGTAAAAATATCTGTACACGAATATCTATATTAAAATAACATATTAATGTTTAAGCAAAGAATCGCTGCTTTCAACCTTAACGGGATCTTCTTAAACTAAAAAAATCAATCTGGAAACAGGAAGACGATACTTTGGTTCGTGAAGACGTTCCCTGGCATAAGAATATATATACACACACACACTGATCGCGTCATAATGACGTAATGCAGACAGTCAGGCATACAGACAGATATTATGAAGGCGCGACGTCATATCTATGTATCTATCTAAAAAGAGAAAGACTAAGAGAAAGAGAAAGAGATCGCTAAATCGCCTAATGCGGTCCCTAGGGCATTGAAAATTTGAAATTTTTTTTGCTCAAAACACTTCCGGGGTCATACGAGTTACATGTATAAAGTTTGAAAAAACCGGTTGGGTACTTCTCGAGTTTTAGGGAAACTGACACACAGACATCCTCTGTTTTATATATATAGATATATATATTAAAATAACAGATTAAAGTTTAAGCAAAGAATCGCTGCTTTCACCCTTAATGGGATCTTCTGAAACTAAAAAAATCAATCTGTGAACGCAGAATTAAATATTTCGGAAAACGTTACACACACACACACACACACACACACATACACACACACACACACACATACATATATATAATTGATTTTACCACCAATTCCATTTGGGTCCAGGTCTGTTTATATCATTTATTTTGTTTGACCTGTTTAGCTTGACTTGTTTTTTGTCTTAGGTGGTTAATGCCTTCTTGACCACTTTTCAGTTTGTATGGCGTTTTAATATATTGTTTAGCTCTAGTTTTTCTTAACTATTGGAGCGCTTGCCAGCATTTCTACGATTTTGTGTTTCGTTTCGCTTTTTCTACCAGCCGAAATACGATTCTCGCTGAATATATATTTATATTAATCTCCCGAGTCTTACAATTAACCTGTTAATAATTCTATTGATAGATTAATTGCATAAGTTTATTTTAAAAACTACCTGGTAGAGTGCTTATTCGATTCGTGCTATCTATGCAATTTTTTGTATGATATAAACTTACTGAATTCATTTGCCAAAATCTGGGGAATTTTCCCCTCGTGACTTACGGATGTGCCTTTACGAGGTTCTGTGTCACTCACAAAGTTGGTTAAAGAGCAAAATACCTGTTGATAACGTGATATTCCTTGTTCGATCTTTATGCTGAAATTTTATAGTTTTAAGCAGACAGTATTATTGATTTAGGT
>OZ024741.1:85386090-85433590 GCA_964016885.1 Eledone cirrhosa | reverse complement strand
ACATACGCATAATATATACATACACACACACAAACACCTGTACACACACACACATATACACGTACACACACACATATACATACACACACATACACACACGCACGCGCGCGCACATGCGTAGTCACTCATGTACATATATAAAAAGTATACACACATTAAGGCGTTCAGCCATATTGAAATGTGGATAAATAAGTACAAATATAAAATTGTAAGATAGGCTGCGCAAAAATAAAATAAAAATGAAAATATCTGGATTGAAAAACACAAAAGACAAGTGTAATCAGTTAGTGGAGGAAAAGGGGAAGTAAAAGAAGGGGAAGTAAAAAATAGAAAATAGGAAGTGGATCTTAGAATAAAGGGGGGGGGGGGTGAAATGTGAAGTAAAAATAAATGAAATTATTGACAAGGATAAAAATGAAAGTAAGTCAGAAAGGGTAATTAAAAAGAGAATAATAAGAGTTTATGGAGGATAAGTATCTGAAAGTGTGTTAAGTTTATATGAGCTGGAAAGCAGGTGTGATTTCATGTGTGGGCAACTGGTGAAAATTTCCGTCTTTGTGTTCAGGCAGGTCTTTGGTGATTTAAGATTTTGCAATATCCAAAATTTTTCATTTATGCAGAGCGTGCATTTTCTTGTTCCTCTAGCATATTTTTTAGATTGGTTCAAAATTGACCAATCTAGTTTATATTGGATGCCTTGGTCTTTCAAATCCCAAATTCTGCTAGCCAGAGCTGTTGTAAATCTTTTTTCTGGATGTCGAAAGGATGCGACATGTGAGTAATAACGCGTTTTGAATCTGTCTTGCGTCATACCCACATATCGTTCACTGGTGGCTGGATGGTTGTTGCTGATGGTTGTCACTTTAGCCGCATATACACTGGCTTTGGTGTTGCATTTACCTTGTAATGGGCATTCACTTTTGATTCTACAGGAGCAAGTTTGATTTTCTCTAGGTGATATTTTGTTGAGGATATAGGACTTAATAGGGGGACCGCAGGAATAGCTAATTTTAACACAGTTTCTGTTAAAGATCTTATAGTATCTATGTGTTCTAGGGAAATGTTTATCTAGGAGTTCTAGGAATTTTTTGCCTACATTAGTTTTAACTGCTAGAGAGTAGGGGGGTGTGAACCAGATTATTTTTCTTTTCCTATTTTTATGTTTAATAGAGTTAGTGTAGTTAGGTATGTATTTAATCGGTTCGCTAAAGCCGCTATTTTGGAGGGCTTTATTATAGTAGGGGGATGCCTTATTAAAAATAGCTTCTGAGGAAGAGAGGGTGGAGATCCTACGGCTAATATTAGGGATAAGGTTTTTAAAAACTATAGGTGGATGGCAAGATCCTTTATTTATATATTTTAAGTTTTCATTAGGTTTATGGTATGGTTTATAAGAAGCAGTAGGCAAATCTAGGTTTATATCTAGGAAATCTACGTTGGAAAGGTTAGTGCCAATAGTAATTTTAAGATTAAAACTAGCGAAGGTTTTTATTAAGTCTTTCCTTAATCTATCTAAGTTATGGCCTATGGTGGTATGGGAAAGTATTAGACCATCATCGCGATAAAGCCCAAAAATATGGTTAGGAAATTTTTCTTTAAGTGTATGTAAGAGGAATAGGCCGACCAGATCACAAACCTCGGCACTGTCATAAGAGCCCATTGAGACATCGAATGGGTTCTCTGGGTTAGATATTTTTACCCAAGTGTCATTATCATTAAAAAGTAGAGTGTTCCTAGCATGCAAGATGACATCCTTTTTTTTTTGTTTTCTTTAATTCTTTCTAATTTATCGTTATTATATTTTTATAAATATATCGAGACTGACCCTTTTCTTTTAATTATTACGCTCCCTTACCTCCTTTCTTTCCGCACCTAAGCGTACGAGTGTCCAGGCGTTTTATGCGCGCGCCTTCATATTCGTATATTTACGATGTAACCATTTCTGTTTGTATAATACAGACATATAGATACATTTGCCCTATTTTAGAATTACGCACACTTTTTCACTATACATGTACATGTGCACATATTCATATATGCACATCTGTGAGCGTATATACATACATATACACACACCTAACTATATTTCTTGATAGATTTTTATATATTTCAATTTCTATTTCATTTATCTATATCTTTTTTTGATTTTCTTGATGTGTTTTTCTAAGTATTTGCCCATGTTTTATATTGCCTCGTCTGACGAACGAATGAAGTCGTTTATTTCGTATTCGCCTCATTCGGGAAACCTCTGGTAATGAGGTAATTATATTGTATTGATTTTTATACATTAAATTTTGCTCTGATACTTACATAGAGCACTCTTCATTTCTATGACCTTTTCTGTTTCCAACGGAAATTTCAATACTTATAAAGCTCCCAAGGGAATGATCGCAGCATATTCTACATCGTTATGAGATTGGCACCTTCCAGCCCTTTTAAAGTCGAGCACTCTTCAGTCATAGGATTTTAAACCAATACCGAACATGGACAAATACCCTTTGGACTACTCTGTAAAGAATATCCCAACACCTTCTAACACTCTCTACACGAAAATACTGATAGACAAAGTAGAGAGGGTTGTTAAAAGAATGAGATGGAAAGCTTTGATTCTCGATGGTCAATTTAACACGGATTCTACGGAATATTTTGACATCAAAACTCACAAATACCCGCAAAGAGTAAAAGATATGACCGCCTTTGAATTAGGCCTAGTTAACCTTATCAACAACATCAATTTTCGTAAGTACTCTAACCCCTTTCAATCTAAATTATCTAATGATATTTCTACTTTCAAATCTTCTAATAATAAGTTCATCTTCTCAGATAAAACTAAAAACCGATACGAAGTTAATAATAATTTACACGACCAACTATTAATAGATAATATCACCTCTAAATACCAAATAGCTAATATAAATACGTACCATAATATAAATAAGGAAGCTAAAGAATTAGCTGTTTCTTTAAAAATAGATAATAGGACAGAAAAACTTGCTAAACGTTCTACGTATATCACCCTTAAAGATCATAAACCCGACTTTATTAATCGCCCTAGTTGTAGATTAATCAACCCTGCTAAGACTGATATTGGTCTTGCCAGCAAAAAAATTTTAAATAAATTAAATACACACATTAGAAGTAAGTCTAAATTACTCCAATGGATAAATAGCTCTTCCGTAGTACATTGGTTTAATAATATTAAAAACAAAATCAGTTCTAGATTCACCCAATTTGACATCGTAGATTTCTACCCATCTATTACTCAGACCCTTTTAGTGAAAGCTTTAAATTTCGCTAGAGGGTTCACTAATATCTCCGATATTGAAGAGGATGTCATCTTGCATGCTAGGAACACTCTACTTTTTAATGATAATGACACTTGGGTAAAAATATCTAACCCAGAGAACCCATTCGATGTCTCAATGGGCTCTTATGACAGTGCCGAGGTTTGTGATCTGGTCGGCCTATTCCTCTCACATACACTTAAAGAACAATTTCCTAACCATATTTTTGGGCTTTATCGCGATGATGGTCTAATACTTTCCCATACCACCATAGGCCATAACTTAGATAGATTAAGGAAAGACTTAATAAAAAATTCGCTAGTTTTAATCTTAAAATTACTATTGACACTAACCTTTCCAACGTAGATTTCCTAGATATAAACCTAGATTTGCCTACTGCTTCTTATAAACCATACCATAAACCTAATGAAAACTTAAAATATATAAATAAAGGATCTTGCCATCCACCTATAGTTTTTAAAAACCTTATCCCTAATATTAGCCGTAGGATCTCCACCCTCTCTTCCTCAGAAGCTATTTTTAATAAGGCATCCCCCTACTATAATAAAGCCCTCCAAAATAGCGGCTTTAGCGAACCGATTAAATACATACCTAACTACACTAACTCTATTAAACATAAAAATAGGAAAAGAAAAATAATCTGGTTCACACCCCCCTACTCTCTAGCAGTTAAAACTAATGTAGGCAAAAAATTCCTAGAACTCCTAGATAAACATTTCCCTAGAACACATAGACACTATAAGATCTTTAACAGAAACTGTGTTAAAATTAGCTATTCCTGCGGTCCCCCTATTAAGTCCTATATCCTCAACAAAATATCACCTAGAGAAAATCAAACTTGCTCCTGTAGAATCAAAAGTGAATGCCCATTACAAGGTAAATGCAACACCAAAGCCAGTGTATATGCGGCTAAAGTGACAACCATCAGCAACAACCATCCAGCCACCAGTGAACGATATGTGGGTATGACGCAAGACAGATTCAAAACGCGTTATTACTCACATGTCGCATCCTTTCGACATCCAGAAAAAAGATTTACAACATCTCTGGCTAGCAGAATTTGGGATTTGAAAGACCAAGGCATCCAATATAAACTAGATTGGTCAATTTTGAACCAATCTAAAAAATATGCTAGAGGAACAAGAAAATGCACGCTCTGCATAAATGAAAAATTTTGGATATTGCAAAATCTTAAATCACCAAAGACCTGCCTGAACACAAAGACGGAAATTTTCACCAGTTGCCCACACATGAAATCACACCTGCTTTCCAGCTCATATAAACTTAACACACTTTCAGATACTTATCCTCCATAAACTCTTATTATTCTCTTTTTAATTACCCTTTCTGACTTACTTTCATTTTTATCCTTGTCAATAATTTCATTTATTTTTACTTCACATTTCACCCCCCCCCCCCCCCTTTATTCTAAGATCCACTTCCTATTTTCTATTTTTTACTTCCCCTTCTTTTACTTCCCTTTTTCCTCCACTAACTGATTACACTTGTCTTTTGTGTTTTTCAATCCAGATATTTTCATTTTTATTTTATTTTTGCGCAGCCTATCTTACAATTTTATATTTGTACTTATTTATCCACATTTCAATATGGCTGAACGCCTTAATGTGTGTATACTTTTTATATATGTACATGAGTGACTACGCATGTGCGCGCGCGTGCGTGTGTGTATGTGTGTGTATGTATATGTGTGTGTGTACGTGTATATGTGTGTGTGTGTACAGGTGTTTGTGTGTGTGTGTATGTATATATTATGCGTATGTGTACGTGTCTTTATATCCGTGTTTTTGACATCTCGGTTCTATGTTTTGTTCCTTTTTTCTTCTCCCCCCCCCGCTTCCTTTTTTTACTTACTGTTTCATACGTGGGCATGTAAACAGGTTTATATGCGTGAGTATAGGTATGTGTGTGTGTGTATGTGTATGTACGTATCGAACGTATGGAAGTGTAAGTGCGCGTGTTTATATAAGCATAATTATTTTTACATTTCTTTTGTGAGACACGCGTGTCTGTGTATGTATATACCCCCCTTTTTTTTGTTTTCTTTAATTTTTTCTTTCTAATTTATCGTTATTATATTTTTATAAATATATCGAGACTGACCCTTTTCTTTTAATTATTACACTCCCTTACCTCCTTTCTTTCCGCACCTAAGCGTACGAGTGTCCAGGCGTTTTATGCGCGCGCCTTCATATTCATATATTTACGATGTAACCATTTCTGTCTGTATAATACAGACATATAGATACATTTGCCCTATTTCAGAATTACGCACACTTTCTCACTATACATGTACATGTGCACATATACATATATGCACATCTGTGAGCATATATACATACATATACACACACCTAACTATATTTCTTGATAGATTTTTATATATTTCAATTTCTATTTCATTTATCTATATCTTTTTTTGATTTTCTTGATGTGTTTTTCTAAGTATTTGCCCATGTTTTATATTGCCTCGTCTGACGAACGAATGAAGTCGTTTATTTCGTATTCGCCTCATTCGGGAAACCTCTGGTAATGAGGTAATTATATTGTATTGATTTTTATACATTAAATTTTGCTCTGATACTTACATAGAGCACTCTTCATTTCTATGACCTTTTCTGTTTCCAACGGAAATTTCAATACTTATATATATATATATATATATATATATATATATATATATATATATATATACGAGGTGTGTCAGAAAAGTTCCAGGACTGATGTCAAAAGATTTATTTCAAATCCAAACTTCACACTAAGAGTTTTCTCCTTCAAAGTAATCCCCCTGGAGTATGTAACTGTAATCTTAGCTCTCTGCAGCGATCAAACTTTTTTCTTCATAATATTATATACATGTCCTCTATTTCAGGTCGTCAAGCAATGAGCACAGAGCAACGAACAAACTTGAAGTTTCTGGTACGGTTGGGGAAAACTCCGTCAGAAGTACTGGGATTGCTGCAGCAAGTGTATGGAGATGAGACGATGTCACGCTCACGTGTTTTTGAGTGGTGCAAGATGACCCCAGGAGCGGAAGGCCCTCAACAACCAGGACTGAGGTCAACGTTGAGCGCATCAAGCAGATGGTGTGTAGCGATAGTCGGCTGACTGTTCGACTGATGGCAAATGAGCTGGGCATGAATCGGGAGAGCGTCTGGAAGATTCTCACTGAAGATTTGGACATGCGGAAAGTCTGCGCGAAGATGGTGCCAAACCTGCTGAACGATGACCAGAAGGGCGACGCATGCAAGTGTGCCGGGACATCCTCGAGCGTCTTGAAACCGAACCAGACTTGCTAGGGACAGTCATCACCGGTGATGAGTCATGGATCCTCGAGTACGACCCGGAGGGGACCCGTTTTGAAGACGTGGACGACATCAAAAAGGCCGATGAAACTGCGGAGGATCCCGGAAGAATCCTTCAAGGAGTGCATGCAAGCGTGGCAGAAAAGGATGGAAAAGTGCATTAGACTCCAGGGGGATTATTTTGAAGGAAAAAACTCTTAGTGTGAAGTTTGGGTTTGAAATAAATCTTTTGTGACCTGGAACTTTTCTGACACACCTCGTATATATCTCAATATATATAAAACGGAAGATGTCTGTCTGTGTGTGTGTATGATTTTTATGCATTTCCACATTTCTCTACCGATTTTGATGATTTTTTCCAATGTGCTCCAAATTTACCAAGGATGGTCAACGCCTAATAAACTTTGCCAAAAATTTCATGCTTCTATGAAAATAAATCGATAAAACTAAATATATGCTGTAACCCTCTCCCTTACACGCTTAATTCCTCTCACTACTACCCTAAAAATCTATGAAACTAAATACATGTTGCAACTCTCTCTATATATATATACACACACAACACACACATATACATATACATCTAAAGATAGAAAGGAAGATGTAGACAGAGAGAGTGAGATAGGTCGTTATACAGAGAGAGGTACAAGATAATCAGATATATTTCTTTATTTACCATAAAGGTATAAAAAGAAGGGACAAATACAAAGGGGGAGTTTACATAAAACCGAGTAAAAAGGGTATAAAATGAAAATAATAAAAAACAACCTCAAAAGGGAGGGGACGTGATGGGGGTTGCACACGCCCCCGAAAAAGCGTGCAAACCTTTGCCCGGGGAGCACATGGAAAAGGTGCTCCCCTCTCCTTCACTTCTTTACCTACAGGATGGTATACAGAGAAGGCCCATTTACACGAGCCATTCTCGCCACTATCACCCACCTTTCATAAAACTGCCTGTGGCCAAGCACCTCTCTCTCCGTTCTTATCCTTCTTCCGAAGTGATATCGGAAGAAGTAGACCAGACTATGGCCAGAGAGAAAGTTGCCTGACCTCAGACCTTTCAATCGTGTCCACCAAACAACCTCTTTCAACATGGCTATTACGCACAGAAAAACCGCCTTTGCTTCCTTTGTGAAGAGGGGAGGCGGCTTGATTGTCATCACGGACTCGGCGGTCAATCGAATCGGCGCCACCCGCGACAGCAGTCGTTCGGCGTAGCCCCACAGATCAGCCACGCCCGGACAGTGCACCAATGCGTGCGCAACGGTTTCTTCGTGACGCACGCATCTAGGGCAAATCTTTTTCGAAGGATCCCTGCCCGGGCGCCCGTGTATGTAGAGCTATTCTCGAACGGGTAGAGCCCCCCGGTAGCACTGCCAGGCCAGTGACTTCTGGAAGTTGTCCATTGGTCCCGGGCCGAAAGTCCTACCGAACAGGCTGGCCAGTTCGTCCTCTTCCATGTCCAGCGACTCTCCAAGGGTGTCATCGCCCCTGCTAGCCACCAGCCCTCTATAGAATGACGAGGTGGATTCTCCACCGATGGCCGGGTCCGCTTGCCAGAGAGCCCTGAGCGTCTGCGCACACTCAGTGTGCCAGTCGCCCAGTTTTCCGGATCTTTGCTTGACCCAGGACTGCAGCTCGGTGAGCGAGACGAGTCTCGGAAAGGCTCGTCTCACGAACGGAGCCCACACCGGTTGACCAGTGAGGAATACCTGTAGGTGCCGTAGCCTTAATGCGTGCCTACGCATCATCAACCACGGCATCCCCAGCCCTCCTTTCGAAGGTTGTTGGCAGCAGATGGATCTTCTCACCATAGGAGGGCGCTCCTTCCAAAGAAATTGAAAGAGCATGCGTTCCATGGTGGTGAGTGTTTCCTTAGGGCAAGGCACGACAGTCAGGCGGTAGTAGGTGACGGACGCTATGTAAATGTTCGCCACCTCCTCCCGACCTTTCAGGGACAGCTTACACTTGGCCCATTTCTGGGTTAGTGCAAACACCTTGTTCGTAACCTCGCCCCAGTTCTTTTCCACCTGGAGGTCCAGTCCAAACCAGACCCCAAGCAACTTCACCGAGCCCTCCGTCCAGTGTCCGACGATACCGTCGGGAGGCTTCGGTCTGCCTCTCCACGTTCCGAGTTGCAGCCCGATGGATTTTTCCCGGTTCAGTTTCGCTCCTGACAACCTTTCGTATTCCTCCAGTAAGGTACCGATCGCCTCGATCTCCGAGTCGGTCGATACCATTACTGTTACGTCATCGGCGTAGGCCGATACCGCATTGCTCAATCCTGGTTCCAGGGGGATACCCTGCAACAACTCCAACTTCCTCAGTAAAGGCTCGAGAGTCAATACGTACAGAAGGGAGGAGAGAGGGCACCCCCTGTCGAATGGATCGTGTGATTTCGAACGGCTTCGAAAGGTAGCCGTTCACCTTGATCCTAGAACAGATGTGGCTGCTATGTAAGGCAGTGATCCAGCCTCTGAAAACAGGACCGAACCCAGCCGCCGCTAGCACCGCATCCAGATAACCATGGTCGACCCTATCGAACGCCTTAGACTGATCCAAGTTGATCAGGGCTCCACCGAAGCCGGGTTTGTTGCCAATCCTCTCTATGATGTATCGCATGAGGTGGAGGTTGTCGTGAATGAACCTGGATGGGATAGCAAATGTCTGCGCATCTTCCACCAGGCCACCCACGACAAGCGCCAACCTCCTTGCTAACACCTTGGCCAAAATCTTTAACTCTGTGTTTAGCAGGGTTATGGGCCGAAAATTATTTATACTATCCCCCTTGTTCTCGTCCTTCCTCACCAGCGAGACTACGCCCTTGGCTACAGAACAAGGAATTATCCCGTTCTGCTGCCAATTGCAGTAAACTGCTTCGAGGAGTTCGGAGAAGACCGGCATTGCTAAATAAAGTTCGTAAGGTATACCATCGAGACCTGGAGATTTGCGTCTGCTGCATTGGCTCAGCGCATCCCCGATCTCATCAGCCGAGATTGGTCCCTCGCAGGACTCTGCCTCTTCGCTTGAGAGACGCGGTAGGCCGTCGAAATATGGACCGAAATCCACGTCCCCGCCCGGGCCCTCGCCTCCCCCGAACAATCGGGCAAACTGCCTTTGAAAGGCCTCTCACATCTGCTTAGGCTCCCGGATCACCCGTCCATCCTCGTCTTGCAAAGACCGGATGGTGGATCGATTTCCACTCTTAGCTTCTGTCACGCGGGCCCAGCCAACGGCTTTGGCCTCCTCATTACCTAGAGCACGTATTTTACTTCGAATGACGCAGCCTTCGTGCTTTGCATCGAAAAACTGGCTCAAGGCCGTCCTCGATGCCAGCACTCTGGCCACATCTTCGCTCTTGATTGCCTCTTCTAATTTACCTGTTAATTCTTACTCGTTCCTATTCCTATCGGCAGCTAACATCTTGCTATAACTTATTGATTCTGTTCTAATCTCTCTTTTGAGAGATGCCCACCATCGGTTGTTGACGATTGCACCCGTCAACCTCTCCTTAACTAATCTGCTAATCCGGTCTCTGTAAGCCTCTTTTGCCGGTAAAGACAAATTAAGTTTCCAGTAACCGGGACCCTGTCTATGTGTTCTCCCGAGGTTGACTACGCAGGTCACTAATTTGTGATCTGTATAGCCAACCGTGAGCATTTCTGGACAGCTTAATATGTCCCTATCCTTACTTCTAACTAAGAATCTATCTAAGTACGAACTAGATTGACCACTGTGGTTCGTCCAAGTCCAGGTTGGCACAGTTGGAAAATCTAGTCGATATCTATCGACCAAGTTAAAACGGTCGAGTAACCCCTTGAGGCTGTTACACCCCCCCTCTATTAAGACATGCTCCTGCATAGTCCCAACGTGCATCTAGGATGTCATTCCAGTCCCCCGCTAGAAGCAGGCAACGCGACGTTCCCAGAAAAGTCTCCAGACGCTGGAAGAAGTCGGGTCGTTCAGCTTCAAAAGGGGAGTATAGACGGCGACCAGTCTCAAGGCCGCACCTCCACTACTGCCAACGTCTAGCACCAACAAACGACCTTCCGGGTCCGAGTGAACAACCTGTACGGCGAGACCCAGGCGTTTTTCCAGCAGTACGAAAACCCCACCCCCACCTTCAGGTTGACAGAGAGATGCGTGCACCTCAAAGTCATCGAAGGTAGGGGCCAGCTGCCGCACGACGCTGATCCGAGTCTCACAGATAACCATTACATTTATACCACGTGACCTGAGGTCATTTAGAAGCTTAGGTACAAGATAATCAGATAGATAGATAGATAGATAGATAGATAGATAGATAGATAGATAGATAGATAGATAGATAGATAGATAGATAGAGAGAGAGAGAATGGCGACGAACGCTGGTTCACACACACACACACACACACACACACAAACACATATATATATAAAGACAGAGAGAGAGAGAGAGAGAGAGAGAGAGAGAGAGAGAGAGAGAGAGAGAGAGAGAGAGAGAGAGAGAGAAGAGAGATCTGCGCGTTCTTTATTGTTCTCCATTCTGTAGAGGAAGAGAGAGAGAGGGGGTATGAGTGAGCGAGAGGGAGGGTATGAGAAAAAAGGCAGAGGGGTTAATAAAGAAAGGAAGTTTAAGCAAAGAATCGTTGCTTTCAACATTAACGGGATCTTCTGAAACTAAAAAATTCAATCTGTGAACGCAGAATTAAATATTTCGAGAAACGTTGCAACCGAAGGAAAACAGGAAGACGATATTTTGGTTCGTGAAGACGTTCCGTGGTAATGAACGGAAAAAAAGCGAGGATAATACGTCGTTATGTGGACCAAGAAGAACAATTTCATGCAAAGACGAGACAAAGTTTATGGTATAAATGGAGTCGTTAGACTAATATTCTATTTAAAATAACCGAATGATTTCCAGCCCCGAAGTTTAAGAATGATGTAAATAAAATTGTAAACGAAAATGACAGGTTATTAAAATAGTTGTTTCTACTTTTGGCACAAGGCCAGCAATTACTCAGTACATTACTAGTACTTTATTTTATCGACCCCGTAAGGATGAAAGGCAAATTTAACCTCGACGGGATTTTAACTTTGCCTTAAAATAGTAAAAGTAAACAGTGAAGATTTAGGCCAGTACATACGTATGCGCCGACGGACATATACATACATATACATACGCACACACAAATACATACACACACACAAACACACACACACGCGCGCGCGCGCGTGTGTGTATAAACCTTATGTATTTCTACAGTATTTTCTCCAAACTTAAGACATAGGTTACTTATGTACTCCGGATAGTCACGGGCACTTTCATTTTTCCAGATATTCATTATAGGGCCTCCCGGCAGATAATCCCCTCTAACCACTTCCTTGGAGTCGACTGAAGCACTGCAGTACAATGCAATAAAACGTCATAACTTCTGGAGTTCGCAACCGATTTTCACAAAACTTGACACATGGGCTACGTTTGTTCTACAGATGAATGTGAAAGGAACTTAACATTGTAACTTTAACACAGCTACTGAGCAGCCCCGAGCAACGTCGGGCTTTACTGCTACAGGCGATAAAGTTGTGCAGACAGACAGTCGCGCAGAGAAGTGATAGGCGATGAAATTGCATTTTTTTTTTTTTTTTTTCATGTCCATCCAATTTCTTTGTTTCAAAATAACTGATAGTTTGGTTACGTTGATGTTTTTTTCTGAGACAAGTGTTGCAGTGTTTACATTTTTGATTTTTGTTAATAGATTACCAGTGCAGTTTTTATCCCCAGCATCCTCTTTTGTTTTAACATTCGTATTATGGTTATGTTTTCTTAACTTCATAAGGCATACTGTTGGTTGAAGGAATATTAATCAAAAGTACCACATGAAAGTCTACACTGTAGACTCTACAGTTTTTAAGCCAAGAAAGGAACTTAACATTATAACTTTAACACAGCTACCGAGCAACGCCGAGCGCTTTACTGCTAGTGTATATTTATATATATATATATATATGGAAAAGAATGAAATGAAATGAAATTTCTCACTCTTACATACTTATATATATATATATATATATATATATATATATATATATATATATATATATATATATATATATATATATATATATATATATATATTTATTAAAATAACAGATTAAATTTTAAGCAAAGAATCGCTGCTTTCACCCTTAACAGGATCTTCTGAAACTCCCGTTAAGGGTGAAAGCAGCGATTCTTTGCTTAAACTTTAATCTGTTATTTTAATAAATATTTGCTCTACGGTTCTTATATATTTGATATATATTTATCCTTATCGAGCCCTCTTTGGATTTTAGTCTTCAAATTTATTATTATTACTATATATATAGTAGTTAAAGAGTGAAGAATAACATAGTCAGCTGTACAAAAAGGGTTTTATTTACAGTATTAATAATTCTTTCATTGATCAGGTGAGTCTAAAGGTCGCTAATCACTCGAAGTTGCGTCACTCGATCTTAAATACAGTGTGTGTCTCTGATCAAACCATCGGAATACTGGGAATTCTCGCAAACTCGCTACCTAAGGAAACCTCTTGTTGAGTCAAACAACGCCGTACGTTAAAACTATCCATAGTACAGAGTACTCACAACCTCTAACTGGATTACCTAAAACGATAACTTGTTATCCCATATATATATATATATATATATATATATATATATATATATATATATATATATATATATATATATATACATATATACATATGTATTGTAACGGGTCACTCTTGAGTGCTACTCGTAACATGTGACCCAGTACAATCTGTCACATGGTCTGGTCGTCGGCGACTAAACCGGCATCCCTACCAAGTTTACTTGGTGAGGAGGGTGATTTTGGACACCCTGCAGGACAAAAAATAAAATCTGACAAAGGACGGAAGAACTCATAAGAGTTAACGGCCATCCAAAAATGTGTAAATATGTATATACATGTGTATATATCTGTATATGCATTGATATATATACATATGTGTATATATGCGCAGGGAGATAGAAATAATCGGGCTGGATATCCGATGGTGCGGTTAAACCACTGGGAAGGAAGGACCCCTAGCCTTTGTCAGGGCATTCTTCTAGGAGAAGGTAACTTAGGAAACTAAGATAACTCCGACATAAAACCTGCGGCTCAGTAGTTACCGACGATGTTGATCGTTTCTTCTTTTCGGGTTATAGCTACTGTCGCTCAGAGAGTGGGATTGATTCAGTGCATAGTCTTTCCACACTTAAAAAAAAATCTTCACGCACAAGCATTGCACGATAGCATTAATTGATAATTATTTATAATGTTATATCGTGCAATATCCATACTCGATAACGAGAGGACAGCCATATATAAGTATATAGAGGACAGCAATATATAAGTATATATATATGTTTATACCATTATTTATTTGTATTGGTAAGTATATATTACCTGTATGTTTTGTGAAGGTACGTATACTTTCTCGTACGTATATTAGCTTGCATTTGTTACAGGTGTATATATATTATATTATATATACTGGTACATGTGTATATGGTTATTGTGTATACGTGTATTTTGCGTCTGTGTGTGTATGCGGGTTTGCACGTATGCAGGGTGCGTGTATATGCGTACTTTGTGTTTTGGTTAACGTACATTTAGCGAACATATGTGTATTTACCTGTAGGTAGAGGCGTGTGCGCGTTATATACGTATTTATGTGTGTATATTTATATAGGTTTATATAATTATATGTATACAGGCACAGACACACATATATATATATATTTTTTTAATATATTTTTATGTGTATTTGGTGTATACGTTCGTATGTGTGCGGGTACAGGTGTTGCGCGGGTTTTTGTATGTGTGCGTGCGTTTTTGTGTGCGTGTTTGTATATGCATACCCATGTCGGGTGTTTTCGCGTATACATGTGTATGTACGTATATGGATGCGTGCATCTATATATTTAATTATTGTTGATTTCAATAACCTCTGTAATTTATTTACATTATTCTTAACTCTAAAGCCGAGGATCATTCGGTTTCCTAAATAGAATTTTAGTCTACGACTTCATTTATACCATAAACGTGGTTTTCCAAATATAATTCATTAGTAGAGAAAAGCAATGAAGAGTGACATGATGCTGAATGAAAACAAAAGCCATATATACAAACACACACACGCCGACCACAACTAAATATCGAATGATACGCGATGGGGCTCCGCCACAGCCCCGGCGGTCAGAATGGAGAAGGCGTTTCCCTGGAGGACAGCAAGGGAGCCGCGCTGGAAAAGCCACTCCAACTCGCAGGGCTCACACATGCGGCTGACCAGCTCAGCGCCTATGGTGGTGAGTAGGGCGGTAGCCCTAGGACCAAGGACAACAGAAGTCTCCACTGCCAGGGGTACAACCGCAAACCTGTCGGAGAGCGTACGGTATTTGAGGAGTTTAGCCTCCTCAGTCCGACGTGCAGCAGAACCCGGGTTAATCGCAGGCTGCACCAGGTTGCGGCTGCAGAAAGTGTCGGTGCAGGTGGCATCCCAGACGAGGGGTTTGCCACCGCGGAACGGGAAGATCGTCATGCCATCTGGCCTTTTGCCGTCCCCTCAGTCCAGCCCCACCAGCTTGAGCTGGGAAGGGAAGCCTGCAGCGTCCAAGCCATGCTTTATGACCTCGTTGAGGGCAGCATGGCGTGGAAAGCGGCCGGCACTGTGGCGACAGGAAAGCGGGTGGAAGCCGAAAGGGTCCACGGTGGATCCGCTGCGACATTGGTGTGGCTCGCAGATCCGGAGGCCGAGCCTCAAGGAAACGCCAATGCGCAGGCTATTATTGTCTAGCTGCATGCCAGTGGAGAAGGAGGGCAGGGCATGGAGCCAGGCATCACTGTGGGGTTCAGAGGCCGCACGAAAGCAGGCAAGGCGGTGCTGGTCGAGCTGGCGCGTGGGCCTGTCTGAGGCCAAAATGTGGTTTTGTCTTTGTGTGCAATTGTTCTCACCGCTCCAAATAATGACGTATTATCTTCATTTTTTCCGTTCATTGCCAGGGAACGTCTCCACAAACGAAAGTATCGTCTTCCCGTCTTCCTTCGGTTGCCACGTTTTTCGAAATATCTACTTCTGCGTTCACAGATTGATTTTTTTAGTTTCAGAAGATCCCGTTAAGGGTGAAAGCAGCGATTCTTTAATCTGTTATTTTAATAAATATATATACATATATATAATGAGAACCTTAAATATGTAAATACGAGTTCTAACCATCCACCCTCTATAATTAAATCCATCCCTAGAAATATTTCCCTTAGAATCTCCCGCCTGTCGTCCAACCAGCAAACCTTCAAAGAAAATGCCGAATATTATGATGATGCACTTAGGAAGGCTGGACACCTAGATAATATAGAGTATATAGTCGACGATCACCAAAACACCCAAAATAAATCTCATAGAGGTAGAAATAGCATAGAATCACCACCATACCTACACTACCGCAATAGACACACTAATAGTCGCACACCACCAAACAGAAGGCGATGTAAAGAGTATATATGGTACAACCCGGTCTATAACAACTCTATTAAAACCAATCTACCCTCACAATTCTTTCGATTAGTTAAAAAACACTTTCCAACATCACATAAATATAATAAAATCTTAAACCCTAACACTATTCGACTTTCATATTCAACCGCCCCTAATATTGAACAACATATAAAAAAGCTTAACGCAAAACGGTTGTATAAACGCCTTCCAACACATAACAATACACGTAAAACATCAGCTATAACATCACAAAACAACAAACAACATCCCGTCCTACCTAAGCAACCTCATCAACCCATCCATGCCAATACAACAACGCAAAATTATAACTGTAACTGTTTCCAACCAGGAATGTGTCCGTTGAACAATCAGTGTCTTGAACGCAACATGATATACAAATGTACTATCGAATCGGATAGCCAGAAGTGGTACTATGTGGGGTCTACAGCCACCTCCTTCAAATCTCGCCTTTATACTCGATAAAACATGAAAACCAGCGTTATGTAACAACACTCGCAGACAAGGCTTGGCAGCTGCGCGAAAATAACCAACAATTTAACCTAAAATGGGATATAATAGTGTCTACCCCTGCATATATCCCACGGACAGGAATTTTGTAAATTGTGTAATATGGAATTATTTTGTATTATGAAATCCAAAAATATTTTATTAAATAACAGAATAGAGCGATCGTTATACTGTAACCATCGCTTAAAATCTACATTTTCATATTACAAACACCACCAGGATCGAACGCCTGTCTCCATCTCCGTTTGATTGTCAAAATACATATTAACATTCTCTATTAGTCTTAATTCTATCAACTCTTCTATTCTTTACAATTTAATATAAACTGCTATAGATAAAATGAGATTTCTTAATTCAATTCCCTAATGCATATACCAGCAGGCTACCAACATTGTTGTTATTCAGTAGCAGTGAAAATCTCCCTCTTCCTTAATTGACACTTTATAATTAATACTACTACACCAAACGACCAGCCCTGTCCATTGTTCAATTGGTCAAGTATAGATTAAAATAGGCACTCCCAAAAATTCTTATTTAGATAAAATAAACCATATACTCATTGTATTCTCATTAGAAACCCTTTATATACTTGTTTACCAGTAAATTGAATTGCCATCTGTCATATACTATCCCCTCTCTTCTTCCTTTATTACAACTAATATAGATACTTCAATTTTTCTGATTTTTTCCAATTTATCCAATATCTCTGAAGAAGTGACAACTGATTATACATTTGCTATCGAATACTTGCTAACATTATATGATTACGCAAGCAGCGATACATAGGTAATCCGTCTGTTACAGAAACATATGTCAATACCTAATAAATTCCTTTTTAAAAAAAGCACTTTCATTTTATATTCATCTTTTCTATATATATATATATATATATATATATATATATATGAAAAGGGAGTAAGGTTCTATACAAAACAGAGGTTATAGAGAAATAGTAGGATTGGAAACAGTATGGAAAATATATTTAAAGAATATTTTCTTTTTTTCTTCTTTGATCCGTCAAAGTGACATTATTGAAAAAAATGAGAGGAACAATTTAAAAAAAAAATGAATTTTATAATGAATATAAAATATATGAAATATTACCGGTTTCGATGTATCGGTGTAATCCATCTTATCAAAGGTTATAATATAATTAAAAAGAATTAAAAAAGAATTAAAAATTTAAACTTTAAAATTAAGAGTTGAAGGAAGTCTGTTCATCTTTCTTGTTGAGAAGAAGACTGAGTCTAAAATGGAACCTTATATATACATAGAGAGAGAGAGAGAGAGAGAGAGAGTAGTAGTAGTAGTAGTAGTAGTAGTAGTAGTAGTAGTAGTAGTAGTAGTAGTAGTAGTAGTAGTTGTGTCTTTTCACAGAACAAAATTATTTTTTGGGAGAGGAATTTTTCTGTATTTTTGTGTGTATCTCAAATGTGTTAAAGGACTGGTCAAGAGTTCAGATGGGGGTGGCGAAGAGGGGAAATGTAAACTAGAGATACCTAGACGATTGCTTTATGTCAGAAAATCATGAACACACTCACTGTTTTCAAAAATATGATAAACAACATAAACAAAAACATACAATTCACAATGGAATCCAAATTAGCCTTCTCGGATATCTTTATTTTAAAAACACGGGAAATGGAAACATCTTTTATAAACCTATGGACTCTAAACAGTACCTCCTCTTCACATCAAGTCACCCAAAACATATAAAACCTAACATTCCTTTTAACTTAGCCAAATGTATATGCACCATAGTATCAGATCCAGCTAAACGGAAACAGGCTAAATGAACTAAAAAACACACTTTCCTTAAGAGCCTTCCCACTTGACATATTTAATGACGGAATAGACAGAGCAAAACACGTACATTTTCATCACCTTGACAATGCAAAGCACAGAACCACAAACAATACCTTACCATATGTATCCACGTTCAACCCCAGAAATACCGAAATGTTCGACCGCCTACACAAAAACCTCCCCATTCTATTTAAAAATGAAAGAATGAAAAAACTCCTAGAAACACACAAGATCATTAAAAGCAAAAGGCAACCCAAATCACTAAAACACATTATCACTGCAACAAATACACACAAACCTATCTCCAGCCTTACGGTAACAAAATGCGGAAGAACAAACTGTGGAACATGCCTATACTTAATTGAAGACATAAATTCACGTTTAAAGATGGCCAAACTTTTCAGTGAAAAACAACTTCACTTGCAACTCGGAGAACCTGATCTATGTAATCACATGCGGTGGCTGTCGACATAACTATATAGGACAGACGGGATGTCATTACGCAAAAGAATGACCATCCATCGCAAACAAATCCGAGACGTAAACACAAGGAAAATCCCCTTAAGTAGCCACATTGCAGATTGTGCAGGAATGACTCTACCCAACTTTAAAATCTTCCTACTGTATAAGTGCTCAGGTTCTTTCACTCAACAACAAAGAATAAATAAAGAAAAACTATTTCTTAACAGATTTAAACCAAAATTAAATATGTAATCGCCCCCATTAGATTATTCATAAGGACCTATTGACTAAGCACATATACATATACAGACAGATCGATACATTTGCACACATACACGCGTATATATATATATATATATATATAGAGAGAGAGAGAGAGAAAGAAAGTGTATACGTGTATATATATATATATATATATATATATATATATATATATACGCGTGTATGTGTGCAAATGTATCGATCTGTATGTATATGTGTATGTGCTTAGTCAATAGGTCCTTATGAATAATCTAATGGGGGCGATTACATATTTAATTTTGGTTTAAATCTGTATACGTGATACGTGTATATATATATATATATATATATATATATATTGAAGTTTCCGTTGAAAATTGAAAAAGTCATAGGAGTGAAGAGTGCTCTATGTAAGTACCAGAGCTAAATTTAATATGTAAGTACCAATTTAATATGTAAGTACCAGAGCTAAATCCAATATAAATTGGATTGCTCAACTTTGAACCAATCTAAAGAATATGCAAGAGGAACAAGAAGATGCGCACTCTGTATAAGTGAAAAATATTGGATTTTACAGAACCTTAAATAACCAAAAACCTGCCTAAATGCAAAAACAGAAATTTTCACCAGTTGTCACGCATGAAATCACACTTGCTTTCCTGCTCATATAAACTTAACTCACTTTCAGATACTTATCCTCCATAAACTCTTGTTCTTCACTTTCCTTAAATTACCCTCTTTACAGACTTCTCTTTCTGATTTACTTTTATTTTTATTTTTAACTTTATTTTTACTTCACATCCACCAATGACCCCCCCCCCCCCCAGTTTTTTTTATTCACTTACCTAATATCTTCACAATTCCATACATTTTACTTCCTCATTTTCTTTCACTACCTGACAACATTGTCACTTGCGTTTTCAACTCCAGATATATTCTGTTGTCTCTCAGCCGCTTTTATGTATGTATAATATGTACTCATTTATTCATACGGCTGGTTTTTAATTTGTATCTATGCGTGTGAGTGTGCATGTGTGTGTATGCGTGTTTGTATATCTATACGAACGCATTCGTATGTGCGCGTGTGTGTGTGTATGTGTGTTTTTATATCTATGTTTTTACATACTTATATATACGTGTGTGTGTATGGGTGCATGTATATGTATATGTATGTATATGTATATATATGTATATATATGTATGTGTATGTATGTGTGTATATATTTATATAGATAGTCGCGTACGTGCGTGTGATTAGATATACATGTGCCTATATATATATGTGTGCTTCGTGTGTATGTATGCGCGCCTTTGTATGTATGTACGCATTTATGTGCTTTTGTCTGTACGTATTTATATATATATTTATATATATATATGTGTACGTACGAACCTATGTTTGTTTTCTATTTTTTCTAGTGTTACTTTATAATTGATAACTCCCCTCTTACTTTCTCTTTAATTTAAACATTTTTTTTATTCTCATATATTTTTTTATATATGTATCGAGCCTCAGACTGACACTGCTTTGACTGATACACTCCCTTCCCTGTATATATCACTCGCATGTATGTGGTCGCGTGTGTGTGTGTGTTTATACGCGTGCTTTCATACCTGTATGTGTATATATTTAATTCCTTAATACCTGAATCTGGATGTACGTTAACTCTATTATTTTACAATTTCTTTTTCAACATATATTATATACGTACATGCTTGCCCTCACATATGTACTTACGCACACATTTTTTCACTATACACATGCATTTGTACATACACACATATGTACATTTGTGAGTGAATATACACACATTTATACACATACCCTAACTATATTTCCTTATTTTATTTTTATATATCTCTTGCATTGCTTTTATTTATATATTTTTTTTTGCCCGTTAAACTTTTGCCTTTCTTGAGGAGATTTTTCAAATATTTCACTATGTTTTAAATTGCCTTGTCCGACGAACAAATGAGGACGTTTTTTGTATTCGTCTTATTCGGGAAACCTCTGGCAATGAGGTAATTATATTGTATTGTTTATTATACATTATATATATATATATATATATATATATATATATATATATATATATATATATATATATATATACACGTATACACACACACACTCTCTCTCTCACACAGACCACGAAATAATAAAGAAATTATTCATACACATATTTTCCCCCCAAAATCCCTTTCCAAGTTCTTAATTGACAGCCATCACTAATACTATATTGTTTTTTTTTAATTACTCACCACAAAAAGACCTGTGACAAACAAACTACAACACACACACACACACACACATTCTGAGGATTTGATCAGAGGTAAATAATGTATTGGAGATCAAGTGACGCAACTTCGAGCGATTAGCGGCCTCTAGACTCACCTGATCAATGAAACAATTGTTAATACTTGAAATAAAGCCCCTTGTTGTACAGCCGACCATGTTATTCTTCAATCTTTCACTATATATATATATATATATGTATATATATATATTTGTGTGTGTGTGTGTGTACGTATGCATACTTACATATATATATAGATGTGTGTGTGTGTATATATGTATATATATATATACGTTTATGGAATCAAACTGACCTTATCAAAGAGTTGATCACACAGATCCCTCTGTTGCTGTTTATTCTTCATCTGTATTTCGTCCAGTTCGTAAGTGAGGCAAGCCTCGGCGAATATAATGTATGCCTTTTGGAGCAATTCAGCCCGCAACCGATGCCATCCTCTGAAGAGGTTATTCCGATGTTCGCGGTAGAAACGCCAGCTAAGCCACCACTTCTGATGTTGAATCTTTGAGGAAACAAAAGTCCATTTATTATTTCAAGTATAATTTTCATTTTTTCAAAACCAAGTGTTTATTCAATTTTTATTTAAAATACTAGCTGAGGTACCCGGCTTTTCTCGGGTGAAGAGTTATGAGAAGACGGGTAAAAGAGAAAGCGACTGTATTGGATATGTTGTCTGGTTGGCACTAGGAGGTGAGACCGTGGTGTGTGTGTGTGTGTGTGTGTGTGTGTGTGTGTGTGTGTGTGTGTGTGTGCGTGTGTGTGTGTGTGTGTGTGTGTGTGTGTGTGTGTGTGTGTGTGTGTGTGTGTGTGTAAACCAGCGTTCGAATCGGAGACGGTGACCGCGAAACACGATCATCACTGACAACGAACACGCAGAGAGAATCCCTTATGGTTGATTCTCAACCAGCTAGAAATAGCAGTCAGGGATATTTTTCTTCTTTTATGTTATAAAATTAGTATCGATAAACCTTCCCGGATATACCCTTATTCCATGGCTGGAACTACTTTTCAATTGTCAGTTTTCGTTTTTGTGTGATGCGCGAAGGAACCAACCAACAAACATTTCTCTTTTATATTATGTATAGATTAAGGTAGTGAATAGGATTTAAAATGCCTCCGATGTGTTCCGGTTCATTGCCATTGATACATTTATCCATTTCTCCCTCTCCCACTTTCTCTGGAAGAATTCGGCTGTATTGTGACCTAGAGAGGTATGGGCTCGCCAGGTTTAAAATGATCAAGACGCCTCCCCATCCTTTTATAAATTATCATAACGACAGAAAGAAAAATGAAAACTGTTGGAGGGGGAATAAAGAAGGGAGTAATCTCTATACCCATGACGAGACGGTATATCTCAGCTACGCTCCAATGGGAATGATGGCGAAAACATTTCTGCCGAGAATAGTCATCGGTACCCATTGCATCAGCCATTCTACCTCCAAAAGATTCTGTGGATGACATGGTGAAAGCATTCCCTCGCTTCATCCGACATTTCACTGCGCGGCACTCCTCCCTAAGTCGTGATGTCTTCGTCCCAATTTGGCGGAGGAAAACGCTTTTCAGTAAATATAATGCAGTCGATGATAGTAGTGTAGATCCTATCATTAAAATACCAATGAGACCTCATAGGAGACCAGACTAAACGTACGCAATGTGAGCTGTAACAACAGAAAACAAAAACAATGCACTCTATTGTTGGCTATTGTCATTTCTCACTTGCAATTATATGAAAATGTCTTTAATGTTGGTATAGTTTTAATCACAGGTCTGCTTGATAAGGGCTGATCTTGGACTAGTCAATATCAGCTACACCATTAGTTGAAACAGTAACAACAATATCAACAACGATAACAACAAGAATACCAACAACAGCAGTAGCAGCAACAGAAACAACAATGACAACAGCAGCACCAACACAACCACCATCAACAAAAGCAACAGTAACAACAACAACAATTGCGAGAAGAACATCAAAAACAGCATCAACAAGAATAACTACACTCCGAAATCAACAACGGCAACAGCAACAACAACAACAACAACAGCAGCAGGAACAACAAATAAGTGAAAATAGAGACCAGTTCATTTTTCGATATTTGCGGCAGCTGTTTCATTAATCGGTCAAGAACTAGCCATGATTTCTGTGGGTTATCTGAATCATACTGCTCCAGGATTGATACGAACTCTCGATGTTCCTCTTCGCTCCAGTTACCGTATTCGTCAAACCTGCAAAGAGATTGAGGGAGAAGGTGGAGATAACTAAAAAGTTTAAGTCTACCCCAACCCTAGAGGCTAATCAAAAGCTTATCACGGTTTGATTAGTGTTAAGCGACTGAGAGTATGACCGGGTAGACCGCACGCTAACGTTTAAATCACCAGGTAGACTATAGGCTAACGTATGAATGACCAGTTAGACAACACAAGTGTATGTATCGACCCCCTTACGGCTGGAACTCAGAACGGATAAGAGTTGCGTCCCTTTGCGAGGAACTCAGAACGGATAAGAGTTGCGTCCCTTTGCGACGGTCGTGACCCCTAGTGTCACATCCATGAACTAAGCGTCCCTTTGTGACGGTCGTGATCCCTAGTGGTACATCCATGTACTAAATGGAGTTACGTCCACATGGCGACTATATATTTGAGAACGTGAGGCAATTCTCTCTCACTTCCTACGCCGCAGCTGAAAAGACCACTTCAACCTTACCAAGAGACTACTTCTGCTTTATCTCCCTAGAGATGACTCCTGTCTTCTCTCTCTCTTCTCTACACGCTCCAGTCTGGGAGTTGAGACCAACTCACCATCACAACATGTGGTAAAACATATTTCTATTATTATATTTGACTTCTGTGAAGTAAAACTATTATACAAACATGCACCAGCCATTATTGTTCTTTTTAATAATATATACACTGATGCTAACATTCTAAATGTACATGGCCAGTTGAACTATGCTGAACTCCAAATGACCAGGTAGAACATACGTTAGCGAATATATGGCCAGGTAAACCGTACGCTGAACTTTAAATGGCCAGGTAGACCACACACTGAGCAGACAGCCCTCACATTAAATTGTAAATAATCAGGTAGACTGCACGCTAATGTGTAAATGACCAGGTAGGGCACACACTAAACTGTAAATGGCCAGTTTAACCGCACACTGGATTATAAATAACCAGATAAACCACACACTAAACTGTAAATAGCCAGGTAGACCACATACTATATTGTAAATGACTACATAAATCGCATATTGGCCTGTAAAAGACCAAGCATACCGCGCGTTAATGTAACAAATAACTAGGTAGACAGCATGTGTAATGTGTACACTAATGCGTAAACATAATAATGGTTTCTTATTTAAAGGCCAGCAATTTGGGGGCGGGGGAAGTCGATTAAATCGACCCCAGTGCGTGACTAGTACTTTATTTTATCGACCCCGTAAGGATGAAAGGCAAAGTTAACCTCGGCGGGATTTGAACTCAGAACATAAAGGGCTGTAACTCTATGCTGCAAAGCATGGCGTCCGACCTTCTACCGATTCTGCCAATCCACCGCCTTAATATGAATATAATGAAAAGTATTGTGAACAGTGCCCAGGTGCACTACAACTCATCAAAGGTGCATGTATAGTACATAAGAACATAGATTAATGTACAAATGTCAGGAAAGTGAACAGTGTATAAGTCATAATATACACACAGACACATACCTGCAGGAAAACCGCCTGCTAAAGTATAAATGACCAGGTATACTGCAGGATCACGTGTAAATGGCCACGTAGACCACACGCTAAAGTAGAATCCATGTAATTTCCCCTTACCTTAAAATCTCTTTGTTAGTGTCTTTCAAACTCTGAAGCTTGTCATTGTATTTTTCATCTATAACTAGGAATTCCCTCAACACTCGGCTCTTCAGCTCATCGTCAGGGCACTCCATATTAATGGCTTCCCAAGGAATCCCTAGTAAGGGTTTCTGAGCAGTATCCGTATTTGTGAAAAAAATAGAGACTTGTCGACCTAAACAAGAAATACAGAAGAGCGACCAAAGGAATGTAATTTCTTCTCAAATTAGATTTTTTTAGAAATTTTATCTTAAAACTCAACTATTATAGAACAATGAACGTAGGTATTATTTGTACACACACACACACACACACACACACACACACACACACACACACACACACACACACACACACACACGCATATATATATATATATATATATACACACACACACACACACACACACACACACACACACATATATATATATAGTTTTGCGAGGTTTTTGATATGAAATCGTGTGTCGAAACAAATATTGTTTATTTAGTCAGTTTATTTATTTATTTTTTTATTTATTTATTTATTTATTTATTTATTTTTTGTCTTCTTTGCGCAGGCCCTGAGAAAGACCCACTTAAAGTTTAAGGTGGTAGAAAAACCAGAAACCACCATAAAATCCCTGATCAGCAAAACCTACCCTTTTAAGAAAACCCACTGTACTAATAGGAAATGTATTATATGTAAAGTAAACCCCCGGATAAACTGTAAAACTAGAAACGTAGTCTATAGCATAAGATGTACAGAAGGTACTTGCAGAAACATGACAACAACATACATAGGCGAGACAGCTCGTGGCATAGGTGATAGGATAGACCAACACTGGGGGGAACTAAAAGGACGAAAAAACGGTTCAGTACTATACGAACATGCCAGACAACAACACGACGGTAACATAGACAACATAGAAATTAGAATAATATCTAAACATAGAAATGACCCAGCAGATAGGCAAATCAGAGAGGCTAGCGAAATAGAACTTAGAAGGCCAAGGCTAAACAGAAAAAATGAATGGAATAACAACAACACCCAAACAAACAACACATACCTAAGAGAAGTATAAATAAATAAATACATACACAAGCACAATAACAACAAACACATATAAACACACACTAGTAAACTAAGATAGAATACAATAACCAATACATGGTCACCCAAACACGAACACACATCAAACACTATACACACACGCAAACGCAAGCGCAGAGAAGACAAAAAAAAAAAAATAAACAGACTAAATAAAGATGGCGTAGGCATACAATACAACGGGAGGAAATATAATAGCACCACTGACGATGTTGCAGATGTGCAACGAAAGAACTTTGTTAGACTATATATATGTGTTTGTGTCTATATTGTATCTGTATTTTTGACCGTTGGTCAGTCAATGGTAACATTGAGGACCTAATAAATTAAATTAACCGATATAAAAGACACAGAAGCGAAAACCAACCAAACAGTGAGTGTGTTCTGTTATTAATTCTGGTAATATTATTACACAAATATGACCCTCCCCAAGTATAACAACATATATATATATAAGAGTCCACTTGAATAAGTATCTGTTGATCTTATACAAGCTTCTACATAAATTGGTATAATTTCACCCAACTTGTAGAAATCTTATAATGAAACGAGTCGTCTGGGAAGTGATGTATATGATATATCTCATATGAAATGATACAGCCAATTTTTCACACAATACAATTAGTTAGCACCCCGAACGTTTAATTAGGAATATACTCAGGTATTTCCTAATGTTTGTTGAGTGAGTTGGAATTTGGCCGGAGTATCGCTATTAGCTTTCTCCGATTATGTATTTACATATATATATATATATATATATATATATATATAGAGAGAGAGAGAGAGAGAGAGAGAGAGAGAGAGAGAGAGAGAGAGAGAGAGAGAGAGAGAGAGAGAGATTGCCACACTCACAGATAAATAGGTAGATAAAGAGATAGCAAGGTTTAAAATTCAAAACAAGAGGATTGCTCAAGGCTGCAATACCTTTAATCATAAGTCTGCACAATCGAGGTTGACAACATTAACAACATACTACTAGGGGAGACAGTAACAGAACGGTTGACTTGCTGAAAAGAGCAGCTAAATCTCCCTTAGGTCACTACCATCTTTATAAAAAGCATTCATCGGGCTATACTTTATACAGATATAGTAGATGTAGCCCTGCATACATGTTCACGGGGTCTGAATACACAGCAATAGCAACAACAACAATAACAACAGCGTGCAACCAATAACTGACTTGTCAAATCTCCCAGTCCAACAGGGAGATCTCCCACGCACTTTGGGGTGGGTGAAAGATGTCTTTTCCTGTGAAAATGGGTATGCCTCATTTCTCGCTGTTTTGGGGCACTTTTTTCATGGTACTCTCAATTTGGGAATTTAGAGGTTGGCAAGTCTGCAATAGTAGGAAAAGACTGGTGCTGAACCCCTGTCGGTTCCGACTATAAGGCTTCCAGTTGTTCAAACATCAAAACAACCTGCTCGCGAAATGTTAACGTGCAAGTGGCTGATAATTCCACAGACACGTATATCCTTAATGTAGTTCTCCTGGAGATTCAATGTGATACATATGGCTGGCACTTTGAATTATAGGTACAACTCGTTGTTACCAGATTTCTATAAATAATTGTTTCTACTTTGGGCACAAGGACAGCAATTATCTCAGTGAATTACTGGTACTTTATTTTATAGACCCCGTAAGGATGAAAGGCAAATTTAAGCTTGGCGGGATTTTAACTCAGACCGTAAAGGGCCGTAACTCTATGCTGCAAAGCATGGTGTCCAACCCTCTACCGATACTGCCAATCCACCGCTCAATTTCTATAAATAATAGCGTAGAGAAATGGGAGTAAAAGACTCGCACAAACGAAAAAAGTTATTCTCTGCATTCGAGATTTTCTACATTTCCTATGGAATCTTTTTTTTTTAATAGAAAGGAAAAGAAAGAGTAAAGAGAAAAAACAACAACACAGAAGCTGTTAGCACACACATCTAGGACCACAACAACAAATGGCAGGCGAAAGGGGGGGACAACCGAGCCGCTACCAGAGTAAAAGATAACAGTATTGAGAGGAACACTGGGAAACCTCTCTAATAATTTTTGAGGCAAGCCAGCACACTCTCGGCGTTACCTCGGGTGATGGCGAAGCTGATGCGCAGGAACAATCAAGCGCCCTCGCAAGCTTCACCAGGTACTTCTGTTAGGCGAGCCGGCAGTGAAGATAGGAATCTCGCAGTCAGTAGCCCGACTCCCCCAAACGTCTCGAACACCACAGGCTGGAAAATGTAGTTGGCCGACACATCACAGTATTTTAGGATTTTGTTCCGTTCGGCTGCGGAAGCTGTGACTCGCGCCCTAGCCGCAGCATCCAGGATGTGAAAAGAAGAAAAACAGTAATGAAATAACGTGCTTTACTCAAGGACACAATGGGTTCCCGAGAATGAAAGAGACATAACAATATAAAACGTGTTTCTTACATCTTTCATAAATTTCTTCCTCAAGCTTTGTTTGTTCCATCTCAAGCTTACATATGATTGCCTGTTGTTGTTCTTTCACAGATGCAATAACATCTCTAATCTCCTTGGCCTTCTGATGCACATATGTCGATTTCATTCTATTTGTGTCGCCGTCGACATTTTCATTCAGCCATATTTTCATATCTTCGCTTCAAGAAGGAAGAAAAAAAGGAAGCAACTACTCAATACAATGGAAATGCAAAAAAAAAAAATGAAAATGATAAAATAGACAAAAAAAAAGGAAAAAACAAGAGACACGGTTGGATACTGAATGTATTCCTAGATGCATGCATGGTGCCGTAACTCACAAGGGAGTCGTAGGGGCGTCGTATTAACACGGTGTTTCTAGGGCACTTTTTAAACCTGGCGGAGCCCAATCCTCTCTCGGTCTGGATATAACAGATTTCTCCCAGAGTAGGATAGAGAGAGCAAAAGAGATATAGAGGAAGAATCGATCTCAGTACTAGACTGGTACATTCTTTAATCAACCTTGAATAGATGAAAGGTAAAATTAACATCGGCGAGATTTGAACTCAGAGCAGAGAGCCGAAACGAATACTACGAAGCATTCTATCCGACGTTCTAAAGACTCTGCCAATTCGCCGCCTACATTCCAGGATACACTATGGATAACAAAAACACTGAGTGGATGGTCACGACTGGAATGCTACAGCTTAGTGCCTCCGCCAATGACTTTGTTTCTTCTTACCTTTCCTAACAAAGTTTCACCTGCGCACACACAGGATCACCAGTCTTGTCTGGTGAGTACGCAGGTGAGACTACAGAGTAACAAGGCTTAGCCATAATAAATGAATATTTAAACTCTACTTCGGTATCGAGTTTTCATTCTTATGCCCGTCAATAATTCACCTACTTTAAATTGAATTTTTTTCAGACACGTTTTCCTTGCTGACATTTTGAAAAAAAAAAAAAAAACTTTAATCAAAAGATAAATTCATTGTTGTATGGTTCCGTTCTTCAATACTTTTATTTACTGAATACTGTCGATTTCCGTTTTGTTAAACATAAACTCGGAAATATTTTCATCATGTCTTCCAATTTCATATCGATAATAAATAATACCTATCAGGATAATGTCATATATTTTCTACAATAACGCAATGCCACTTCTATGAACTGTGAATAAAAAGTCTTCTAAATTTCATCAACATCATCGTAAACTACATCTTCGAAAATGTATCTTTGCAAGATTTCATTTGAAAATATGCATTACTAAGAAAGTTTTGAGGAAATAACTAGATGGGCGGCTGTGCTGACAATAAACTCTAGTTATACCAACAAGCACCATAAACCCACACACCGCCTGTTCTTGTGTGTATACGTATATAGGCGGGAGGCGACGCGAAGTATTGTTGAATCTCCGGAAGCTCCCGTTACTCTCACTAACCGGAGTTACATCAATAAATACTGTATAGACAACAGGACAAACAGCTGTCGACCTTAAAACAACAAACGACACAACGATCACAATGCCGGGACAGATCTTTTCTTTTCCGTATTGCCTTTTTACTGTTTTTCTTTTCCTCTTGACACAGCAAATAAATTACATCCTACTACTCTTTGTAGCTAGTCTGGAATGGATACCCGTCAGTTTCAACGATGAGCATTCCAGTTGTTCTAGCAACAGAATAGCTTGCTCATGAAATTAACGTGCTAGCATTTCACAGACACGTGTTTCCTTAATGTAATTTCCAAGGAGATTCAGCGTGGCATTGTATGACAACCCTAGTCTTTTGAATTACAAAGATAGTCTATCTTGTATTGTAGCGTAAGTGACTAGGCATTCAACAGGCACGAATAATCTTAACGTAATTCACAGGAATATTCATCGTAACACATTGTGTGACAAGGCTGACTCTGAGTCTCTTTTATATAATAGTGTAACTGAGTAGTACACAGAGGTGTACCCATGACATAATTCTTAGGGCACTTCAGTGTGACACGTTGTGACATTGCTGGTCTTTTGCAATACACAGGGTGTCTCAAAAATCCCATTATATATATATAATTGTCTAGTGACTTTTGGAGCACCCTCAATACCAGTCATGGGTAACTTGCGGTCCGCGAAGCTTTCAGAATGGCTCGCCTAAGTCATCCAAGTGAAATCTTTCTGATTTTTTTACCCCAACTTTTCAGTCGTAATTTATTTTTCTATCATTTTTACGATCGAGGAAAACAACGTGTACGCATTCTGAAGAAACAAATCAAAACAACCTGAATTATATCTCATGCGACCCGCTTCTCGAAAAAGGTTTCCTATGCCTGCTCTTTATGTATCTCTCTCTGTATATGTGTGTATGTATATACATATGTATACACACACATATACCATTCCGAGAAGGCGTGTGTGTGTGTGTGTGTGCGTGTGTGTGTGAATGATTAAGATTTTTTATGATAAATTCTAACTTAACCGATGCGATTTTATGACAGAAATAACGTGACGGTGGCGTTTGCGAGAAACGAACCTCATATTCGTGGTAGCCCGGATAACTACAGTAACCACAATGCAAAGACCAATCGCCATTAAACCCAGGATTTAATGATCGTCGAGCGAACTTTTTAATCATTTGAAGACAAACCTCATTAACCTTTAAACAACAAACCATAACATAATCGGAATGGATTGTTTTGTTTCGTTTTATTTTCTTCATACATTACAGAAAAGCAATGAAGAATGACATGATGCTGAAAGAAAACAAAAGCAATATATACAAACACACACACACACACACACACCGACCACAACTAAATATGGAATGATTCGCGATGCCCCCCCCCCCCCCCCGACACACACACACAGCCCCGGCGGTCAGAATGGAGAAGGCGTTTCCCCGGAGGATAGCAAGGGAGACGCACTGGAAAAGCCACTCCAACTCACGGGGCTCACACCTGCGGCTGGCCAGCTCAGCGCCTATGGTGGTGAGAAGAGAGATAGCCCTAGGGTCGAGAACACCAGACGTCTCCACTGCCAAGGGCACAACCACAAACCTGTCGGAGAGCGACCGGTATTTGAGGAGTTTAGCCTCCTCAGCCCGACGTGCAGCAGAACCCGGGTTAATCGCAGACTGCACCAGGTTGCGGCTGCAGAAAGTATCGGTGCAAGTGGCATCCCGGACGAGGGGTTTGCCACCGCGGAACGGGAAGATGGTTATTTTCTTTGTGTGCTGTTTTTTTTCTTTATATGTTGACTTTTCTTATATAAATAATAAAAATCTTTACACGAACAACACCCACATCGTACCGTCCTGTGCCGTCTGTAATATTTTTCTTGATGTCAGCCCTTGTGGCCAATAAAGAAATCATCATTATTATTATTATTATTTCATTCTCTTTTCGTTCGTTTGTTCGTTTATTTGAGTTCCTCTCGTCTCTGTTTCTTTACAAACGCCTAGCAACGCTTAAAACAATAATCGTTGGTGATAGATCCTGCAACTATCAATTTACTCTCCGCCTGTTTATATTTCTTGTGTAAATATCATCATCATCATCATCATCATCGTAATCATCGTCATCATCATCATCATCATCGTAATCATCGTCATCATCATCATCATCATCATTTTCTCTTCCCCCACTTCAGCTCTCCCAGCCCACCACGTCACACACCTACCGCCACCACTACCACCGCCGCCACCAGCACCGCCAGCAGCAGCAGCAGCAGCACCAGCACCAGCACCACCACGACCCTACCACCACTACCACCACCACCACCACCTCACACTGCAAAACATTGTTTGATTTAGTCTATGTAGGCGAGCTTTATTTGAGCTTCTAATTGTGTGTGTCTGTGTGCTTGTTTACATGTGTCTGTGTATCGGTTGTGCAGGCACGAGTGTGGGTATATACAGGTAAACACATACGTCTGGGAAGGTTGTACTGTTGGCTATATATTGTTGACGTGTTATATGGCTCAGTGGTTAACATATCGTCATCACTTCCTCGTGGGAAGTGATGACTACACGTTTTCGACAGACCTCGTACACACACACACACATATATATATATACACACATGTATATATACATGTATACGCGTGTTTGTGTATGTGTGGACATGCCTATATATACATTAGACAATTTAGTTGTAGTGATTAGTTTAGCTCTTTGCACTCATCAAACATGGTCAAAACACGTGATATGCGATAAACATAACATAAATTGTAGCGCATGTCAAAATAGATGTGTTTTGGTAGTTTGGGGAGAAAATATAATTATTGGAGTGGGGCACGCCCCTCCACCCCTAGTTCCACCGCCACAGTATATTGAAAAAAAATTATGCTCTGTGCTCTTTCCTAAGAGGTTAATATGTCGAGCTTCTTCACATTTGGTAAGAAACTGGTATTATACCTAAATTTATTCATCTCCTAAATATATATATATGCATACATTCATTTATTGTGGCTATTAGTGAGCTTTGTTACGCTAAAGTTTCACCTGCGCACACACAGGATCACCAGTCTTGTCTGGTGAGTACGCAGGTGAGACTACAGAGTAACAAGGCTTAGCCATAATAAATGAATATTTAAACTCTACTTCGGTATCGAGTTTTCATTCTTATGCCCGTCAATAATTCACCTACTTTCAGGTCTTGAATAATCAACCCCGCCCCAACTTATTAATTTGCCCCCCCCCCCCCCCCCCCCCCCCCCCCCGGGCGAAATTTTATTGTGATTCATATTGACATAGCAGCTGGAGAATCTAATAATAATTTTATTTTACATTAAAAAAACCGATTATAAATTATAAAAGAACATTACAAGAAATCCCATATTTACGAACGTACACTATACAATTACTGATTTCTCAAGTATTCCCATTACTACCACCTCTCCAATCATTTGAAACCCGAGAGTGCCACCAAACTCTCCTCCTCTATATGTCTATCACACAAAACTCTCTTTTAATACCCCTCTTTGCATCTACTAAAACAAAAATCTACCCCTCTCTATATCTACCACGACACCGCCTCTCTTATTCCACTCTCTCTATATAGGACTGAAACACTCTCTTTAGCTCTATAAATAACTACACTTATCTCTCCCAATCCTCCTCTCTATATCAATTAACACCAAACTCTCCCCCTCTCTATATCTACTACACCCAACTCTCTTCCAATCTGTCTCTACATAACATGTACATAAATTGTAGCGCATATACAAATAGATGTGTGTTTAGTTTGGGGAGAAAAATATAATTACGCCCCCCCACCGACTTATTGGGACTTGTCAAAATCAGTTATTTATAAGTAAAAGTCTCATTATAAATCTCACCAAACCGCACAACGGCGAGCAGTCAGAGGATATGTTTACATTTAAGATGTATGCGTAATTATTATGTTTAACACATTAGAATTTTGTACACGTGCTTATTAAAAAAAATCTTTGATTGAAGTATGAAACAAAGCCTTTTGTACTGTTTATTAATATAATTTACTGTATTTTGAGCTGTTTTAACTTCTCCACCTGTTTCCAATTTGTTATATTGTCTTTGTAAAAAACGATATCTTTTTCATGTATATATATATATATATATATATATATATACTGCCAATACTGGAATTGAACCATCAAGACGTTGAGGTATGTCATACATCAATTCATGTATTTTATCTGACGAGGACGTACTGGAAAAACAACACAGTACCTTCGAAATATATATAATAAAACATATATTTTGATTATGTGAATGTCTTCATTTATTAATATTCTGAATAATATATATATATATTGTTCGGAAACAATATTGTTTCCGAAGAAGATAGTCTGATCGAACCTATATATGAAGTCTGATAGTATACAGTTATATAACTGCTATAGTTCAGTCAATATGTCAACATGATCAACCCCCCCCCCGAAACGATCGTAAAACAATGACATGAATAGGTGAAATAACTTGACTTTGTTGTTATTATTTTCATTGTTAATTTAATATCTAATATCAGACTCAATCTATGGAATTAACTCAGCAGGACACGGAACCTTTCTATGGATTTCACTGGATTACTCACTATGGATTACATTGAGTTCTATCTACGCTACGGACCCTACCACGAAGGGTAGACCACATTGAAAAAAAATATATATATACTAGCTGATGTACCCAGCTTCACCTGAGTAAACAGATGACAAAAGAAGATAGGTAGAAAAGAAAACGACTGTACTGGATGCGTTGCCTGGTTCACAGAATGAGGCGAAACCGTGGTGTGTGTGTGTGACAAAAGAAAAAAAAAACAATAAAAAGTCTTCCGGATACACCAGATTCGTTTTACCATTCGTGCATAGTATATGAAGAGGCGTTCCCACACGTGAACAACCCACATACAACTGTCCATGGGTAAAAAGTGATTACCTTGTATTCAATCCTATAACTTCGAAAATTTGAGCCTGAACTTTATTTATGGACTTAGGCAAAACTGGCTCGAAGTCTTGAGAATTTGAATGACAGCTTGGTAGTCAGATTTTGGGAATAAATGCATTTTCTCCTTGATGATTGCTTCCAAGAATAGTAACCTCTAGGAGATGTTTCATCATCTGCCTGTCTGTAAAGAGTGTGTCATTGCATAGGCGTAATTGGTCAACGTTTCTCAAAAGGATGATGCAAGTTCCAATCTTTTACATTATATATAGATAAAGATAATTACTAGCTGACGTACCCAGCTTCGCCCGGATAAAAAGATGATAAGAGAAGACAGGTAAAAGAGAAAATGACTGTACTGGATGTTTGTCTGGTTACAGTATGAGGCGAGTCCGTGGTGTCTGTGTGATACAAAAAACAGTAAAAAAAATCTTCCAGATATACCAGATTTTTCGTTGTACCGTTTGTGCATAGTATATGAACAATTCTAGGTGCTCCCACCTAGAATAGTGACCTCTAGGACAAAGGTTTTCAACGGGGGGGGGGGGGGGAATATGCACCCCCAGGGGGCGTTTCGGAAATCCAGGAGGGGGGGCGTTTGGGAGCAAGGGGGCATTAGGGGGGGGGCTTTGGAGTGCACTGGAAGGCTCTTTACTTTGGTAAGTTTTATAAGCCATATTTGTATGTCTTTGAGACAGCCAGTGTGAATGCATTTGAATGAGCATGCAGACAGCATAACTATGGTCTGACCGCAGTTGTGAGCAGGTGTGCAGGCGTGTTTAGACATTAACCGGCAATTGATATCCTAACAATGGAAAAACCCAACAGTCAACTGGGTCAAGGACACTTCAATCGCAGCCAGTTAAAATCTTGTCTTTCCTTCACCGATAACAATGTATTTCCTGTCTGAAATTATTGACCTATTGTATAAATAATATTACAAATAAAAAAATTAAAAAAACACAGAAGCGGGTAGCACACACATCCAGGACCACATACAACACATAATCAGATAATACACATATCTAGGACTACATACAACACATAATACACACATCTAGGACCACATACAACACATAAGCAGGTAATACACACATCTTGGACTACATGCAACACATAAGGAGGTAGCACACACATCTAGGACCACATACAACACACAGGCAAGTAATACATACATTTAGGACCACATACAACACATAAGTAGGTAATACAAACATCTAGGACCACATACAACACATAATCAGGTAATACAAGCATCTAGGACCACATACAACACATAATCAGGTAATACATACATCTAGGACCACATACAATACATAAGCAGGTAATACATACATCTAGGACTACCTACAACACACAGGCAGGTAATACATACATCTAGGACCAAATACAACACACATTGTATCATGTGCTACGGACGACGCTAGAGCAATGGTCGGCCAACATAAGGGTTTCGTCACTCTTCTGAAGAGAGAAAATCTATCTGTATTTGTTGTTCATTGTGTCATTCATCGACAACACTTGGCTGTGAAGAAACTCAGCAAGCCACTGAGCAAGTCCTTGCAGCTGGCCCTTGATGTCATCAATTTTATCAAATGGCATTCCCTCAATAAACGAATTTTCCGGCAACTGTGCCAAGATAATAACGAAGAATTCGTCAAGTTGCTCCTTCATAATGAAGTGAGGTGGCTTTCAAAGGGCAAGTGCCTTACTCACTTCTTTGAACTGTTTGACTCTATCATTGAGTTTCTGCGAGGACGCAACACAGAACTGTACAAGAAAACCCTCGATGAGAGGCAAAACTGCGCCTACCTCACCGACATCGTCGACAAATGCAATAGCGTCATTTTGGCTTTGCAGGGGAAGAAGATCACCTTGTTTAAAGCAAGGGATGCTGTGAAAACATTCCTGGCCAAATTGAATGTCATCGAAAGGAATCTTTGTTGACGGGAATTCTATAATTTTCCTAGTGTCGCCAATGTTCAAAACATTGTAAGCAATGACCAACTCCAAATATACCGCTCACCTCCGTGCGCTACAAGACAACATGAGAGAACGGTTTGTCGACCTTTTCCCGATGGACATCCCAATGTGGGTAGCAGATCCCTTCACAGCTAACGTCGATGATTTGGACGTTATATTTCAGGAAGAATTCATTGAACTTCAAGCAGATGACATGATCAAAATTAGATTTCCCAAAATAGGTGAACCCCTTTTTGGATGCAAGAGGAAATTCAGCGTCGATTTCCACACCTACATGCAGAGGCTAAGAGATTTGTTCTGCCTTTTTCAAGCTCATACTTAGTCAAGAGGAGGTTTGGTGCTGTTTCCAGACTGCACAGTAAGGCTCGCAACCGCTACAATGTAATTACATGTGGAGATCTCCGGCTACATCTTACGAAAATCCAGCCTGACGTCAAAGAGTTAGTTAGACTCCATAAAGTTCAACGGTCCCATTGAAATGAGGTCAAAGTTAAAGTAAGTTGATTTATCCGAAAACTTAGATATGCTATTGTTACAAAGCAAACTAACAATTTTTTTTATTTGTAGTTGCAGTCTGACTGGACTGGAAACCATCTACTACCATTTGTTGTATATATTTTACCATTTACTAATAAATATACCCTCTCGCGTGGTCATGAAAACCCTCTTCCGTGGTCTCTAAGCTCACAAAGCAGAGGGGACATCAAGTTAGATATCAACATTTATTCTGTCTGTTTCATTAAAGGGAAAATTGGAAAGCTTTGAAGTGATATAATTGCCACTTTTTTCCAGATAAGAGCACTCTTTAGATAGACAGAGTTGCTCTTGTATAAATGTTCAAAATAGTTGGTACCACCTGGTGGGAATATAACAAATTCAACTGGTCCTTATTCATAAAAAAGAACATTTATGTTCCTTTTTTTGAAATTTATATATTCCCTTTCAAGGAATGTATTTATATTCTCAGCTGCCTGCAATGGTATCTTTGGAATATTGTTAATCAATTTTTTAGTAATCTACAGATATCAAAATCAGTAGTATATTGAAAAATGGAAAAATAGGGTAGGGGGGCGTTTCGTGATTTCGAGGGACAAAAGGGGGCGTTTGGCCTAAATGGGTTGAGAACCTGTGTTCTAGGAGATGGTTCATCTTCTGCCTGACTGTAAAACGTGTATCATTGCACAGACGTGGTTGTTCCACGTTTTTCAAAAGGATGATGGAAGTTCCAATCTTTTATATTATATGTAGATATAGATATAGATAATTAATATAAAAGATGTCCGTCAATGTAAAAATGGTCCCTATTTACTTGAAATGGGTTATACAAATGCCAAATTAATATGGATATGGATAACATGCTTATCTATAAGTGGTCAGCTATAATAATAAAACAACAAATTATATGACACAAAAATTTATTCAGTAATTTCCAGGTCTTAGCCACTGAGTAATAGACAGTCAATATTGCCCAGAGTTCAACTCGGGGAAGTGGCCTGGTTTGAACTCCAAATGGCGGATCCTTCTACTTCGAAAATAGAATCGTTTTTCAATAATACTCTAGCCCTGGCCGGCCATAGGCACCACACTTTTTGCCAGACTCAGCATATGATGAGGTTTTATTACCACCGTTATCAGAAGCGATAAATTTGAAGGCAATTTTTACCAATACTTGTTGGTTTTTATTGCTCATTATCGACAATAAATGACATTGAACATAAATGATAACTCTGTCAAAGCTCACAATACTGATCAAAGGACACCAATGTCCGAATCATTTACGTCGCTTATTGATAGCATTAAAGATATGCATACATCAGCTCAAAGCTTCATTATATACAATATTTAGGGTTTTTCCTCTGTTAGTGGTATCAATTGCAAATGTTATACCATCAGGATCGCACACTCGAGATGCAGCAACATACAGTTGCCCATGGCTAAATGCTGGATCATTCAAGTATACACCGACTCGCTTGAAAGTCTGTCCCTGTGCCTTGTTGACAGTCATGGAGAAGGCCAAATTGACGGGAAACTGTCTCCTTTGTCAAATGAATGGCAGCAGATCTTCACTTGGTCTCAGCATGATCCTCGAAATGAGAACCGATTCCTCTCTGCCTGGGAGTTTAACTTCTAAAACTCTTCCGTTAATCAATCTCTCAACAATCAATCTGGTACCATTGCAAAGACCCATTTTATGATTGATATTTCTAAGCAATATAATCGGCATACCCTTTTTCAACCTCAAAATATGTGGGGGAAATCCGGGTATTTGAAGTGAATTCAGATACTCAGTCGGAACATCCATATTGTTCTGCTGATTAGGCTCCATTGCATCCGCACTGACGGTCAACCATTCCTCTCCAGGAAACATTCCGGCTACTTGTGAATTTATTTCATCGACCGTTGCATTCGTATGAGTTAGAATAACGCGTTCCGATATCCAGGAGATATTCTGCCAAAAAGCATTCAAATTAGGGAACACCCAGTCAATCAATGCTTGGCGGTCCAATCAAGGCTTGGCGGTCAAATGGTCTGGGATTCTTACAGTCTGATTATCACCAACGTGTGGCAATTCATCGTTTCCCAACTGCATCAACCATCGGCCATATGTCTCAGCCTCTTCGTTTTGCCCGAACATACGAAGTCGCATATTATCGTGTAATCGCAAAACTCTGAAATGGCGCCACAACGGGGACTTTTTCAGACATGCATCGACAATTTGCGCTCTTTGAGCATTCCTAACAATTGGTAGCACCTGTCTGAAATCGCCACCAAGAACGATAGTCTTACCACCGAATGGCAGGTCACTACCGCAGATATCTCTCAAAGTTCTGTCCAATACCTCCAGCAAATATCTGTGTGCCATTGGAGCCTCGTCCCAAATAATCAGAGATGTATTGCGTATAAGGCCCGCGAGTTCACTTTGTCCTGTAATGTTACAGACACTCAACTCATCCGGAGCCAATGGAGCCTTGAAGCATGAGTGGAAGGTCTTTCCACCACTCAGCAAAGTGGCAGCGATGCCACTGGTGGCCACAGGGAGAGCAATCTTCCTCTGAGCTCTGACTGCCGATAACATAGTGTTGAAACAGAATGTCTTTCCGGTGCCTCCTGGAGCATCTATGAAAGCAAAGTTGCTCATTAGTGGAAATCGAGTGGAGAACGCCATCGACCAATTCTCTCTGAGATTGGGTCAACATTGGCATACGTTCATCCACAATACGTTGCTGTTCCAGTGGATCAAACTGGAATAGTTCCCTCCGATCGAGTGGCAACCGTCTAAGCTGCAATCTCATGTTCAATGCTAAGACACGTTGCCGCATTTCTTCATCAGGAATTGGCAAATTGAAATTTGTTAAACATTTGAAATGAACTTCAAGCAGTTGCTCAATATTGAGCAAAACAATAGCTTTCATCAAATTTTCATCATCGACCTGAAGATAATGCCTAAAATCATCAGCCATGATTCCCCAATGGCGTTCAAATAACTCTCTTGCATCGGCAGGATTGCAGAATCCTAGAATCGTGACAAACAACTGCCTTATTTGAGCTGGCATCTGTGTTGTTCCTGCAGCTTCCATGGCGTTATTCCATTCAGCGTCATCCTGAAGGAGTCCCAGATGCTGACAAACAGCCTGGTATGTTTCATATTCCACGCCATTGATTGTTTTCAAATCAGCGAAGCTCTGTTTACCTCTCGAAAAATCATTATGCAACAGAACTCGGAGATAAAACACATCACCAGATGCTGGATGGACATTACAAACCGTCCAAAAGTCATGAATCTCAACTTATATATCTCAATTAATATGACAACGATATTTCATAATCAAATATGGATTGTATGGCACAACCCATTGATTTGTAACCTGTCGACCGTTTACATTTTCGACCAAACCGCCATCTGCAGGCGACCGTCTTCTGTATGAGGGATGAGCATCCCCATCGTTCCAAGAAGTGTTCGTGACAAAAGATTTCGGAAAGTGCTTACTGCATTGGCCATTTTTCATGCAAGGCGCTTTCCGATTTGCCACTCCGCATTGGTTGTGCACCATTGACTTTGCCACCAAGTTGCGTAGTGCCTCATTCTCCGGCAGTTCAGCACACATAATGCTGTTGACATCTTCAGCACATCTCAATTTGAAATCTCTATGTAAAATGATCAGCAAATGTGCATGTGGCAATCCTCTTTTTTGGAATTCAATTACGTATGTAAAAGCAACTATACCTCCAAAGATTGCCTCTCTTTCTACATCATCCATTATCTTTTTCAGATATCCTTTGAATACTCTTGCCACAATATCAGGACGGTCCTTTGGCTGTTGTCCTGGCAAAAGTGCATCCTTAATATCAGTCCATTCAGGATTGCATGTAACCGTTATAAACAAATCTGGCTTTCCAAACTTTCTCACAATAGCCATTACATCCTGATAGCAAATGTTCATATATCTCGGGCCGCCGATGAACGACGATGGCAAAATGATGCGTCGACCAATTTGCTTGTAATTGGCATGATCGGCTATTATTGCATCCTGTATATTATTATACAATTCAGCTCTGATATGTTGCTGATGTGTAGCTATATAATTTAGCCTTTGATTTTCGATCTTTGCGAATGCCATACAACAGTATTCCTGGAACAATCTGCTGGCTTGAAATAGCGCATTTCTCTGTTGATTCCTCTCGTTCAAATGGAATGCGTAAAAGTCGCGAATCGAATTATTGTGTCTATTGCCACCTCCCTGTTGATGTTGATTCTCATGATCATCTAAATGAACAGACATGTTCCATCCATTTTCACCTTTTGGGAATAAAAGGACATAATGCAATGGATCGTATGCCCTATTTGACTCATTGATAGTCTTGAGACCACCATCTCTGCGATTGAGAATGATATCTCTCGATCCAGGCTTATCGTCCATCAACACAGCAACTTCACGAAATCCTTCAGGGGCATTATATCGCCGTTCGTGTTGATTCCTTGGCACTGCGTCAGCCTTAATCACCAATGTTTGCTGCTGAACATTTTGCAGTTCAGCCACCAACATGAAATCCATAACATAAGGATTACACTGTCTAAGCCATGATTACAAATCACGGATCAAATCACTTAACCTTTGCCGTTCAAGTTCAGTTATATTTCCCGGCAACTTCATCCAACCGATCCTGATATCCTCCTCCGATTCACTATAATCTGGATCGTTAACATAAATTTGAGCGAATCGAGGCCTCTCTCCTGAGGTAACTTCTAAATTACCGATACAATGATACAAACGGCCTTGAATGACTACATTCGGTTGCCATGATCCACTTTCAAACATCTCACTAACTCTCTGCGATGCTAAAGCTAATGAATTGTTAATTTGTCGCGAATATTTGCGCAGTAATCTACCTCGGTCTCCTTTATCACCCCACATACTTAGTATTTTAAACTCCGGTGATCCCTCATCATCCGGCATTCGCAAGGGTTCTAGTTGAACTGCTCCTTTATGACAGCACATTGTGGTCCACGTCTTTTCGTACCTCCAAAGCAATGTTCCACAATGTGGACACTCTGTTCGTCCACCAATCTGAAAATGACACGTTTGCCATGATCCACTTTTAATATTATTCGTTCGCCTTCTAGCCTCTTTACTGGAATGAGGAGCACTTTGGCGAAAAATTCCCTGAACTTCTGTATTGCGCTGGCGCTGTTCAGCCAGCTCCTCTTCATCCATCGCAGCACGCCGTCGCTGCTTGGCTCCAGTGTTTCGTTGGCGTTGATCAGCCAGCTCCTCTTCATTCATGGAGGCACGTCTTCGCCTCTGAAGTTCGGCGTTCCGATGGCGCTGCTCGGTCCGTTTTTCTTCATTGCTGGCTGCACGCCGTCGCCGCTGTAGTTCACTGTTTGATAAAGTCGAATTGCTTTTATTATCAGTATTCATTTTGAGCAATTGTCAAAAAATGACACAATAATAAATATAAAATATGTCCGGCAATGTAAAGAAAGGTCCCTATTTACTCCCTTCACAACTCTGTGTATGTTAGACTAACAGACAGGCACACAGACAGATAAACTGCGTGGCGATTGTGGAACGCCACACACATACACGCATGGAAACAAACACACGCACGTAAACTTACACACGCACACACTCACACATGTTGATAGTTTTTACTTTCTATGGAACGCTGCACGCACGCACACACACACAAACATACGCGCACTCATGTTAATAGTTATTGAACACAGCGTTCACACTCTCCCCTCTCACTCCCTCATTGGCATTTTGCATATTAATTTGAGTTTGGCGTCGTTGAGGTGGGCGGAGTCGTTTGAAACCTATGAACCAATGATAATCGAGAATTATGACACACGGAATACCGACGTTCTTGAAATTAATAAATAGATATATGGATATAAATAATTGTTTCTACTATTGGCACAAGGCCAGCAATTACCCAGTACATTACTGGTACTTTATTTTATAGACCCCGTAAGGATGAAAGGCAAAGTTAACCTCGGCGGGATTTGAACTCAGAATGGCAAGGGCCGTAAGTCTATGCGTCAAAGCATGGTGTCCGACCCTCTACCGATACTGCCAATTCAAAATAATTATATATAAATGTATGTGTGTGTGTTCGCGCGCATCACTAACAATGAATGCACAGAGAGAATCCCTTATGGTTGATTCACAACCTGCTAGAAATAGCAGTCATATTGGTAAGCATATCCGGGATGTTTTTCTTCTTTTATGTTATAAAATGTGTATCAATAAACGTTTCTGGGTATACCTTTATTCCATTGCTGCACTTAATTCCAGCAGACTGGCCAGTCAGTTTCCCGTATACGAGCGATAAATGGCCGGCTTTGACAAATTCAAATAAAAAAGAAAACTTTTTTCTTTCTACATGGCTGAATACAATAAATGTAATCTGAGTTTTCGAATATTAATAATAACATTCGATTCGTTTGCAATTATGCAAACAACCCTCAATTTTATAGCCATGTCAGTAAAATGAACCCTTAATTCTTGCTCTTGTATACAGGGAACTGACTGGCTAGTCTGCTGATATGCAAATCTGGCTGATCAGTGGATCTGTTAATATGCCGATCTGACTCATCAGCCAGCCTGCTAGTATGCAAATCGGGACGATCAGTCACTGTGTATTTTTGAAAATAGCATATATTTTCACTAGCTCTGACAGTTTGGCAGGTAAACAGTGAGTTGTACTGATGAAGGGTGATACCCAGAAACATTAGTGTCTGCAGTTCAGTTCACATGTCAACACAAGAGCAAGAATGAAGGGTTCATTCTACTGACATGGCTATAAAATTGAGGCTTGTTTGCATAATTGCAAACGAATCGAATGTTATTATTAATATTCGAAAACTCAGATTACATTTATTGTATTCAGCCATGTAGAGCGAAAAAAGTTTTCTTTATATATACATATATATATATATATATATATACTAGCAGTTTGACCCGGCGTTGCTCGGGTTTGTTCATTTGCTATGAAAAGTTACATACAGGTAAACGTAGCTTGAAAGCACATAAGCTTATCAATTAAGTGCATAAAACAGTTGAACGGGTTATTAATAGTTACGAACCAATTAGCATTTTGGAAATCAATGATGGGTTAATAATCTTCCAATAGCGAATTTAGTAGACCAAAGTTGCAAGATGGTGGCCCTGATGCCGCTGGGTGTCAGATCTGTCCGCTATGGGTGACCCTACCAGTTTTCCAGACGGCATAGCTCCAACACCTCCAACACCTGCACCAACATCTATAGCACCTCTTTGTAGACGATATTGCATGTCATCCCTTGAGGAGTGTAAGCTAAAAGTCCATTCCTGCTCCCTACGCTGGAACAGGCAACAAAGTTTCAGCCAGTTTCAGTCTGAACACTCTGGGAATGAGGTCATGTCTGTTCGAATAATTTTGCCCAGGAAAAAGTTCACGGGTTACATTCCGATTCATATGTCTATAGCATTAATCTGTTATATGAAGTGTTATTTTGCGGGTTATTTGCAATAAGCCGATTGAAAATGCCCCAGATAAGCCGTATGCCAATACGGAACGCTCCACTGCAGTGTTGTCAATTAGGGAGTGAAGAACGACAGAGAGAGTAAAGCAGTTAAATTATAGAGAGGGGGAATATACGGAACGCTCCATTTGATCATATACATTGTTTCTCTCTCTGCAGTGTTGTCATATAGGGAATGAAGAGCGACAGAGAGAGTAAAGCAGTTAAATTATAGAGAGGGGGAATGATCATGATCGATTTTTGCCCTTATTGTTGATTGATTTGAAATTTGTTTGCTTCATGACCTTCTCCTGACCAAAAGCAATAATTGTCCCGACTTTGAATAGAATCCCGTGAAAAAAGTTTTCTCAATTTTTTGTCTCATATTGAGAAAAACAAAGAAAGAAAATTACAAAAGGACAACAATAAAATATAATGTCCTTGTTGAGAATCATGTAAATAAATGCTTAAGCGTCGTTATTGTTACGTTTGTTGTTTTATAAATTCATCTGTTACTTTTGAATATTTGTTGTTTGATGTAAAATGTAAGTGTGTAAAATGTAACGTTGGGAGAGCAGTATGTATTTAGTGTTATCGGCTTTTTAAATTTTGATATTTGATGTATGAGTGTCGTTATGACTCTTTGTTGCTTAGGTTTCAAAGTTTGTGTCGCGTTCCTTCAAAAGAAGTTTTGTCGTTGTTCTAAACTGTAAAGGGTAGTAGACGGAGGCAGTAACCTTTTAAAGAGAGTTGTAACATGTATGTAGTTTCATATATTTTGATGGTAGTAGTGAGAGGAATGAAGCGTGTAAGAGAGGGTTACAGCATGTATTTAGTTTTATCGATTTTTTCATAGAAGCAGGAAATCTTTAGCAAAAATAATTACGCGTTCACCTGCCCTGGTAAATTTGGAGCACATTGTAAAAAAGTTCATCAAAATCGGTAGAGAAATGTGGAAATGCATAAAAATCATACACACACACAGACAGACATCTACCGTTTTATATATATAGAGATATATAATTGTTGTTGAATACTTAAGCGTCTCTTAGTAAATGATCTTCAAGCGTTATAATATTCTGCGAGATCTCTTCTTACTTTGTGGAGACACCAAAACATGCTATCGACACATGCAGCTTAATTCACCTGCACCACAACACGAGAATGCTAATTGCAGCTAGATTCAAACAGTTCGCATCTCGTTGCACACTCACCATCTTATAGCATAACAACCTCCATCTTGTTACCTTACCCGACTCACTGGGAAAACAACAAATGGAACTGGACCTGCCAGCATTTCCACCATTTCTTCCATGGATTCGCCAGAATTACGGAATTTACACTTCAACTACTACTCACCTACAGATTCAACTTGCCTTTTTTTTTTCAAAGCAACCAGCCAGTTTTTCCTGGCTGCCTAGCACTTCCGGCAATTCATCTGGGAGGCCGACATTTTCTCGCCTACCCATCATCTTCTTGTCAGCTTTGCTACATTTACCATAACAGCCATACAGCTCTGGTAAAGCATGAACAGCACCATCATTGACAGCACCTACTGGTAAACTACCATAACAGCTTCATCCACAGCTGTGGATGAAGCTGTTATGGTAGTTTACCATTAACATTTAATGCAAGAACAGCAACTTCGCCCATGTCAGACTTTATCCGTTTTCTGTTAGCCCCTGGTGGTCATGTATAATCTACAAAACAGCTAGTCATTTGACACAGCGGTTCAACACGGCCCTTAGCGCCTCATTTTTCTTTTTGCATGCATTCTTTTCAATTTTTTTAATTGATGTGCTCTTTCAGCATTTTTTCCTGCTGATTCAATAATATTTATCATCTCACGACTAGGAAGGGGGTATTGTAGTGACCTACATTCCGCGGGCTTACATACATTCTCTGTGCGTTATTTGGCTCAGCCCAGCCAATGACCGCCAGCGGAGGAGAATGTATTTCTACGCGCCCTGCAGGAAAAATTCCCGCGTCGATTCGAGAAATCGCTCTCTTGCATCCTGACCATGCTAATGTAAAGATCACTCTTTCTCTTGCAACTCGACAGCGAAAAGGTAAACACTTGCTTTTCTTTCGTCGTGAAATCACTAGCCAATATGTAACACAACAACATAACCACGGCTTGGCAACACTTCAGCCAGTAGACCGTGCTTTCCAAAAATCTTAATTCGTTTGTTTTATTTCTCTTGGCATGTCAGCTCTACCCAGCTCTACACAGCTCAACCTTTGTTA
>OZ024741.1:85353590-85381090 GCA_964016885.1 Eledone cirrhosa | reverse complement strand
AGATATACTCATTTGTATACTTTATATATAGACTATAAGGTTTAAGCTTTAAGACGATATTAGTCACTTATATATAATATAATTACTGTTAAGAGTGTTATAAATTTGATTCAACTAGTTTTAACTGTATTCAAAATTTTACATTAAGTTAAGTACAAAAATTAATCAACTTGGATCTAAGGAGATTTTTATACTATAAATGTACAATCATATCCTCGTGAATCGTAAACAAACATTCAAAGTAATTAAACGGTTTACAAGTCTGAATACATTAGAGGTATCAAATATATAAGATATAAGATTTAGAAAATACAAAAACTAAAATTAAATGTATTTAAACAATGTAAAGGTCATACATACTCAACAATTTCTATGTGTAGGTAGACACTCTTAGTCTAATATTAATAATAGCATAAATAATAAAAGCATTACAAGAATTTTTAATCTGAGACAATATCGTTTCACGCTCAGAATTATTAATAAACCAATTATTAATAACACTCTTAACAGTAATTATCTATATATATAAAACAAAGGATGTCTGTCTGTGTGTCTGTTTCCCTAAAACTCGAGAAGTACCCAAGCGTTTTTTCAAGCTTTACACATGTAACCCGTATGGGCCCGGAAGTGTTTTGAGCACAAAGAAATTCCAATTTTCAATGCCCTAGGGACCGCATTAGGCAATTTAGCGATCTATTTCTCTTTCTCTTAGTCTTTCTCTTTTTAGATATATACATAGATATGACGTCGCGCCTTCATAATATCTGTTTGTATGCCTGGCTGTCTGCATTACGACATTATGACGCGATCAATGTGTGTGTGTGCATATATGTATATATAGTATGTGTGTATATATATATATTCTTATGCCAGGGAACGTCTTCACGAACCAAAGTATCATCTTCCTGTTTTCCCTCGGTTGCAACGTTTTTCGAAATATTTACATCTGCGTTCACAGATTGATTTTTTTAGTTTCAGAAGATGCCGTTAAGGTTGAAAGCAGCGATTCTTTGCTTAAACATTAATCTGTTATTTTAATATAGATATTCGTGTACAGATATTTTTGCATACACAAAAACAAAATATAAACAAACAGGGCCAACGATTACATCAGTTAGTCTTAGTGTACTTCATACTGCTTTTAGGTAGAAGATCCCGTTAAGGATGAAAGCAGCGATTCATTTTCTGCGTTCACAGATTGATTTTTTAGTTTCAGAAGATCCCGTTAAGTGTGAAAGCAGTGATTCTTTGCTTAAACTTTAATCTGTTATTTTAATATATATATATATACGTGTACAGATATTTTTGTATACACAATAACAAAATATAAACAAACGTATTTATTTCACGAGGCTCGATCAGGATAAATATATATCAAATATATAAGAACCTTAGAGCAAATCCCGAGCAACGCCGGGCCATTCTGCTAGTATTATATATAAGTGACTAATGTCGTCTTAAACCTTATAGTCTATATATAAAGTATACAAATGAGTATATCTAGTGAAATCTGGTTTAATAATATCTTATTAAATACATTTATAATGCTTTATGGTTTATTATTAACATTTTCATTTTAATGTTTTCTGACTAATATATTGATTATATTCTTATTTTTAATATACTTTTAAATATACTTGTGATTACCTTGGAGTTATAAACATAAATTTATCTCTTTCACATTTCATTTGCTTTAACTCTGATATAATACAATAATATAAATCCTTTCAAATTTTATAGTCTAAAATCTTATGTCATTTGATTAATTGACTATTTCTAATTAATTTAAGATTTGAAAATAAACGGTCACGCATCATATGCCTAGATATTCTCCCCCCCCCCCTATCTAATTATACGCTATTTATACGTTACAATGCATATCTTCCTCGCTTTGTTTATACTATTAAACTTATTTTCATTTCTTCTCTCTATCCTTTGATCATTTCTCCCTTCTTTTGTTCGTACGATCAAATCTCTTTCTTTTTCTCCCTTTCCTCTTGATTTGCTTTCTCGATCTCTCACTTCCACTATCTGCAATAATGAGGTACGCATATCTTATTATTATTTAAATTTTCAACAGTTATATAAGTTTATGTATTATATATTATTAGTTATTTATTATTATATATCTTTATACACTTTCTCATACGCACCCTCTGTATTATATGTAATTTTTCATGTTTCAACTTAAAGTATATAAATATTGAGTTTTATCATAACTAATCACTGCCATGACTGAATTATAACCATCAACATAGTCAAGGTATGTCAAGCATCAACTTATTTTATCTGATGAGGACGTACTGTTGAAATAGCTCAGTACCTCTGAAATATGTATAATAAAATATATTTGATCACATGAATATCTATATTTATTCATATTTTGAAGTAATATTAATAACTCCAGAAAACTTTACAGTAGAGTGCTTCTAATCTATTGTGAAACTTTATTCATTGATTAATTCATTGAACCTTATTATTAATTATATATATATATATATATATATATATATATATATATATATATATATATATATACCTATCATCATCATCATCATTTTACGTCCGCTTTTCCCTGCTTGCAAGGGTGGGAGGGGTCCTATTTAGCACAGCATCTCTCCACTTGTCACGGTCCTTCGTCATCTCCTCGGTGAGTTTCAGCGATCTGAGATCTGCTCTCACCACCTCCGCCCATGTTTTTCGTGGTCTACCTCTACTGCGTCTTCCCTCCACTGGGACTTCCTGGCACTTCTTTTTATCCAGCGGTCATCCTCCATGCGCATCACATGTCCATACCAACTCAGCCTTCTCTTCTGCACACCACAACTTATCCCTCTTATACCCAGTTTCTTTCTCAACTCGTCTATGCTTGGTCGTTCACGCACATTGACATTGCACATCCAACGGAGCATACTTTCTTCATTTCTCTCCAGCCGTCGCATATCTTCTGCAGTTGCTGCCCATGTCTCGCTACCATGCAGCAGCGCGCATCTCACACAGGCATCCGTCCTTTCGTACGCAGGGAGAAACCCTTCTTTGTCAACAGAGCAAGTAGCTCCCTAAACTTTTTCCAACCCGTCCTTATTGTAGATACTATGGCCTCGGAACACCTCCCTCCCATGCTAATCTGATCACCTAGGTACCGGAAGCTATCAACCACTTCTATAGAACCCACCTGCATTGGAAACATGAGTCTATCACAGCGATTACTACTACCAACTTTCCCTGTACTTCTACTGCATACGTAGTTTTCCCTACCTGTTAGTTTGCCTGCTATCCCACTGCATCTCTTGTGTACCCAAGATCTGCATTGCGTACATTTTATAGAATTTATGCCAGTTCCTTTCCTACAGATCGAACATGGCCATTTCTCTGATGGAATCAGAGTATTGTCCTCTCTTCTACTTATCAACACTTTTGTTTTAGCTATGTTCACTCGCAGGCCTCTTGATTCCAACTGCTGCTTCCATAGCCAGAATTTATTCTCTAACTCCTCTACTGATTCTGCTATAAGAACCAGATCATCAGCATAGAGAAGTTCCCGTCTGCATCCAGTCTTAAACTCCTCTGTTATGGCTTGGAGGACTATAACGAACAAGAGTGGGCTGAGGACAGAACCTTGATGTACAACTACTTGTATCTGGAATTCCTCACTAAACTCCATTCCTATTCTCACTTTACTGACAGCACCCCTGTACATAGCTTACACTGTCCTCACAGCCATTCCTCTACACCTAGTTTCCTTAGGGACCACCAGATGACATATCGGGGTACCCTATCAAAGGCCTTCTCTAGGTCAACAAAAGCTAAATATAGTGGCTTATTCTTCTCTAAGAACCTTTCTTGTAGTTGCCTCACTATGAAGAGGGCATCTGTTGTACTTTTCCGAGGCACAAAACCAAACTGCATCTCATCTAAATTGACCCTTACTCTAATCAGTTGCGCTAATATTCTCTCTGCCACTTTCATAACCTGATCCATCAGCTTTATGCCCCATATAATTGCTCCTCTCTAGAGCATCCCCTTTACCTTTGTAACAATTTATGAGAATACTGCTGCACCAGTCTTTGGGTATGACACCACCATATATAGCTTGATTAATGATGCGTGCAACTAGTTTAGCGCCTACTTCTCCTGAAGCTTTCAGCATCTCAGCAACTATGTCTGGCGGCCCAGCAGCCTTGCCATTCTTCATTTCTTTAATTGCCTCTTGTACCCTATATTCGTCAATCTCAATAGCTGGTCCCTCTGTCAGGTCTACTGGGGTAATTCCTCTCTGTTCCATTCGTTCTCTACATTCATCAGTCTCTCATAATGACATTTCCAAGCCTCCTTCTTCTGATCATTCGTGACACTAAGTACACCGGCACCATTCCGGACACACTTATCTCCAACAACATCCTGATTTGCACTGACACACTGCCTTGCAATGCGGAACACCGCTCGTCTCTGATCTTCCCGTCGCAGAACATTGGCAAACCTCCTACTCTCAGCCTCCCTGCGTGCTAGGGACACCTGACGTCTAGCTTCTCTCTTAGCGGCTGTGTATCCGTCTCTACTACTATCATTTTTCCAAGCTTTCCATGCCAGTCTTTCGTCTCTAATAGCCCTATCTACCGTGCTGTTCCACCACCAGGTCACCCTCTGTCTGGTTGAAGCTCTTCCCCAACCACAAGTTTCTTCAGTAGCCTGCAGTAAGTTGTCACGCAAAAAATTCCAGTTATTATCTATGTCATACAACTCTAAATCGTCTTCTTTTTCTACGTACGCATCTTGAAGGGCTTTGCTAAATTTATATTTTAATGAAAGGTCTTTTAGCTTCCAGACCTTTCTTTTCCAAACCTTCCTGTATGTCTCATTCTTTCTCTTGCTTACTGAGATGTCACTAACGACTAACCTATGCTGTGGGGGTAAATTCTTCCCCAGGGTAACCCTTAGTATTTGACACCATCCGTCTGTCTCGCTGTCTAACTAGCAGGAAGTCAATCTGGCTTATGTGATCGCCTGATTTGTAGGTTATTAGGTGGTTGGTAGGCTTCTGGAAGTTAGTGTTGCAAATGGTTAGTGCATTTGCATCACAAAATTCAAGAAGTCTCACTCCTTCATTTCTTGAGCCGTAACCGTGCCCACCATGTATCCCAGTGTATCCATCGAAGTCACCTGCTAGCATAACGATGTCTCTGTCCTCTGTCATTGAGGCTGTCTGTAAAAGTTGTTCATAAAAGCCGTCTTTTTCTTCTTTACCTAGGCCTGCCTGGGGAGCATAGGCAGAGATGATTGTCTGTAGCTTTTGTCTACAACTAACCTAAGCTTAATTATTCTATTACTAACTCTAACTACCTCTACTGTCTTATTGATCCATCTCTCAGCCAGTAATATGCCCACCCCACCTAACCCATCATCATTACCCACCCAGAAAAGCTTATAACTACGATGTCTTGCAGAGGCACCTCTCCATCGCACCTCTTGCACACAGCACACATCCACATGCTTTCTCTCCAATCTCATCAGATCTACCAACATTAAGTGTGGCAACTCTGAGATGCGACATCCCGTTCTTTTTCCTGTTGTGCGATTGCTTGATGACGGCCGTGGGGTTCTCACACATGGCCTCACTAGCCACTCCACTACCGTGCGCAGCCTTAACATGGTTAGTGTTATTGTTGTTTACGCAGTTGTTTTTGTGTGATTGCTTGATGACGGTCGGGGGGGGGGGTCTCGCACATGGCTGCACCAGCCACCCCACTACCGTTCGCAGCCTTAACATGGTTAGTGTTATTGCTGTTGACGCAGTTGTTGCAATTCCTATTTGTTGTACTCATAATTTTGGCATTTATTATATTGGTTGGATGCCCTTCCTAACTTCAGCACCACTTTACAGCATGGACTGGGTGCTTTTATTCGTGCCACCAGCACTAGAGAGGTTGTCTTACTGGACTCAGGGGTCCTCTTTACCCTTCCATTTTACAGCATGGGCTAGGTGCTTTTATTCGTGCCACCAACACTAGAGAGGGCGTCTTACTGGACTCAGGGGCCCTAACCACCCTTCCATTTTACAGCATGGACTGGGTGCTTTTATTCGTGCGCCACCAGCACTAGGGAAGTTGTCTTACTGGACTTAGGGGACTTCACTACCCCGCACCAATTTATTCGGAGTGGTAGCTCTCCTAGACGAGTTGCCAACATTGCGGCTTACGGAGCCTCCGTCCGCCCGTTGTCTGTTCTATGATATATTCACGAGGGAGTGGTTAGCATACAGCGTCGGACATGTATACCGAATGTGGTGGATGGGAAGTAAGAACCGTAATGGCTGATACATAGAATTTTTAACACAGTTGCCAGTCACATACACACAAATATAACTAACAAATATACAGCCATCTTTACGAAAAGTGAGAGCGTAACGGCTTCCGCTTTTCGTAGAAACTGTTGTTACACATCCTATTTGAACATAATTTGTAGATAAGAAGAAATGACACCTATCTTTATAATTCCATACAGTGTAATGATTCATTGCATTCAGCACGTTTAGAGATATAACGTAATGGCTGATACATATATGTGTGTGTGTGTATATGTATATGTATGTATATTAAGGAGGCCCTTAGCAATAGGTAATTTTCCGAAAGTTAAAATGTTACTGCTCCGAGGAATAACAACACGCCCAGGAGCTGGACATATCGATGTGTTGACGGAGTAAAACACACTTCAACAACATATGGACCTGTCTTTTCCCCACCAATTCGGACTGCCTGAAGAGGTCACAGCCAATGATGGCTGTCACCGAAATATATATAGCAGTAATTTTTAATTTATGATAAACGAAGCAAAATTTTACTATTACATTACTCCGGAGTAAACAAACCAACCTGCGTACTTCGTCGAATACTCCAATCTGCATACTGGTTCCTTACCACACTTCTTTCATTATATACACATATATATATCATCATCATCATCGTCATCACCGTTTTACGTCCGTTCTTACATGCTAGCATGGGTTAGCTGGGTTGTCCTGTTGTGGGCAGTGTCCGGTCGGCTGACCATGACTTGCTCATACGAGAACTGATTCTGGCTAGATTTCTACAGCTGGATGCCCTTCCTAACACCAACCTCATTTACAGTGAGTGCTGGGTGCTTTTTTCCGTGGAGCCTACACATCCACTCTACAGTGTGGGCTGGGTGCTTTTTTGCCGTGGCACCTCCACGACCACTTTGCAGTGGAAGGGTGTGGGGGCATATTGTCTATATGCTTCAGTTTCGGTTTGTACCCGTTGGGGGTCGGGTCTTTTGTATTACTGCGTGACGCCAGAAGTCACGGTCGTGTGTCATCGCCTTTGAGAGGTGTAATTGGGCACGGTCGGCGTTTATCACATCATCCCAGGTCTTCTTGGGTCTCCCCACTCCGCGGTTTCCATCGACTTCTATTGCCTGCTCCTTTTTATGCAGCTGTCATTCTTCATACGCATGACATGTCCATACCAACGCAACCGCCTCGCCTGCACACAGCATTTGATTCCTCTTATGCTCAGTCTCTTTCTCAATTTGTTTATGCTTTGCCGTTCGCGTATATTACTATTACACATCCATCGGAGCATGCAGGCTTCATTTCTTTCTAATCTACGCAAGTCTTCCACAGACAGCGCCCAGGTCTCACTACCATGTAACATTGCAGTCTGCCTTTCATTTTGAGGGAAAAGCCTTTTGCAGCTAGCAGTGGCAGTAGCTCCCTGAACTCCTTCCATCCCGTTCTTACCCTAGTTATTGTACTTTCCGAACACCCACCTCCGCTGCTAATTCGGTCACCTAGGTAGCAGAAGCTGTCTACTCTTTCTACAGAGCCCTTCCAGAGTTTGGTGGTACTTGTTTCCTGTGGCTGTTTGCTGCTTGCTGCCCCAGCACAGCTGCTGCATGTGAAGCCTACATTCTTAGTTAAGCTTCCTGAGATCCCACTACATCTCTTGTGTACCCATTGTTTGCATTTGGGGCAAAGAATGGAGTTCCTACCTACACCTTTCCTACATACTGAGCAAGGCCATTTCCCTGAGGGGATCTGGGTTCTCTTTTCTCGTCTACTTACAAGGACCTTAGTCTTTGTCAGGTTGACTTTGAGACCCTTTCTTTCTAGTCCCTGCTTCCAAGTTTGGAATTTCTTCTCTAGTTCTAATATATATATATATATAAGTTAAAACAATGAAATAAAAAATCAAGTCATTAGAGATATACTTCACTGCTTTACGATCGTTTCTAGGTGATGATAATACATTGTAGCTATACTCCGTTATTGATCTATGTAAGGTTAGTTACAAAATATCAGATAAAGAGAATATTTACTTACATGCATATCACCAGTATTATATATATATATATAATACTGGTGGATTGGCAGTATCGGTATAGGGTCGGACGCCATGCTTTCCAGCTTAGTTACGTCCCTTTACGATCTGAGTTCAAATCCAGCCGAGGTTGACTTTGCCTTTCATCCTTACGGGGTCGATAAAATAAAGTACCAGTAATGTACTGGGTAATTGCTGGCCTTGTGCCAAAAGTAGAAACAAGTATTATATATATATATATTACTCAATGCCTAGTACTTATTTCTCTCAGCTGTAAACCACATACGGATATATGAATATTAGGGTGGCCCTTGGCAATAGGTAATTTTTCGAAAGTTAAAATTTTGCTGCTCCCACAGTGGAAAATAGGTGTTTGCCCTAAACCTGCGCTCTGTCCCAAGCTTTGCAACTTGCCCCCCCCCCCATTATATTTATTGTCAGTTATCCTTCTAATACCAACAATAAGTCAGAACAAGTTTTTAATTTAAGAGAAAATTATATGATACTAAACCACCTGTGACCTGCTGGGCCATGTTCACTTAAAAATAATTTTTAAATAATTATAATGTACACAGACAAGTATGTAATGTGAAATGAAATTGGAAGGCCCATTATATATATATATATATATATAAATGTGTGTGTTTGTATACATATATATATGTATGTGTGTATATATATATGGGTGTCTGTGATCTAGTGGGTCATAGACACACACACATATATATATATATATATATATATATATATATATATACTCACAGACTCACATATATATATACACAACAACACGACCAGCTCTCTCTCTTCCATTCTCCTTCTCCCTCTCTTCTCACAACCACTATCTCTTTCTCTCTATCTTTCTCTCTCTCACTGTTTATGAAGGTACCCAGAAAACTTCATATCTCGGGAACCCGTGCTTCAATTTATGCAAAACTTATTTTATTCAATTTGTATTCCCATTTCAGGGGCAACTCCCTTTCAAAATATTTTCCCATTATGTTCCCTTTTGGCTGTATTACATTACAGACAAGCAAGTAAGCAAGCAATCACAGACGTTTAGTAATATATAGATAGATAAAAATGTTTATCTGTAAAAATCACCTTCCGGGCGAAAGCTTCAAACTTTCAAGGTCGATGAGGGTCAGCATGCAGTTGTCTGCTTGAACTAAAATTTTGCATAGATTGCTTTTTGTTGATAGGTGGGAGCTAAACTTTTAGAAAGTTGAAAAATAAAGGCCATCCTAATGTACATATGCATTTTCTCCAAGATGGCTGACTGAATACACACGTGTTTTTATCCAAATATTTTTCCCTTTCCTTCCTCTTCTTATTTCTATCTTTCTATTTCATCTTTTATTTCTCATTCTATCTTCTGGCGAAGGACTAGTGTCCGAAACGTAATGACTCTTTTTCTACTATATTAAGTGTTAAAATAATATATTCTTTCATTGTACACTATGGTTTGCTTTGTTGTTTCTTTTACTTATTGCATATGTACATACATGCATGTATACATACATGCATACATACATGCATGCATTCATACAATATACATGCATATATATATACACACACGCACACACACACATATATGATTATATACATACATACATTATATATATCATCATCATCGTTTAACGTCCATATTCCACGCTTGCATGGGTTTATATATATATATATATATATATATATATATATATATATATATATATATATATATATATATATATATATATATAAATAAGTAAGGTTTTTTTTAAATGTCCCACAACAGAAACACTAGCCCTCAATCTCAATTTTACTTTTGAAAATCATAAGAACTGTGAAACCGGTAAAATAAATAAATACTCTGAAAAAGCTCCAGTTGCATTTTCAATTTCTTTTCCTTCTATCTCTCTCTCTCTATATATATATATATATCGTGTGTGTGTGTATGTGAGCCTCTGTGTGTGCCTGTGTTTGTGTTGTGATATAAGTTTTTGTGGAGTGAGAAGTACACCTTGGAAAAACCTTCGATTGATACAGCCTGCTTGTCATTGAATTCTGGTTGTCGATACTTGGAGGGAGGCGTGTGTGTAAATGTCTCCTAGTGCAAATATCTCTTCATAGTACTGCGGTGAAGGGGAAGCTGTAATGTATACAGACCTAATAAGTTGGAGGTACACAGTTGGAGGCAACCCTTTTTTAGAAAGAACATTACTCACCCAAATCTTGGGATGGGTCTGGAAAAGATGACCCAAGCATCATTTTTTACCCCATCCATGTAGGCAGCTACGCGGGGGCCGTTCATATCAGCATGACAAAGAAGAGGAATAGTAATGTTCAAAAGAATAGAAACTAGTTGAACGTTAGAACAAGGAATCTTCCTCAAATTGAGAACATAGAACTGCTATTGTAAGCAGAGAATTAAGCAGGTATAATATTGATATAGACACAAACTGTGAAACTCCTCATAGTGATGAAGGTTATCTTTTAGAAAGGAGAGCTGGCTACACTGCTTCTGGAAAAGGAAACCAAATGGGGAGAAGAGAAATGGAAAAGTAGGTTTTATTGTTTGAACAGAAGTCAGTAAGCCCCTAGAGGTCCTTACAAGACATTGGCGATCATATTATGCAACTGTGGGTTCCTCTATCAAAGGGACGTTTCATAATTGTCATTTCAGTGTATGTAGCAAAGAATCAATCATGGTTTTTATGAAGATTTTCGAGGGTGTATATTGTAGATTGAACATGCAGATAAGATCTTGCTTCTTAGAGATTTCAATGAACGTGTGCGAAGTAACGACAACAACTGTTGTGCTTTAGAACATCATGGCACGGGCAATATGAATATCAATTGGTCTTCTTCTTTTGCAACTAATTTTAGTTAGTTGTGTTCAATACTTTCTTTAAAAAAAAAAAAGATATCCATACAGCAACATGGATACACCCAAGATCTCAGCTGGACACATCTTGGCTTATATGATCACAAGAAAGAGACCTCCAGAATATTTGTTCTGCAAGAGTAATGAGTGGTGTAGAATGTGGTACAGACCAGAAACTTGTATAAGGCAAGATGAAAATGCAGATCAGAAAAAAATGTGAAGGTAGTGAGGGTCAAAATCATCATTATCCTTATCATCAACGTTTTTGTGTCAACTTTTCCATGTTGGCATGAGTTGGGCGGGTTTTTTGAGGTGATGTTTTACAGCCAGATACACTTCATGACACCAATTCTTTTCACCTCCCATCTTCTTGGAGGTTGATAAAATATTTGAGTCATGTACTAGAGTTAATGTAATTGACAGATAACCGCCCCACAATAAAGTGCTTAATATGACCTTGTACTTATGTTAAAAATCATTATTAACAATGTATTGAAAGCGGTATTTTCTGGCAAATTGGCAGAGTGGTCAGGTTGTCGGATTAAAGGCCTCAGTATTTTCCAGCTTACTGTGCTCTGAGTTTAAATCACATTGAAGTCATCTTTGCTTTCATTTTCTTGGGGTTGATAAAAATGTATGAGTACAGAGTGAGTGAATAGGTGGAATTTCTAATGAGTCATATGTGATCAGGCTCCGTGCATTCTGAGTTCAAATTCCACTTCCTTTTACCAGGAACTACAATCATCAGATAGTATCAGCAATGGAAAGACAAGTGGAAACATTATTCCCTTAGTCCGATCTGACGATCAGCTTCTTTCCTTTTCTTGAGTGTGGTAGGCAGGCAGAATTGTCAGGGTCAACTTTCTCTTTCACTCACTTTCAATCATTTCCATTATCGTCTCGCTTAGTTACTTTCATCATTTCTCAACACATGATCCAATCACCTCATTCCATATTTCTTCACAACATCCATCACTGGATCTATTCTCATCTTGATAATAGGAATGTTATAGAATATAATTTTGTTATTGAAATTAATCTGTTCACCTGTTTTTCTGCCTATTCACCTATTTCTGCTCTTGGGCTTCATTGCAACAGAGATGGCACAGTACACATTGAGGAATAGGATTCTTGGGAAATATATAGCATAGAATTTATATCCATCCAACCGTGGAATTCTAAATCCCAATGGTGTTGTAGAAGTGGCATTGTAACATACATCTTGGGGATTTAAATCTGGTGGAGCTCACTCTTCTCCCAGACTGAACATTCTATTTCTTCGGGAAAAGAGAAAAAGTGAGAAAGAGACATGGAAGAAGAATCAACCTCAGTATTCAACTGGTATTTCATTTATCCATATCGAAAGAGTGAATGACAAAGTTGGTCTTGGTGGGATTAGAGATCAGAGCCTAAAGAGTTGGAACAAAAACAACACTGAGGTTTTGCTTTGATGACTACTATAACATATATTATCAATAATAAATTAACTTAAATAATAGTTTCAGCTTCTATCGATGTATTTGTAACATTTAGAAATCAGTTAAACCTTTTCGTTCTATATTAGATAAATAAATATCTCTCTATAACTTTCATAATGAGTAATTGTAAATCTGATTTCAGAAAATCTAGTACTTACTATAAATTCCAGATTGGTCGAACAGTATGCTCTTTAAATGTCAACAGTTCCTTGGCATAACAAGCTTTAATGCTTTCAATTTCCATATAAACAAAATGTGTAACAGTCGGGTCTTGTAAATTCTGAGTGACCAAATGAGCTATGTCCATTTCCAGAGTGTGGCGCTGGTCTTTGAGTTTCAACAGTTCCTTGTTCCATGCTAACTGGTGCTGTCTGTTGGTGCTGTCTTCTTTTGTCAGTAGATTCTTATGCTTCAGCTGTTGCATGTGGATTATGGAACCATTAGCATCAAGCTTCTTCACCAGAACTTGCGACATTAGCTCATCATAGTCGACGGCATTGTATTTGTTGCTTCCTAAACCTGATACCATTCGGCTGACCAAGCCTGATCACAAACAAAGAATATATACAATGTATATATATATATATTATTTAAAAATATATATGTATATATATATATATATGTATATGTATATATATATATATATATGTTTTTAAATATATATATATATATATATATATATACATATATATGTATATATATATGTTTTTAAATATATATATATGTATATGTATATATATATGTTTTTAAATATATATATATATATGTTTTTAAATATATATATATATATGTTTTTAAATATACATATATATGTTTTTAAATATATATATATATACATATATGTATATGTATATATATATGTTTTTAAATATATATATACATATATATATATATATTTAAAAACATATATATATATACATATATATCTATCTATATATATATTTAAAAAACATATATATATACATATATATATATATATATATATATATATATATATATATATATATATATATATATATATATATATTTCGTTTCTGAATTTGTTTAGCAAGATTCTTTATCTGAAATCGTGTGTTGAAACCGATATTGTTATACTTTGGGAGGGTCATGTTGCCAATAAGAAACACACGCACCAGTTGCTTTCACTTCAATTTAATTTATTAAATATTTATAAATTTACAAATTTATAAATTTCTGGTTGGTTGGTTGGTTCCACAACCAGATAGTTGTTTATATATATATAGTCATAGTTCTTTCGTCACACACTCTGTGACCTCTTCAGTGACTGGGGATTTCTTTCTTCGTTTCTGTGCCTTTCCTTTCTTCTATCCTACGCCATTTTGCGTAGGATAGAAGAAAGGAAAGGCACAGAAACGAAGAAAGAAATCCCCAGTCACTGAAGAGGTCACAGAGTGTGTGACGAAAGAACTATGACTATATATATATATAAACAACTATCTGGTTGTGGAACCAACCAACCAACCAGAAATTTATAAATTTGTAAATTTATAAATATTTAATAAATTAAATTGAAGTGAAAGCAACTGGTGCGTGTGTTTCTTATTGGCAACATGACCCTCCCAAAGTATAACAATATATATATATATATATATATATATATATATATATATATATATATACAATTGTTTCTTCCAAACCTAGGCTTGGAGTCTTCAGAGCATTATTACTGTTTGTACACACAATTAACCTCCTATTCAACCGAAGAATCATACAGATACATATATATTGACAACAGTTTCATGTTTACAGTGTGGAATATATGCGACATATATTATATTATACTATAATTGTACAATAATTCAAATTACAATCAAAATTAAATTTAAAATTAAAAGCATAGGGTGGAATACATGTGACAGATAATACAAGAGAATAGTCTAATAATTAAATTAAAGAGATAGTACATGCTTTAGTCATATATAAAGGAATGGAGCAAGCAAATGTATCATGCATATATGAGTACTGTATGGCAAGGTATTACATGAAATACAAGTAATACAAGCACTTTAAGCGAATATGTTAGTGTATTATGGTGGTTGCAATGCGAGGATATTTTCTGTATAGTTCGAATTTGTATGTGTGTAGAAAAAGAAAGTTACAGATTTCACATCCATTACATAAGTTACGATATATTTGTATTGAATGTTTGTTATAGTAATGGGTTGTAATATATTGTAACTTAGAGTTATTTAATCCATATTTATAGATTAGAGTTGTTCAGCTGCGAGAATTTTCAACGGTTTAATGTCCGGAAGTGGGTATGGAATTAAGGGGAGCTAATGCGTAAGGGGAGGTAACTAGCTCATTATAATAATTAAATTCTTGTGTATTCAATATATATATATATATATATACATACATATATATATTTAAAATATATATATATATATCATCATCATCATCATCATCATCATCATCATTTAACGTCCATCTTCCACGCTTGCATGGGTTTGGACGGGAATTTTCCCACTTGAGGCAAGATTGGTTGTCTTGCTCGTATAGGACTGTCTGGTGGGTTTTCTACGGCTGGATGCCCTTCCTAACACCAACCACGTTTACAGTGTGAACTGGGAGGTTTTTACCGTGTTACCTACACGGCCACATTACAACGTGGACTGTGTGTTTTTTTTGTCGTGACACCTACACGACCTCATTTGTTTCGGACTGGTACCAACATAACTTTACATTGAAAGGGGTGGTGTGGATGAGGTGGGGGTAGTGAGACGGGGGGGGGGGGATTGTTAGAGGTGCCTACTGACTGTAGGTTTTGCTTTGTACTTAGGCAAGGCGGGTCTTCTGTATTACTGTGTAGCGCCAAAGATCTCGGTCCAGTGAAATTGTCTTGGAGAGGTGTAAGTGTGTAAGGTCGGAATTTATCAAGTTGTCCCAGGTTTTTCTGGGTCTGCCTACTCCATGGCTACCGTCTATTTTTATCGCCTTGCACTTTTTTTATACAGCTGTCGTCTTTCATGCGCATTACGTGACCGTACCAATGTAGTCGTCTCTCGAGTAAACAACATCTGATCCTTCTTATTCCTAATTTCTCCCTTAGTTTGTTTATGCTTTGCCGTTCACGTATATTACTATTACACATCCAGCGGAGAATGCAAGCTTCATTCCTCTCCAGTCTGCGTATATTCTCTGCACACAATGCCCAAGTCTAATTGCCATGTAACATTGCTGTTCGTATGCAGGCATCATATAGCCTGCCTTTCATATTTAGAGAGAACCCTTTAGCGGCCAATAGTGGTATAAGCTCTCTGAACTTTTTCCATCCCGTTCTGACCCTAGCTACTGTACTTTCAGAGCACCCTCCACCACTGCTGATTTTGTCACCCAGGTAACGGAAGGTGTCCACTATTTCTATAGAAGCATCTGTGCAATGGAATGAGCTAGTATTCTGTGGGCACTTGCTGCTACTTATTGCACCAGAGCACCGTCCACATATAAAATCTATATTGTTAGTTAGCTTACCTGTGATCCCACTACATCTTTTATGCACCCATACTTTGCTTTGGGACATAAAATGGAGTTTCTGCCTACTCCTTTCCTACACACTGAGCATGGCCATTTCCCAGATGGGACCGGTGCCCTATTTTCCTTCCTACAAACTAGAACTTTAGTCTTAGACAGGTTAATTTTAAGGCCTTTTGATTCTAGGCCATGCTTCCATGTTTGGAATTTCTTCTCTAGTTCAGCCATTGATTCAGCTATGAGCGTTAGATCATCTGCGTATAGGAGTTCCCATGGGCAGCCGGTCTTGAACTCCCCTGTTATAGCCTGAAGGCCAATAATAAATAGTAAGGTGCTAAGAACGGAGCCCTGATGAACACCAACTTTTACACTAAACTCTTCACTATATTCGTTGTTAATTCTAACCTTGCTGACCATTTCTTTATACATGGTTTGTATAGCTCTCACAAGCCATTCATCAACACCTAGTTTTCTAAGAGCCCACCAGATAATGGAGCAGGGGACTCTGTCAAAAGCTTTCTCCAAGTCAACAAAAGCTAAGTATAGGGGTTTACTTTTAGCTAGGTACTTCTCCTGTAGAGTTGTCGTACAATGAAAAGAGCGTCTGTGGTACTTTTACCTGACACAAACCCGAACTGCATTTCATCTAGATCAATTCGCTCTCTGATTAGTTGCGCTATTATTTTTTATGTGACCTTCATGACCTGGTCAATTAATTAAATGCCTCTATAGTTACCCCTATCTAGGGCATCTCCTTTACCCTTGTAGCAGTTAATGATGATGCTGCTACGCCAGTCCTTCGGAACAACCCCATTCTGTATGACTTGGTTTACTATCCGGGTGACCATAGTGTGTCCCACCGTTCCAGATGCTTTCAGCATTTCAGCAACTATTTCCAAAGGCCCAGTCACCTTACCCGTCTTCATATCTTTGATTGCCTTACTTATTATACTACCTTCAACTAGCACTGCTGGTCCCTCTATTGGATCGATGTGGGGGAGACTGTCTTTCTCCCATTTATTCTCCTCATTTAGTAGCCTTTCGTAGTGACACTTCCAAGCTACCTTCTTATCAGCGTCGGTGATGGCAAGTACACCATCATCATTAAGGACACACTTCTCCCCAACAATATCATGGTTTTCCTTGACACATTGCCTAGCAATCCTGAACACCTCACGTTTTTGGTCCTCGCGTTGTAGAACATGCTTGAACTTTCTTTCCTCTGCTTCCCTTCTTGTGAAGTACACTTGTCTCCTAGCTTCCCTCCTGGCCACTTGATAGTCTTCTCTACTTCCCCCATCCCGCCATACTTTCCAAGCCTGCTTTTTGGCCTTAATTGACTCCTCCACATTACTGTTCTACCCCATGTTACTCTCCTCCTGCCTATAGGCCTGCTCCAGCCACAGACTTCATCTGCCGCCTTCAGCAGGTTAGCTTTCAGGAATTTCCACTGTTCCTCTATATTGTATGACTCTAATTGCTCTTCCTTACTGATAAAAGCATCAAGTAATATGCTTTTAAATTTATTACTGGCTGTGGTGTCCTTTAGCTTCCATATTTTTCTCCTGAGGATAGTCCTCCACTGTTGTCGAGTATGTCTTGTCCTGACTATGAGGTCGCTGACTATGAGTCTATGTTGGGAGGAGCATTCTTCATGGGGAAGGGATTTAGTGTTTACAACAGACGCTCTGTCACGTCTTCTGGTAAGGATATAATCTATCTGACTGGCGTGTTCCCCTGATCTATAGGTGATCAAGTGATTGTCTCGTTTTTTGAAGTTAGTGTTACAGATAGTTAGGTTATTTGCGTCACAGAATTCCAGGATTCTGGAGCCTTCCTCATTTCTAGTACCAAACCCATAGCCTCCATGGATTCCGTCATAGCCATCACAATGTTGTCCAACGTGACCATTTAGGTCGCCAGCTATATATATATATATATATATATATATATATATATATATATATATTTAAATAGATACATATACATATATATATTACATTTTTATATTTGGGGATGATCATGCTGCTAGTATTGTCAATAAAAAGAAACACATGCACCATATAATTTCCACTGTATTTTTATTGTTCTTTATTCATTCATTCATCATGATGATGTGGTCTGACATTCTGGGATCAAGGAAGTGCATGATCAACAATTTCCAAATCTTAAATAATGACATTCAAGTGCTGTATGGACTCCATTAGGATAATAAAATAACTACTGATCTTGTTGCAGGACCACCAACAAGATCAGTCTGTAGAACAAACAACACCAGAAACTACAGCATTTAATTCTTCCTCTCCATGATTATATGCCCCATAATCAAGATGTTCCCAGACCTGTGTAACAGCATTGAAGAACTCGTCAACAGTATCAACAAATGCAACCGCATCACGACCTAAAAAACTGCATAATAGGAAGCATGGATGTAGTGTCCTTATACCAGTCCATTGACTTTGCTGTGGAGAAATGCATGAAGTTGATCAACGAGATCGACATGGAGTTCCAAGGAGTTGACATTGGGGAACTGGGCCTCCTTCTCAGACATACCTGTGGCAAAGAAAATCTAGATGAATACAACCTTAGCTGCATCTCCTCCAGTAGACCAGTAAGAAGCACACCTCCTACCATCACCTCGATGGCCACAAAGACCCACACAAAAAGATGGAGCAGGTGGACCACAGCCATACGGACCGCCGAAAATCACGACCCGGTGAGAAGAATGATCACACATATGGTGGGAGTGAGTATTAAAACTACACTAAGGGCCATGTATTTAAAATGCGCATAGATATGACACAAAGACACACATGAACAGGTGAAGGCACAGCGCAAACGCATGCACAGACACAAATCATGAAAAACACACCACAAAATAAAAGACAGATGGAATGAAAGAGAACAGATAGTCATTGAGAAGGTCACAGAATGTGTGAGGAAAGAATTTTGACAAATGAATGAATAACAAGTAATAAAGATACAGTGAAAATCATATAGTGCGTGTGTTTCTTTTTACTGGAAATACTGACAACATGACCATCCCCAAATATAACAATATCGGTTTCAACACACAATTTCATATAAAAAATCTTGCAGGAAAAATACAGAAACATTATATATATATATAAACGAAAGGTTAAACAAGGGTTTTTAATGAAGCATCTAATGGATGTATGAACAGTTCATTAAACTAACAAGAATGAATATTCTATTCCTGGAAAAATAATTTCTCAGAATCAATTGAATATAAATACATATCTTATATGTTTTAAAATCCCAATGAGAGAAAAAAGGGTGCGAAGAATATATATATATATATACATACATATATATATATACATATATACATACATATATATATACACACATATATATATACATATATATATATACATATATATATACATATATATATACATATATATATATATATATATATATATACATATATATATATATATATATATATATACATATATATATATACATATATATATTGTTATACTTGAGGAGGGTCATATTTGTGTAATATTGCCAGAATTAATAACTGTTTCTACTTTAGGCACAAGGCCAGCAAATACCCAGTGCATTACTGGTACTTTATTTTATCGACCCCGTAAGGATGAAAGGCAAAGTCAACCTCGGCGGGATTTGAACTCAGATCATAAAGGGACGTAACTATGTTGGAAAGCATGGCGTCCGACCCTCTACCGATACTGCCGATCCTCCGCCCTGATATTGCCAGAATTAATAACAGAACACACTCACTGTTTGGTTGGTTTTCGCTTTTCGCTTCTGTGTCTTTTATATCGGTAATCTAATTTATTCGGTCCTCAATGTTGCCATTGACTGACCGACGGTCAAAAATAATACAAATACAATATAGACACAAACACATATATATAGTTTATCATAAATCTTTCGTTGCACATCTGCAACATCGTCAGTGGTGCTATTGTTTCCTCCCGTTGCATTGTATGTCTACGCCATTTTTATTTAGTCTGTCTATATATTTATTTATTTATTTGCTTGTTTGTTTATTTTATTTTGTCTTCTTTGCGCATGCGTTCGCGTGTGTGTATAGTGTTTTGTTTGATGTGTGTTCGTGATTGGGTGACTAGTGTGTGTTTATGTGTTTGTTGTTATTGTGCTTGTGTATGTATTTATTTATTTATTTATCTATTTATTTACTTATTTATACTTCTCTTAGGTCAGTGTTGTTTGTTTGGGTGTTGTTGTTATTCCATTCATTCTTTCTGTTTAGTCTTGGTCTTCTAAGTTCTATTTCACTGGCCTCTCTGATATGCCTTATCTGCTGGGTCATTTCTATGTTTAGATATTATTCTAATTTCTATGTTGTCTATGTTACCGCTATGTTGTTGTCTGGCATGTTCGTATAGTACTGACCCGTTTTTTTGTCCTTTTAGTTCCCCCCAGTGTTGGTCTATCCTTCCACCTATGCTACGAGCTGTCTCACCTATGTATGTTGTTGTCATGTTTCTGCAAGTACCCTCTGTACATCTTATGCTATAGACTACGTTTCTAGTTTTACAGTTTATCCGGGGGTTTACCTTACATATGATACATTTCCTATTGGTACAGTGGGTTTTCTTAAAAGGGTAGGTTTTGCTGATCAGGGATTTTATGGTGATTCCTGGCTTTTCTACCACCTTAATTTTTAAGTGGGTCTTTCTTAGGGCCTTTCTACACTGAACAAGAACAACAAATCCTGCAGCTACCCCCAAAATTTGCCATCTACAAAAAGATTAACCCTATTGAGTGCAAAACGGAGCTGGAAAAGTGTTTCACAAAAATACGTTGGAATGCAAAGGTAAACAACAACAACAACAATAATAACGGTAGTAGTAATATAAACAATAACTCTGAGTATAGAAATAACAGCCATAACAATAACAATAGCAGGAAACGGAGAAATAGTAATAATGGTAATAATACTAACGATAGACAGAACAACAACAACCACAATAATAATAATAATAGAAACATTAACCACAGACACAGCAGCAGCGACCACAGTAGTAATAACGGTAACAATACGAACAACAACAACAATAACCACAGTGGTAATAATGGAAATAATACATGTAGCAACATTAATGATAGACACAACAAAAACAAGAAACATAATAAAAGTAACAACCACAATGGTAGAAATAACAGTAACAACAACAATAACGGTGAAGTAAACAACAATACATCTAGCATTCATAACAATAATAATAATGCTAATGATAGGAACAACAACAACCACCATAATAACAATAATAGCAACACACACAACTATGACGATAGATATAATGACAACCCTTAGAGAAACTATTTTTCAACCTAGCTGACAAAACATATAAGATGGCTAATATCTATCCTACGAGGTTACCCTTTAATAAAAGAGTTTGCATACCACAACAAATAGATGACGAGACAGAGGCACAGTTCACCATAGCTAGAAATAAGATTAGACAAATAGTAGACCGGTATACTAAGAGACAGGGCAGACCAGAGACCCAACAACTTGGGAGGAAACCTGTAGAAGGCTTGGTTAGCCTCAAGCAGCGCACAAGGGATGGTGAGGTAGTATGTCTACCCACGGATAAGTCTGGTAGGATGTCAATAGATAGCATGCCGAACTACATCAAGGCTATGCAACCCCACATCACCAACGCGAGCGAAATTGCACAACAAACACACGATGGGAGAGAGAAAATCCTCAACGCTCACATCATGATGTGGACTGACATCCTAAAGCCAAGCAGACGCACTGCCAACAACTTCCAGGCATCTAACAATGGCATACCTCCCTTGTATGGGCTCCGCAAAGACCACAAGACAGTCGACGACCCGACAACAGGACCACCAACAAGACCCGTATACGGAGCTAATATAGCTAGCAACTACAGGATCTCCTACTTCCTCTCAATGGTTATACGCCCTATAATCAAGATGTCCCCAGATGTATGTGACAGTACAGAGGACCTCCTCAGCAGATTCAGTGAGTGCAACAAAAACAGGAACCTATCCAACTGCATAATAGGCAGCATGGATGTGGTGTCACTGAACCCATCCATTAACATTGATTTTGCTGTGAAAAAATGTGTGGAGATAATCATTGAGAGTGAGGTGGAGTTCTGCGACGTTGACACAGACGAACTGGGCCTCCTACTTAGACTTACCTACGACACTGACTACCTAGACAGCCATGACCTTAGACGTTTCTGCCCCAGTAGACCCATAAGAGGTAGACCCCCCACCATAACCTCAATGGCAAAAAAGACTCCCATGGGAAGGTGGATTGGGTGGACCAAAGCTATAAGGACCCCCCAAAACAATGATCAGGTAAGAAAAATGGTCGCACATGCAATAGGGGCTAGTATCAAAACTACCCTAAAGGGCAACATATTTAATTTCAACGAGAAGATCTACACCCAAAATGAGAGAGCAGTCATTGGCGTCAGCATAGCTGGTGATGTTGCCAACCTTTTCATGGTATGGTGGGAAAGGAGACTTAAGGATCTCCTTAATGAGAACTCCATAGACGTCATCATGTACTCTCGTTATGTAGACAATATCAATATAGTTATAAGAACATCCCCACTAGAGAGCACTAACAAGTTTGATTTAGAACGTAGCACAATGGAAAGCATCCAGCAGATAGCTAATTCCATACACCAGAGTATAACTGTAACTATCGACTTCCCTTTCAAACACCCTAACAATAGACTACCTGTATTAGACACGGAACTCTGGATTAACACTATAGACGAGAGAGCACAAATTCTCCACTCACACTATGCTAAACCCATGGCCTCCAAATACCTGATACTCAAAAACTCAGCAATGTCCAGTAGTGCTAAGTTTAATATTCTGATCGCAGATTTGGTACGAGTGATGAAGAATGTGTCCCGCATGTGCGACCCAACAGAAATGGAAAGACACATCCAACACTTCATCAACCGCATGCAGTTCTCTGGCTACAACCAAAGAGACAGAGTCAGAGTATACGAAGGAGCCATGGAGAAGTATAAGACCCTCATAGAACTGGACATGAAAGGAATTTGCACATTATACAGGAGCAAATCATGGAATAGCTTAGATAGGGCTAGACATAAGATAGGGAAAGCCACCTCATGGTACGACAACCAGAGATACCAGAGTGTCATGTTTGTGGACGCTACCCCTGGAGGGAAATTAGCTAACCAGTGTAGAAAGGCCCTGAGAAAGACCCACTTAAAAATTAAGGTGGTAGAAAAGCCAGGAACCACCATAAAATCCCTGATCAGCAAAACCTACCCTTTTAAGAAAACCCACTGTACCAATAGGAAATGTATCATATGTAAGGTAAACCCCCGGATAAACTGTAAAACTAGAAACTTAGTCTATAGCATAAGATGTACAGAGGGTACTTGCAGAAACATGACAACAACATACATAGGTGAGACAGCTCGTAGCATAGGTGAAAGGATAGACCAACACTGGGGGGAACTAAAAGGACGAAAAAACGGGTCAGTACTATACGAACATGCCAGACAACAACATGACGGTAACATAGACAACATAGAAATTAGAATAATATCTAAACATAGAAATGACCCAGCAGATAGGCAAATCAGAGAGGCCAGTGAAATAGAACTTAGAAGACCAAGACTAAACAGAAAGAATGAATAGAATAACAACAACACCCAAACAAAGAACACTGACCTAAGAGAAGTATAAATAAGTAAATAAATAGATAAATAAATAAATAAATACATACACAAGCACAATAACAACAAACACATAAACACACACTAGTCACCCAATCACGAACACACATCAAACAAAACACTATACACACACGCGAACGCATGCGCAAAGAAGACAAAATAAAATAAACAAACAAGCAAATAAATAAATAAATATATAGACAGACTAAATAAAAATAGCGTAGACATACAATGCAATGAGAGGAAACAATAGCACCACTGACGATGTTGCAGATGTGCAACGAAAGATTTATGATAAACTATATTTATGTGTTTGTGTCTATATTGTATCTGTATTATTTTTGACCGTCGGTCAGTCAATGGCAACATTGAGGACCGAGTAAATTAGATTACCGATATAAAAGACACAGAAGCGAAAAGCAAAAACCAACCAAACAGTGAGTGTGTTCTGTTATTAATTCTGGCAATATTACACACATATGACCCTCCCCAAGTATAACAATATTTATTTCGACACACGATTATATAAAAAACCTCGCAAAACTAATACATATATATATACTTGTTTAGCAGTAAATTAATTTACCATCTGTCATATACTATCCCCTCTGTTCCTTCCTCTTTTACTAATATAAATACTTCAATTTTTCTGATTTTATCCAATTTATCCAAAATCTCTGAAGAAGTGACAACTGATTATACATTTGCTATCGAATACTTGCTAACATTATATAATTACGCAAGCAGCGATACATAGGTATTCGGTCTGTTACAGAAACATATGTCAATACCTAATAGATTCCTTTTTTAACAAAAGCACTTTCATTTTATATTCATCCTTTCTATATATATATATATATATCATCATCATCATCATCATCATCATCACCGTTTTACGTCCGTTCTTCCACACTAGCATGGGTTAGACGGGTTGTCCTGTTGTGGGCAGTGTCTGGTCGGCTGACCATGCCTTGCTCATACAGGAACTGATCTGGCTTGATTTCTACAGCTGGATGCCCTTCCTAACACCAACCTCATTTACAGTGAGTGCTGGGTGCTTTTTCGTGGCGCCTACACGTCCACTTTACAGTGTGGGCTGGGTGCTTTTTTGCCGTGGCACCTCCACGACCACCTTGCGGTGGGGGGAGTGGGGGCATATTGTTTATATGCTTCAGCATGTACCCATGGGAGGTCGTGTACCCTGTATTACTGCGTGACGCCAGAAGTCACGGTCGTGTGTCATTGACTTTGAGAGGTGTAGTTGGGTAAGGTCGGCTTTTATCACCTCATCCCAAGTCATCTTGGGTCTCCCCACTCCGCGGTTTCCATCAACTTCTAGTGCTCTGCACCTTTTTATGCAGCTGTCATCCTTCATACGCATCACATGTCCATACCAGCGTAACCGCCTCTCCTGCACGCAGCATTTGATTCCTCTTATGCTCAGTCTCTCTCTCAATTCCTTTATGCTTTGTCGTTCACGTATATTACTGTTACACATCCATCGGAGCATGCAGGCTTCGTTTCTCTCTAATCTACGTAAGTCTTCCACCTTCAGCGCCCAGGTCTCACTACCATGCAACATCGCTGTTCGGATACACGCATCATACAGTCTGCCTTTCATTCTGAGGGAGAAGCCTTTTGCAGCTAGCAGTGGTAGTAGTTCCCTAAACTTCTTCCATCCCGTTCTTACCCTAGTTATTGTACTTTCTGAGCACCCACCTCCATTGCTAATTCGGTCACCTAGGTAGCAGAAGCTGTCTACTGTTTCTACAGGGCCCTCCCAGAGATTGGTGGTACTTGTTTCCTGTGGCTGTTTACTGCTTGCTGTTTCAGCACAGCTGCTGCATGTGAATCCTACATTCTTAATTAAGCTTCCTGAGATCCCGCTACATCTCTTGTGTACCCATTGTTTGCATTTGGGGCAGAGAATGGAGTTCCTACCTACACCTTTCCTACATACTGAGCAAGGCCATTTCCCTGAGGGGATCTGGGTTCTGTTTTCTCGTCTACTTATAAGGACCTTAGTCTTTGTCATGTTGACTTTGAGGCCCTTTCTCTCTAGTCCCTGCTTCCAGGTTTGGAATTTATTCTCTAGTTCTACCATAGATTCAGCTATGAGTGCGAGGTCATCAGCATACAGGAGTTCCCATGGGCATCCGGTCTTAAACTCCTCCGTTATTGCCTGCAGGACTATGATGAACAGGAGAGGGCTAAGAACAGAGCCCTGGTGGACCCCAACCTGTACGCTAAATTCCTCGCTATACTCATTGCCAATCCTAACTTTGCTGACTGCTCCCCTATACATGGCTTGTACCGCTTTCACAAGCCATTCATCTACTCCTAGTTTTCTAAGAGCCCACCAGATTACTGCACGTGGAACTCTGTCAAAGGCTTTCTCAAGGTCGACAAATGCCAAGTAGAGTGGCTTACTTTTAGCTAGGTACTTTTCCTGTAATTGCCTCACAAGGAAGAGGGCATCAGTGGTGCCTTTCCCTGGTACAAACCCAAATTGCATCTCGTCTATATTCACCCGGTCCCTAATCAGCTGTGCTATAACTCTTTCTGTTACTTTCATGACCTGGTCCATCAACTTTATACCTCTATAGTTTCCTCTATCTAGTGCATCGCCTTTACCTTTGTAGCAGTTGACAATGATGCTACTGCACCAATCTTTTGGTATGGCCCCCTCTAGTATTACCTGGTTAACGATACGTATGTATATATATATATATATATATATACATACATATATATATAAATATATATATATACATACATATATATATACACATATATATATATATATATATATACACAGTTCAAGAGTAACCAATCTTAAAGAGAGAGATTGAGATAGTAGAGGAGATATGAGGGGAAAGATTGGTGAGTTAGTTAGAAGCCAAAGCGTAAAGGCATGTGCTCAATGTGCAATATGCAATAGAAAGCAGCTAGGTGGCTGGGTTCATGCAGAGGTTAGGTACACAGAGCTGGAAATATTCATTAGTTAAGCAAAACAAGACCACAAATTTCACAAGGAAGACATTATTAAAAGATTGTCAACATATTTAGTTTGATGTAAGGAATGTAGAGAATAATAATAATAATAGAGAATAATAATATTAATAATAATAATGCCCGTTTACAATTGTTTCGCTACTCTGTATAATATTTCTGGATCAGATGAGTATGTATCATAATTGATCTGGTTCAGTTGAAAATAATTAACATATTTAAAAAAACAGAGTGGCTCATCGGAACTCAAAGGAATATAAATTAAAATAATGTTACATAATATAATGTTCCATATATTAGTTTTTACTATGGTGCCTTTGTTTCATCAGCTGTAAACCATAATCAAGCAGTACTCATCTGTCGAGGCTGCATTGTGTGAGATCTGCCTATGGGTAACAAGATGGCTGCCAAAGGGCATATTTACCTTACTAATTAGAGGGTGGTTTCAGAGGAAGTAACTTCTCGAGAGATTAGAGATTGTGTGTATTTTATAGTTATGTGCTAGTATTTAAATTATTTAATTGAGAGACAATGTAGGGGAGGTAACTTATTAGCTACAATTAGAGATGGGGCTACATGACTAAGTTGG
>OZ024741.1:85346090-85348590 GCA_964016885.1 Eledone cirrhosa | reverse complement strand
ATATATATATGTATGTATATATGTAAATAAACACACAAACACATATATATATATATATATATATATATATATATATATATATATATATATATATATATATATATACACACTGTAAATGTGGTTGGTGTTAGGAAGGGCATCCGGCCGTAGAAAACCTGCCAGATACAGTCCTATAAGAGCGAGACATGGTCACCCGATTAATCTTGCCTCAAGTGGGACAATTCCCGTCTAACCCATGCTAGCATGGAAGATAGACGTTAAACGATGATGATGATGATGCTATATATATATATGTATGTATATGTATATATGTATGTATGAATGTGTGTGTGTTAAACAGCCACTTACCTGAATTATCTTTATAGGTCGTGTCAAACATAGTTGCTCAGATAATTGTATTGTAAATATATATATATATATTCATATGCAGCTACAATTGAAAGAATGTCACATATTTTCTTAACATTTCCATGACTTGCCTGCAAATATAATTGTAAGTGTTTCATTGGGATAAATGATAATACATTTAACAATACATATTTTTTATCTATATACCTATGTATCAGCATGTCTACATATCTATCTATGTACGTACCTCTCTGCATACATATATATATATATGTGTATACACACACAGACACAGCCAAAAACACACACATACACACAGATACAGCGGCTGGGATTCTACCTATCTTTATACCCACTCTGCATCTCTCCATGCATTGAGTTGTCCCATGATTTATGATCCCTTCAGTCTCAGCATTGCAGACTCTCTCTCTCTCACTATATATCTCTCTCTCTCTCTATATATTTATTAAAATAACAGATTAAAGTTTAAGTTTCAGAAGATCCCGTTAAGGGTGAAAGCAGCGATTCTTTGCTTAAACTTTAATCTGTTATTTTAATAAATATTTGCTCTATGGTTCTTATATATTTGATATATATTTATCCTTATCGAGCCCTCTTCGGATTTTAGTCTTCAAATTTATTGTTATTACTAAGTCAGCAGCAGTGTAGTAAGATATGAAGATGGGGAAGGCAACCGGTCCATCGGGTATAGCTGCCGAGATGCTGAAGGCATCTGGGTCTGTAGGTCACACTATAACCACTCGTATTGTTAACCAGGTAATACTAGAAGGTGTCATACCAAAAGATTGGTGCAGTAGCATAATTGTCAACTGCTACAAAGGTAAAGGTGATGCACTCGATAGAGGAAACTATAGAGGTATAAAGCTAGGGACCAGGTCATGAAAGTAACAGAAAGAGTTATAGCACAGTTGATTAGGGACCGGGTGAAACTAGATGAGATGCAATTTGGGTTTGTACCAGGAAGAGGCACCACTGATGCCCTCTTCCTTGTGAGGCAGTTACAGGAAAAGTACCTAGCTAAAAGTAAGCCACTCTACCTGGCATTCGTCGATCTCGAGAAAGCCTTTGACAGAGTTCCACGTGCTGTAATCTGGTGGGCTCTTAGAAAACTAGGAGTAGATGAATGGCTTGTGAAAGCTGTACAGGCCATGTATAGGGGAGCAGTCAGCAAAGTTAGGATTAGCAATGAGTATAGCGAGGAATTTAGTGTACAGGTTGGGGTCCACCAGGGCTCTGTTCTTAGCCCTCTCCTGTTCATCATAGTCCTGCAGGCAATAACGGAGGAGTTTAAGACCGGATGCCCATGGGAACTCCTGTATGCTGATGACCTCGCACTTATAGCTGAATCTATGGTAGAACTAGAGAAGAAATTCCAAACTTGGAAGCAGGACTAGAAAGAAAGGGTCTCAAAGTCAACATGACAAAGACTACGGTCCTTGTAAGTAGACTAGAAGCAGAGCACTAGAAGTCGATGGAAACTGCGGAGTGGGGAGACCCAAGATGACCTGGGATGAGGTGATAAAAGCCGACCTTACCCAATTACACCTCTCAAAAGCGATGACACACGACCGTGACCTCTGGCGTCACACAGTAATACAGAGTACCCGACCTCCAATGGGTACAAGCTGAAGCATATAGACAATATGCCCCCACACCCTCCCACTGCAAGGTGGTCGTGAAAATGCCACGGCAAAAAAACACCCAGCCCACACTGTAAAGTGGACGTGTAGGCGCCACGAAAAAGCACCCAGCACTCACTGTAAATGAGGTTGGTGTTAGGAAGGGCATCCAGCTGTAGAAATCAAGCCAGATCAGTTCCTGTATGAGCAAGGCATGGTCAGCCGACCAGACACTGCCCACAACAGGACAACCCGTCTAACCCATGCTAGCGTGGAAGAACGGACGTAAAACGGTGATGATGATGATGATGATATATATATGTGTATATAATGAAAGAAGTGTGGTAAGGAACCAGGTGCACCATAACACGCCAGAGTACTCGATACTTTGGGTAGTAGAGTGGGTAATAGGAAAAGGTTCAGGACCCAGACGGCAGAGCTCAAGCCGTTTCGACGGCGATTTCAGCCCAGAAATAACCGTCGAAACGGCTTGAGCTCTACCGTTGGGGTCC